>JARFJB010000551.1:2507500-2615000 GCA_036346205.1 Vesta saturnalis | reverse complement strand
CCCTTGGATGGTGGTAAAATACATGATGAATTATCAAAACTGTTTGAAGAGTGTATAATACAAATTGGGTGTAAACCAAAAGCAGCAAAAGCAGAAGAAATAATGTTTAATCTCATTGTAAATATTATCCCCAATTTGGGAAATATGCATTCTGAATCACGCAAAAAATTGAGTGCCAAGGGGTTAGAGGAAATAAGGAAATTTAGAAATGATTTTTTTCATAATTTTCACAAATATGGTTATAGTTCCCAAAGAAGGAATTTTGAACTAAAAGAGGGAATATACAAGTTAATAAATTACTTTTTTATGTTCTACTTTAGCGTAAAAATCTGCGATGAATTTAATAAATTGACTCTGACGTGTTCTCGCCAAGAAATAATTGAGGAAACAATATCAGATTTATTACAACGTACTCAGGAAAAATTTAAAAAATATTATCCTGCGAATGAAAGTAGTAATGGTGAACAAGCAATCGGAGGAGGAGTTGAAAATAACTCAATTCTCTCACAATTAGTACATGAGTATCTAAAGTTAATGTGTGTTATTGATAATGAATATGTAATAAACGAACGAAAGACGAAATATCAAAAAGGCAAAAATTGTGAAATAAATAAGGAATTGAAGGGTGTTGATAGAAAACGGATATATAACGAATTTAAAGCGCTGAAAACATCTGCTAAGGGGAATACCAATAAGAAAAAGTTTATAAAGAGTCTTAGAAGAACACTTAACAGTAAACATGGAATATGGATACCACAGCGCTACCTTAAAAAAATGCTTGAATACTATCTACAAAGCGATAACGGTTCACTCAGTGGACTTGCTGTAATTGAAGACATAGTTAATAACGATGTTGGTGTTCTTATATCCATTAAGAACGATGACAAATTATCTACACAAAAGGTTATCGAAATTTATGATAAATTCGTTAAAGGTGAAGGAACAGACGAATTAGAATTAACCGAGCAACAAAAGTCGTCCATTGAACGGAAACTTGACAACCTTAGGAGTAGACTAGATAATTTAATAAACCTTTCTTCAGTCTTTACTGTGGAAAATGAAAAACGTAAAGAGTTGATGTGATAGTGGATGCATCAATGACTATTAAAAACTTCCTTGAGATGTTAGATCATCATGTTCTACATCCTTTTTTATCTATGACTACAGAAGACATTTTTAGTGATGAACTATTTTTGGACTATTTATTAAATGAAGAAATAGAAATCACTCAGGATTTTTTAACCGAATTACTAAAGATTGAGTTTGTAACACCTTACGTTGTTAAATTAATAGAAAAACGGTTAACTGAAGGGTATATTACGATCAATGAATTTTCTGATATTATAAAAAGTAGGTTAAAAAGTATGAATATTAAGCATATAGGTAATATTCTAGAAATATTGGAATCTGATGATATAAAGGATTTAGAAAATGTAGGAAACGCAGTTTATCAAGCAATTGCCAGTCGGCTAAGCAACGCGAAAGTTCAAAACATGTACGATGTATTTAAAAATCCAAAACATACAGCAGGAGTATTAAGAGCGTTAAATAATAATGCAGGAAAAATAAAATTAGAGAAAGAAGCTGTTAGATTATTAAAAGCTACAGTTCGTAGATTGTATCATACCAAAGACTATGACCTAGTACATAGGCTTTTGAAAGTTGAGGAAGTTGAGGATTTGCTTGGCAAAAATGATTCAGATTTCGATATTTTGCACATTAAGGGACAAATACAAAACAAGATGGGCTACCATGAAGCAGCGCTTCAGATTTTTGGGGACATACAAGGCAAATTACAGTGTGCCGACAATTTCGAGTCTAATGAACGTTACTTATTGCTCTTAAGTGATGTAGCATACGCTAAACATAGAATGGGCCAATATAAGGAATCATATAAAACGTACAAAGCTTTATATGAAACAATGATGGCACAACCTGCAATTAACGGTGATTCCAAAAAAAAATTAACTGCTTTAGGGTTTAAATCAAAGCATCTTAACAGTTTGAGAATAAGAAGTAGAATCGCTTATGAACTTTATTGTTTAGCTAATGAAAAACAAAACTCTTTGCCACCAAACGATACATCACAAGATTATGATGAAAAGCTCAAGGAAGTCTTACAACATTATGAAGAAGTACTCGATATTGATGAAACGATTTATGAGACAGTAGTTGGTCAAGATATGGAGAAAATACTACGTGAAATCGCAGTTGTCAGTAATAAACTAGCCTATTTAAAATTTGTTCACAAAAATGAGGTAATGCTAAATCAAGCACTGTTTCATTATTATAAGGCTTTTAACATGTATTCTAAAATACACACAATTGAAGAAAAAAAACTGTGGGAAACTCACGTAACAAATTCAACTATTGCGCAAAAAATTGTACGTACTTTAAGTAAAATTGCACGCACGCATAGTAAGCTTGGTGATTTAGAACGATTAAGCAATCCAAAGCAAGCACTTTGTCATTATGAAAAAGCAATAAACACCTACCGCAAAGTTTATAAATCTCAAAACAGCAACCTAGGTGGAAAACATGAACATACTATAAACACTCGACGTGATACTGCATACATAATTAATAACATTGGGAATCTGAAATCACGCGACAATCCAGAACAAGCATTAAAACACTACGAAAGAGCATCTCGGATATATGAAGAGGTCCTTAAGATTCAGATAATAACAGTGGGTGAAGAACATGCACGTACTTTAAACACTCAACGTGATATTGCATACACAATTAATAACATTGGGAAACTGAAATCACGAGACAATCCAGAACAAGCATTAAAACACTACGAAAGAGCATCTCTGATATATGAAGAGGTCCTTAAGATTCAGATAATAACAGTGGGTGAAGAACATAAACGTACTTTGAACACTCGACTTGATATTGCATACACAATTAATAACATTGGGATACTGAAATCACGAGACAATCCAGAACAAGCATTAAAACACTACGAAAGAGCATCTCTGATATATGAAGAGGTCCTTAAGATTCAGATAATAACAGTGGGTGAAGAACATAAACGTACTTTGAACACTCGACGTGATATTGCACACACAATTAATAACATTGGGATACTGAAATCACGAGACAATCCAGAACAAGCATTAAAACACTACGAAAGAGCATCTCTGATATATGAAGAGGTCCTTAAGATTCAGATAATAACAGTGGGTGAAGAACATGAACGTACTTTAAACACTCGACGTGATATTGCATACACAATTGATTACATTGGGAAACTGAAATCGCGAGACAATCCAGAACAAGCATTAAAACACTACGAAAGAGCATCTCGGATATATGAAGAGGTCCTTAAGATTCAGATAATAACATTGGGTGAAGAACATGAACGTACTTTAAACACTCGACGTGATATTACATACTTAATTAATAACATTGTGAAACTAAAATCACAACACAATCCAGAAGAAGTACTACAATACTACGAAAAAGCATCTCGGATATATGAAGAGATCCTTAAGATTCAGATAATAACAGTGGGTGAAGAACATGAACGTACTTTAAACACTCGACGTGATATTGCATACACAATTAATAACATTGGGAAACTGAAATCGCGAGACAATCCAGAACAAGCATTAAAACACTACGAAAGAGCATCTCGGATATATGAAGAGGTCCTTAAGATTCAGATAATAACATTGGGTGAAGAACATGAACGTACTTTAAACACTCGACGTGATATTACATACTCAATTAATAACATTGTGAAACTAAAATCACAACACAATCCAGAAGAAGTACTAAAATACTACGAAAGAGCATCTCAGTTATATGAAGAAGTTCTTAAGATTCAAATAAGAACAGAGGGTGAAGAATATGACAAAAGTAAGGACACTAAAAAAATGCTTGAATTTACAAAAGCTCGGATGCATAAACTTGCATTTTCGATTCTAATACCCTCAGGTATGTCTAACGTAGAAGTAACTCAGTTGTTATGAAATTAACTAAATAACCGGCAAGAAAATAGTAATAATAATAATAATCCATTTTTACATTAAACAGAAAGTATATCAATACACACACACACAGTTATCATTAGATGGAACTGTTATACTTGCAAAAGAAGTGAACGTTATGAAAACATAGGAAACTGTCTTTCACTTAGAATGAAACGGGTCATATACTAAGTTAACGAAGAATTTCTAATAAAATTTTATTATCTACAAAATTGTGTGTTATAATGAAGTGTACAAGTTAAAAGCTTCAGTATATTGTTTAATTCTCAACTCTATTTTATTTCCTACATCCTCCACGGGATCTGGGTGAGTGCGTGCGTGCGTGCGTGCGTGCTTGCTTGCCTGCGTGCGTGCGTGTGTGCGTGCGTGCGTGCGTGCGTGAGTGCGTGCGTGCGTGGGTATGGATGTATGCTAGTATCCACGATAACTCCAGAACGAAAACACCTATCTAAAATTTTGTATTTAAGCTTGTTTTTATTTCGCTTGGAGGTGATTAGATTTTAGGAGAAATCCAGCGGCGGAGAGGGGGGGATTAGGGGCAGTTTTTCGTTTTTATCAAATATTTCTAATATATCAAAGATATAAAAATATCTTAATTTTATAAGAAACAGTGTAGACATATTTTTTAAAGAAAATTTAATTTTACGTAACTTTTCTTTACAAAATTTCTTGGTAGTATGTCTAAAAATTAATCAAATATGAATGAAAATGATTAAACTGTATTATTGATATCTTATAGAAGCGGGCGACATTGGAATTTTTTTTAAGTTAACATGTACTTATTCTATTAACCTCTAGATGACATGAAGTTTTAAACGTCTTTCTGACTTAGATTATTGTTTTTGTTTTTACAATGTTGCCTGTGTTGCTTATGAACGTATAAAAACGAGGTTACATAGTTATCCTAAAAATACTATAAAAATAATCGCGCAGATTGTGAGACAACCGCTTGACAGATTTCGATGATTTTTTTTTTATATGAAGGTAATTTTGCGTAGAAAGAACGGAGGCAGAATTTTTTTTAATTTTTTTGAAAAAGTCTAGCAGCCGACGCTAATATTATTGTCCATTTATATGTTTTTACGTTTGTATTTAATTTATATGCGTTTTATTATCGTCATTAAATTTAATTTTAAACGCAAAATTTTCCGGAGGAAAGCTAGTTTATACTCGTAATTAAAAACTATTATTAAATACATAGATAACAAGTTTACCTCGAGTAGGACTTGAACCTACGACCTTCAAAAGTAACTATGTAATTAAAAATTATTATTAAGTTTATTAAATACATAAATAAAAAGTTTGTTTCGAGTAGGATTTGAACCTACGACCTGTACTTTGCTAGAGTACTGCGCCAACCAACTGCGCTATCGAGATACAAGCCCCAATCATAAAGACAAGATTTGAATCGATTGGAGCAGTTCATTACCAGTCGGCGACATAGTTGAAGAAAAATCATTATTGGAAGCCGTCTCGACGGGGGATCTTCTGCTTTTAATTTCTAACGGATACAGGTGTTGAATAGGTTGCAAGAGCGTGTCATACGTTGTTTTTATTTTACAGAGCCGCACATGACTGTCTTTGCCGGGCAGAACCCATGTTATTCGACCCAACGACCATTCAAATCTCTTTTATTTTCATTACCTACTAGTACTTTATCTCCAACTTCTGGCGAGGAGAAACTAAATTAGCTATATATTCTTTTCGAAACCTGGCCTTTAATGCCCCTTTAATTGTGACGATTTTTTGGTGGGAGATCACCACTTGTCAAATTCAGGTAATCCCCTGACCGGTGAAGAAGGATGGAGTCAGTGGCGTTAGATCGTCGGGAAATTCACTAAGCCTTGTCAGCGGACGATCGTTCATACCTTGAGAAATCTCACTTAAGTATACTAGTCATTCCTTTTTTGCCAACTTGGCTTTACCCAACATTCTCTTCAACAAATCTTTCAGGCATCTTATTTATAAGTCTTTCCCTTTACTTTCACTTTAATTTTAATAGGATCAATTTCTGTTGAACTCTCTTCCAATCTAAACTGATCATGAGTGAGTTCGGTCAACGATATTGGTTCCGTTGTGACTAAATACAACAGAAAGCCGGTCAACAGTACATGTGAACTTATTTAGCGACACTGAAAGCTCTTCTGTAGACAGTGAGTCTATTAAATCTAAATAAACTCCACTATACACGCGCATGTATAAATCACAACCCATGTTTTCTTTCCTCCTTCAAGAATTATCGGACCTGCCAAGTCTACACCGTACATTGGAAGGCGAATGCAATTTAAATACGTTCAGGAGGTAGAGGAGCTGGGCTACTACTCATTTCCTTGGCGAAAAATCTTTGGCATATAACACACTTGTTGATGGCAGTGCTAACTGCCTTTCTGCCATGGGTTATCCAATAATGCTCTCTTAGTTTAGATAGAACTGATTGATTTCCGGCGTGACACTATGCTTTGTTAACAAACTCAATCAACTGCTTCACTAGGAGGGCACTACCCGGAAGTAAAATTGGATACTTGAAGACACAGGCTCGCACTTTAACGCTTTTTATATAGCTAGAGAATTTTAATTTTCTTGGTTTGGAACATGTATTCACTAAAATCTGGTTTTTCATGTCCTTAGGATTATCTTCATTAGCGGGCCATTGACTTCCTTTTTCTCTCAGCCACGTAGGCCCCCTCCCACCGTCTTGACTCGGATAGTTCACTTAGAGAGCAGCCCCTCGATGGTAGGTCTGTCGGGTTTAATTTTTCTGGCACATGCCTCCATTCGCTTTTTGGAATCAAGTTATTTATTTGTTTTGTCCTATTATGAACAAACGTACCCTAACAATATTCAATTCTGATCCAAGCGAGTGCGGTAGATGAACCGTTCAACACTAAGTCTATACATTTTCTAAACGGATGGCTTCTTTTACTGTGCACAGCATCCTGGCTCCCACAAGGCAACCTAATAACTCCAGTCGAGGAATGGTAGTTTTCCTAGACAATTGATAATGGTGACAACCTGTATTTAGCCATTAATGGGTACAATATTACCTCGTCATTCAATTCACAGCGAATAAACACTGTTGCTACATAGGCATCCTTGCTGGCAATAGTAAATAAATGTAATGGCACGCTAACACATCATCATTGTAATTGATCCACCGAGGTACCCGGATCCTAGGCACGCACGCACTAACTTCTGCTAACCAGGACATAAGCTTTTTCTTTTGTTCCTCGAGCCACTCTCCCTCCCATCCAACCTGCTGTACCCACGAGTCTTGTAACATTAGTTTTTGTTGTAGGGTTCCTGGGGAAGCAATACCAAGTGGATCAAAAATACGAGCAACTCGTGACAACACATTTCATTTGTTTATTTGTGAATAATTTTCTAAACTGGGATCTAGCAATATAAATAATCATCTCTTTTATTCCAGAGCAACCCTAACACAATTGTTTTTGAATCATCTAGGTTTTGGTCTAAATTTGTCTCCCACATTCTTAAATCGATTTTTACGTTTGCCAGAGTCGCAGTAGCTTCATTTTTAAATGTCAAATACTCAGCTTCACTGTTAACAAAATTCTCTACATAAAAACATTCTTTGCGCATCTCCGTTGTTTGGAACCGCTCGTCAGGAACACACGATAAATGATAATCTAACACAGCAGCTAAAATAATTGGTGACCACGATATCTTAAATACTGCTCGCAACTCGCTTATTTCTTTCCTCAAACGACATCAACACTACCTGGGTACAATCTTGGGCTGTTGTGATTATTTTTATTACAAAAAACAAGCAGAGGATGCTGCATTATACAAACTTTGAGCAGTAGGAGGACTTTTGTTGCCACTTAGTCCGCACAGTTTCCGCCGACTCCGAATGACTCACCTCGCAAGGAAACTCTTCTAGAAAAGTTCTTCACCTCCCCTGCATGTCTTTGTATCAACTGTATACGCCTCTCACCTTTATTTTCACGGCGTAGGAACTTTGATATAACCGACAAACGTTCCCCGGCTTTCACCGGTTTATCTTCATCGCACTTACACTTTGTCTTCTCTGCCACTCACGGAGGATGTCTATAGTCAGACCAGCCTCTGTTAGAGGAACTAAAAATTTGCCTTTGTCTAACACTATTTTCGATTAGCCAAGTGCTTTCATTTGGCTCAAGTTCATCATTCATGGCTGACAAGTCACCTTTAGATTAGAAATCCCCTTTGAAGCAGTGATTTGTTTCCAAACCGATCCTGAGCGCCTCAATAACTTTAGGATAGTTATCTTTAGTTTCTGGATAACTACACACTAATCTATGCGCACGTGTACTAGAAACAATGCACTGAGTCAAGTAATGGAACTTGTCAAATTCCTTTAAATCGTCTTCAAGATGGATTTTTTCAAATTGCGACCACCTACTGAGACACCCTCAATTCACCATTAACTTTTCTAAGCTTAATCGTTGGCAGTCGATATTTTCTTTTACACGAAGTTTCTGAGTGACAATCAGACGAAGCGGCTGGCGATACATTTTTTGAGACGTGCATACGTATTCTTGCACCCCTTACCAAATCTGCATAGTCTTGTACAGCATAGTACTCATTTTCATATTCCATCTCCGAAAAGGGTTCTTATTTTACGATTAACTGCAACATGTTATTATCTAACGGTGCTATCTTTAGATTTAATTCTTCTAGTTTCGCAGATACGTACTTTATTGTCGGTAAATCCAAGTTTTCCTTACTAAACTGAATCTCCATTTAGTTCACAATTTTGGTGATTGATGCACGAATAGGTTTTCTAATTTAACGTCTATGTTTCTTTTATTTATTATTTTAACACGAACACCAGTAAAGAATATAAATAATGAAAGTTCATCTTATGATGGGGTATAGATTACCTTTATTTGAAAAGGTTGACTTTATCACTCTTTTTCTTTATGCACTGAATTCATATTTAAGATATGTATACAAATAATTATTAAAACACAACTTTAGCGAATCTCGGTGGGACCTCCAAAAAAACCTTCAAACATAGGAAGTTCAAACACTCATTAATATTTGTTTTGTTTTTCCATCCTAGGAGTGGGGTTTTTATTTTATATACATTACACGAATTTCACTAAAAAATTAATTATATTGAACACTTTTACAAAAAGTATATCATTTTGACCAAAATAAAAAAATATATATATTAAATTAAAAGTCCTTTTTTTAAACGGCAACACATCGATCACAATATAGCATCATGACAGACAGAAAAAAGAAATCCTCACATACGTCACATTCCTCTCTCTCTTTCTTCTTGACCTGACCCTAGCGGACAACTTGTGAACTCCTTTTTTATTTTGAAAATTTCTTAAACCTAACAGAGGTAATGCTAATTGAAGCACTATTTCATTAGTATAAAGCTTTTAACATGTATTCTAAAATACTCACAAATGAAGAAAACGTCAGCTACTGTGCGAAGAATTGAGCATACTTTACGTAATATTGCACGTACGCGTAATAAGCTTGGTGATTTACAACAATCACGCAACCCAGAGCAACCACTTTTTCATTAAGAACAAGCACTAAACACCTACAACAGCTTATACATCTCAAAACAACAACTGAGATGAAGAACATGAATATACTTCAACATTCAAACCCATTTTATGACTAACAAGAACACAAATCAAACAATTTTTGGTAGATAATAGCTTCAGTCTTCTTTCACAGGGGAATTCAGGCAAATGCGACCGTTTTATTGCTGTGACCCTTGCTCGTGACTGGACTGGTTCATCAGGCGGTGGTGGTCGGTACTTTTCAAAAACTCTGTTATATCTTTGGGCAGTGACTGACTGTGTGGTTGGTCCTTCTCTCAAGCGGTCTTCAGTCAGATCGAACCCTAACTTCTCTAGGTAACGTAAAGTTACCTAGAGTTACCTGAAGTTATAATTACAAGTTTGCGTTAATTTCCACTTAACCACCTGTAACCATACACCCTTAAGCTACAATTTTACCTGATAAAGGTTTGGTTATAACCCAGTAGGTTTTGTGCCTTTTGCTGAGTCGGAGATTAAATATAAATAAATAAATATTATCAGATGTTGCTTTAATATATATATATATATATATATATATATATATATATATATATAACAACTAAAAATTATTAGGATGCAGCCTATATTAATGGGTGACAAATTAAACTCTTTTCACTTTATTTTGAGAGCTTTGAAATTTATTAATTTCTTCATCAGTCAATCTAAAAGATATGTTACAAGTCACAAAATTACTAAATACAAAATTACTAAAATTACTTACAATGATTTATTATTATTATATATATATATATATATATATATATATATATATATATATATATATATATATATATGTTCGCTTTACAAATCGATATTGTTTCAACCTGAAACTAAATTGTTAAATAAAAGGGCACCAACTCGTTTTATGGAAAAACAAGTAAACCATGATATAATAAAGTTAAAAAAAATTGGCAATAACAAGTTTTATTTACTACCTTAATTTTGATTATAAATGAGAATCTCACAGAGCTAATGTTAGTAACGATTTTACTACCTAAATTTTGATTATAAAAAGAACATCTTAAGGCTAGTGTTAGTAACGATTATTTAACTTAAATAAAATACCTTATTTTGATTATACTGTACTTCTATTGGTTCCGAAATGGCGGCTTGCTGAATCGGTGCTTGGAAAATTTCGTTGCGTAAATTTTACATAGGAGTTGAAATAAAATTGGATTCGGATACATTAAAATTCTACAAATGTATAATTTTTTTTGCTGGTTTAATAGATATTAAAATTCCACTTCATAGTAACAAAGGTTATTGCATCATTATTGGTTGAACGTAATTATACCGTAAAGTAACTAACGGTAAAATGCAATTGGTTAAGTAATTATGCCGATAAATAAAACAAAGTAGAACGTAAAGTAGAAGTAAATGAAAAGTGCCTGAAAAAGCAAACGTCTCAAACTGTATATAATAGTTTTAAATAACTTACCATAAAACTTATACAGCACTTATTAAAACATTTAGCAGCAACAATGGATGCGCTACATCCACCTTAAAAATATCACCAAAAAAGATTCGCTAAAGTAGTCTTTACGCATGTACATGTGAATCAAATGTGCAAACAATATGAGTACGAGTTTATTTTTACAATAATTAAATGCATGTTTTTGTGCAACTATGATATGCAACCCACGCAGCACGTAACGCATGTTAAGTTGCCTAACTAAACGTAAATTAAACGTCAAAAGTTTGTTACACACCTTATCTCGAACATCCATTGCGACTGATTGCATGCTACAACTGAATGCGCATTATAATCAGGTGATATAGCAATCAAATCCACTTCGGTATCTACCGCAATCAAAGTCTTTTACAAAGCATACGATATCGTATTTAGTTTGCCAACATTGCGAGCTCATTGATTTTAATTGATTGAAGTTCATATCGGTACCTACACACACACACACACATCATATACATGCTTCAAATGTACGCAATCCTGTTTAAATGGCACAGCCACATTCACATTATCGCTAATCAGTTGGTTAGGAATCTTCGAATGGTTTGACAAAGACACAGGGAGTCCACACGCGATTGTTGCCCTCTACTGAGACAATCGCAAACTATATCTTGATTGAGACACGAGATGTCGTCGAAGATCAGTATAGAATTCTTAGCCATCTCTTCGGGCATGAGTACATCCGCGTTGTCGTTGAATGCATTATACCTAATACCTCTTATCCGTTTAAGTTCATGCTCTAAGTATTTATACTTTGGCTGCTCGAACGATGTCACCGGGTGTGAAAATTTTAAGTAAAGTACGGCAGATAACTTTTTTTTCGTCTCGTATTTCGAAATTTTGGTACTAAAAGTCAATAGATATTGAGGATTTAAATTGTAAAGAAGTTTTTTCTCGATGTACTTAAAATTAAGAGTATAAATTATGGAAACTTTAGTTTAGTCACTTATTTTGACCTATTTGAAGATAGCTGAATTTTTATTACAAATTACCATTTAGAATTCCAATTCTGTGAGGGTCAGCCAGATGTTCATATTTATATATTTATATTGTGAACTGCAAAATTTAATGTGTTCGCTTGTACTAACTGTACTACAATTTTGAGGTGTATATATGCCATAATATAGGGTCATTGCTAATGTTTATAACTGTATTATTAATAGATATTAATCTATTGTGACTTCGTCTTCTGTTACTGCGTTTGCGGTCGTAAATTAAAAAGTTACAATTAGATATTTTCGACTCACATTTAAGATTGCCGGTGGTTAAATTATTTTATGAGAAATTTCGAGTTAAATAATTTTACAGCGACAACATCCATTTATCGGTTTACTACCTGCAATATGATCTATTTATTAACTACAGTGATAGCATTTAACTGTGAATTCAAGACAATACTGTTAATCCAGCATAGTTAATTTTCATCGTAATGTGTGATTTTTGATAAATATGTACAAGTATTCATATAGTGGTTTAAAGACTTTGCCACTCCACTAAATTGATACATTTGATACATTTCTACGTTTGATGGATTAATTTTAATAAACTAGTTACTTTTTTTTTTTTTATTTTTCAAATTTCACAAAACTGTTTACTACATCTTTAACAATTTTTAACAAACATTACTACTGACGAAGATAACTGTAAGTGTTATCGAAACGTTTAGATTGTATAATTTAAAGTACACCATTAAAAAAATCCCAAAAAAGATAAGTATTTTATTATAAACTAGTTACTGTTTATACCATTTGCCAAATGTGTTTTAAACTATAATACAGGAACTTTCAAAGTAAGTTAACTTTTGAGGTTAAACTGAATTTTAGCTGGACGTTACATTTACGGTTTAAATCAAATATTGTACAAGGTACAATAGTTAATTACTTTAATTAACTACATAAAAAATATTATATAATTCAATCACTATGTATGTCTTGAACAAATTTTGTAGGCACTTCTAACCATTATTATGTTACGTGCAATATCACGACCTTTTCCAAGGGCTGCCGGTCGCTTTCGCCTTTATTCGTTATGTACTCGCCAACACGCACTAGTCAACCGTGGCGTTTTAACGGCTAAATGGCGAGACGCCCACACTCTTACACCGATTTGTCGATCCGTCTCAAGGATTCTGAGGGGGGGTGGGGGACTTCGTCAATGCCAAAATCAACACTAAGTAGAGCAAGATCTGCCAGGAATGAAATTCTGACCTATTCGGATGCTCGAGAGGGCAGGACTCAAGCGACCTCGGTCATCAAAAGTACCAACATTCGGATTCATTACCGCAACATACGTGGTATCTGGTCCAATCATAATGCTGTTCACTAACACCTTGAACAAGTGCAACCGGACAAAACAGAAGTCTCCCCAGGGAGCACTGATTCGCCTGACCTGCAATTTCCCAGATACAACCTCCACTCTAACTTTTACCTTAAAGGCGGATTATGTGCTTATACCAAGGACAACGTAGGTTGTAAGAGGATGTCCACTTTGGAAAACAACAAATTTGACGCGATTTAGTTCAAACATTCTGGGCCCCAATTTGTGAAATTCTACTGTTGTTTGTATAGGTCTCTCAACGATAATAACTTCCAAGATCTTTTTGATTACCTTAGTCTGAAAATAGACTACCTCTTATCACAGTTTCCATCTGCGATATTTTAATTTTGAGAGATTTTAATGTCCAATTGGCTTCAATTTTCATCTACCACTAATCACGCAGGTCATAGTGCGGAAGCATTTACTGTATCCTGTGATCTCACACAAATTATTTTCGAACCAACCAGAATCCCTGACAACCCTAACCATACTCCACATCTCCTGGACCTATTCCTTACAACTAACCCACTTGTCTATAAAACAAGAGTCCTTTCCCCACTTGGTTAATCAGACCACTGCCTAATCGAAATAACTTCTTCTGCGCCCAGTCCCACAGTTACCCGAAAACAGATTGTTGTCCTAGACCGTTATAATTCTTATTGAAAACCAACTGTTTTAAAATGAACAGAATACACTTATTTCAAAACTCTAATTTATAAGATGTTCGAAAAACCTCCACCTTGCGCAAGGCAGTAACCCAATCTGTGATAAAATTCAGTTCGGTGTTTTCTAACATTTATTTTCAATAAATCTTTCGTTTTCATTAGCCCGATTCATCGTATCTTCACAAAATTCCATACGCTTTTGATGATCTTTTGGAAAAATTTCTTGTGTAGTTTGCAACTTTAGCAACGATTTTTATTCCTTTTAAAATATTGCGAACTGTTCTTGGTTCAATAGTCATTTCTACAGCAATTTTTGTACTATTGCACAGGAAATTAGTTTCTGCTAAACACATACTGCAATTTCTTGGACTTCACGCTCTTCGTTTAAGTTACGATCAGGATGCTCGCCATTATTACTATCAATGCTACTGCATTTTCTACAATTATATAAACATCCACATCTTTCAAATTTACAAACAGTACGCATAATCGTACTTTCTGATGGAATTGACCTGTTTTCAAAGGAAAAAGCAAACCTGCTCATTGTTTCTTGTGCAGTGCTTCCAGAATAATACCATTTAATAATCTGTATTTTTTCTTCAGTGGAGTACATGACTGGATCTTTCGTTGTAAAACTTCTACGAACACCTAAGTAAGATTGGCAAGTACTTCAATCTAAAGTAAACATCCCCTAAGCGTATCTAATTGATGATCCACAAGGACATCTGTGAAAAAATTCAAAGATTCTTTGATTTTCATCTAACACTCCAAAGTTGTAACAATATTGTTGAAATACCTTACTTTAATGTTATGCGTATAGATAGGTACTTTTATCGTGTCTGATAAACTATTTTCCTTATTTAATATCAAAGATAATAATAGATACCAGTATTTGTTTTCTAGTATGTTTGGTCCAGGCATTCATATTCAGTTATTCAACCAAGTCAATAACGTGACTAATTTGGCGTGGCGTATGGGAAATTGCAACTTTGTCAATCAAACCACGCATTGTAAAAAATTTCGAAGTTTGAGCTGTTTCAAAGGTGTTTCTTTAGGTAGGAAACGTATTATTTTATTTTTCGGCTTGTTTTAAGTCCAAATATGTTTCTATCATATATTGTGCATGTCATGCAAGTACGTTGAACATGCACAATATGCATTTTGGACTTAAAAATTGTATGTTTTTATGTGTACCAGTTTTACCTGCTCCAAGATATCCAGTTATCACATTAATTTTAAGACAAGTAAACTTTCCCTTTTCTTCTATCAGCTTTTTTTTCAACGTTTAGAAAGCTTCATTTTCTAATTAAAAATGATTTCTGTTTAATTTTAATATTTGAGCTTTGTATGTAAATAGATGTTGATAGTTTTAGCAGTTGAATGTTTAAATAGATTATTTTTAAGTACCTATATGTGTCATTGTTAGCGATTAGATTTCAAGTTATTGATCATGGTTATAAAATTACTGGTAATATTTTGATAAATTTATTTGTATTGTTATTTGTACATCCAGTATGTGAATAGTACAGGGTGAGACCAAAAAGTAAAGTTTTTTTTATTCAGAATACGGTATCAGAAACAACATGAACGTTACAACAAAAACTTAAAACTTAAGGCCGGTGTTCGCGAGCCACTGTACATACTTTTGGTGAATATAGGATACACCTAGACCATTGACGAATGACTATTGTCCTCGCCAGGAATGTTTACCGCTCTGTCATTAATTTATGAATTTAGCTATCCAATTTGTTTAGACTGTCTTCTCATATAAAACAGTGAATTAAATAAGGATGGTGAACATTCGTAGTGCATTTGACGAAATCGACATACGGTATTGAATAAGTAAATGTAGTAGAAAGAGTAAACCTATAAACGCGACACAATTTGCTTTACATGCATATGAAATTAATTCTCATTTGACTAATGCTACATAACCTCCATTTGTTTGTTTATCCTTTGACTGTTTCCTCAAATTTCTACACTTACTTTTAATGATCATTTATTACCCACTTTGAATAAGTTCTTTTAAGAACTATTCCCTTTGTTATTCATTTTTGCCTTTCTTACTATTCATTTTAGTCGCTGCCATCATAATGTCTGCACATGGTAAAACCTTGCACACACAAGCACAGCAGTTTGTGTTAAATTTACTGCATTATTTCGAGAGTGGGAAAGAAAACGGGGGTCCCCTGATATTAGTATCTGCCGTCCAAGAAGTAAGTATAACAATAAGTGTATACCTATATCTTAATTCATTACAATCACGAAATTATAGCATGTGGCAAGCGCGTTGGGTATATCTGAGAAGACGGTGAGAAATATCAAGCCGATCTACCTGAAACATATACAATATATATGCACAAAGTGTGTAATATTACATCACAATCTTTTATACATGTTTGACATACTAATTTATTTACAGAAAAACATGTCACAGTTGCAAGTTTAAATGCAGAAATGCATAACAGTCACTTATTAATAAGTGACAGAAGTCTTCATCGTGCAATCCAATCGCTAGGATTCAAATTCAAAAAAGACTGTAACTGTATGGCTTTATTGGAAAAAGTTATATCGCATACATTAAAGAGATCAATTCACCTAATCGTCAGCAAGTGGTATTTATGGATGCAACTTGTATCTACTCCAAAGGAAATCCAGGAATATCATGACAGGATGAAGACATTGGGAGTGTACGAAGCCCTCAAGGTTACAATGGCAAGAGATATATTGTTATTCACGTCAGATCCGCCAGAAGATTTGTACAAGGAGCTGCTCTGTTATTTGCATCAAGAACGTTAAAGGAAGATTATCATGGTGAAATGATGGGGACATGTTTAAAAAATGGCTTATTGAACATTTTCTAACAAATTTAGAAGAGCCTTCGCTAATTATAATTGATAATACACCGTTCAATGTTAGTTGAAAAGCTACCAACTTCATCCTGGACAAAAAGCAATATAGTTTCCTGGTTAATACAGAATCACATCAGTTACGATCCCACACTCTTCTAAACCAAGCGGTCTAATTAAGTCACTTCAAATACAAAAAAGGTACGAAGTAGATGAAATAATAAGAAGCTACGGACACGAAGTATTAAGATTATTACCATATCACTGTGACTTTAATGCGATATAATTAGTATGGGCACACGCAAGGGGATATTATGACAAGCATATTGGACGAAATGGCTATAAAGATGAGAACGTAATTGCTATGTGGAACGAAGCTTTACAGCAATGTGATGAAACCGTACGCGATAATGGTGTGCAACATACTGAAGAAACAATAAAGCAATGGTATAAACAGGAAGAAATGGATATCACAGTTGACGAACTGGTTATCAACATCGTAAATTATTCTGAAAGCACGGATGTAGATAGTAACTCCGATTAGAAAGTTTTACACTTTAAAATAAATAAATTCCATCCCCAATAACCATGCCCGGAACAATACAAATGGCGGAACAAATATTAGGTAATTTGGACGAAGTAAATATTATGCAAGCACGAGTTGAAGCTGAAAATCTACATTTAAAGGACGGTCAGTGGGTTTTATTAAATTGCTTGCACGCTCATGAGTTCCCCGTTTAGATTTACACTATTCAAAACATCTGACTGGAATTTATCATGTAAACTTGGCAAAAGTTATATTCAAGACAAACTTCAAAGAGAAGAAACTGATATTCTTCAATTTGACAAATTGGTGGAGGATCCGAACATTATACGAATCCGAGTGTACTCCAGATTTCTTAATATATGTAAATATATGTTGTGGATATCTTTTACGATTGACGAAAATGTCGATCATCAACCTTTAGAATTTCACTATTAATGTGCTTGCAAGTCGGGAGCTAGAACTTTAGGAACATGTGCTCATGTGGCCAGTGTATTATGGTTTTTGGGTTATGGTAGATATGAACAAAATATGAGACATCCATCAGATGCAGCTGAAAGGATGCTGCCAAAAAATATTGATCATGGTCCAGAAACTGTAGAAAATTAAATAATTTCAGTGCCTAGCTAACTTTCATTTCGTTTGTTTCTTCTTTCCTGACTTGGATTAAATTCTACACTTATTTTTGTTAGTATATTCGTTTCTTAAAGTATTTTATATATTTGTATGTTTCATTACAATAGACCTGCATTTCCCAGGTTAAAGTGGATTAGGCTTATTGGGGATACCACATAAAAAAAAGCGCGCCGGGAATTCCACCTCTATGGTGGTAAGGAAACTGGTTCATATATTTGTTAATATGTTTATACTTATAATCTAGATACATTACACCTATAAGTAATTTATTCAAACTGCTTGCAGATAGGTATGTAGATAAATAACATAATAATATTTGTCTTCGGATATTTGGCTCACTATTAATACATTATTTGTTACATATTATTTGTTTCCTTAAACAAATAACGTTAGAATGACATAAATCATGAATGATTAAATAAAATAAAAACATTAATGAGCTCAGGTATAAGCGTATACATTGTGACAGGCTTGTCATCACAAAGTCGATATAAAAAACTGATCATAGTAACTTCGCAAAACTTCTATAGGGACTAACAAACTCAAATTACAGACAATAAGAAAAAAGTAGAGAAATTAATGGAGGAAATATTGAATTACAGGGTGACTCGCAAAAAAATCAATTTTCGTAATTTTCTACCTTAAATATCTTGTGAATCACCCTGTATTTAATTTATAAATTATATATTTTGAAAATGGTTCAATGTCGACTACTGACTTGTATTACAAAATATATAAAATTGTAGTAAAATAACCTGCAGTCGATCAACTTTTGACTCACCCTGTATAAAATGTTTTTATATCTTGTTATAATAAGTCCAATTAAATTAAATTCAGACCAAATATTAATATTTTCATATTTCTACTGTAAAGTAGAATACACAGGTAATTTTGAATCACCCTGTATCAAATA
The DNA here is from genome assembly GCA_036346205.1 of Vesta saturnalis. NCBI lineage: Eukaryota > Metazoa > Arthropoda > Insecta > Coleoptera > Lampyridae > Vesta > Vesta saturnalis. The sequence goes on along the minus strand of JARFJB010000551.1, from coordinate 2,596,041 downwards.
ATACTTTTTCTACACAAAGTAATATTATTTGATGTTATAATATGCATATAATAGGTCGACTACCTTCATCCACGTAGGGTATCAAATCTCTTAGTTGCTGGAGTTCATATGTTTACTGGAAATTGGCACTAGGTTTGTTACACCAGAATTCCTTTTCTTCAGAGTTTTATTGTTTATCTTTTGAAACGAAAATCTCAATGAGTCAAGAGAATACATTATTTCTCTAATATCAGACCATCCTACCTTTCCACCCAAAGTGTTAGTCTTAGTATGTTGAACTTACCGGACAGCAGAATTTTCAGATTAAAAAATCTCTAAGACACATCTCATACACAAAATTTTTCTTCTTTCCGGTATATTTATTATTATTGCCGGTCTCTAGCTATGTCCACATTAACTGCCGTATTTTTCTTGACTTTTCAATTGCTGGGTGTATGGTATCAGCCTCCATGTGAGTATGCCCTAGGACCAGAAAGAAGGCGCCTTTATTTCGGAGCTCTTCTATGATCAGCAGATTCATAACTGAAATCAATATGTTTTTATTTTGGCCCGACAGCAGTCGCTATACATAATAATTTTCTACAACATACAATAGTTAAGACATGTGTGTTAATATTTAATACAATTTCTATTAGTAATGTATTTCAATAATGTAAGTACAATATATTTTGTGGTAAAATGCTTCTCAATATGTTAATTCACATTTCCATAGAATTCATGTTCCACATTAAATGTCATCTTCCCACTTTATTTAGGCACGTAACTTAACATCCTTTTGTATATTAATGCCATCATCTTGTTGTGGGCCATCATTGCTACTGAATTGGTGTCAACAATAAGAAATTATGATTATGAAACATAGCCTTGCGAGGTGTAAATAGTACAGCTTGACAGTTGTTCCATGCAAATTGTTTAACCTATAAATTGAATCTGTAATCAATTGTATGATTATTTTAATTACATATTTACCTTTGAACTTATTCGTTCATAACAAAACTTATAATAATAATAATTATATGATTGTTTATCAGCAACTTACAACACGACGATTCTCATGTTTTATAATTCCGCTGCAATTATTAAATGTTTACATCTTGAAAATTGCATTGTTTGTAGATTATAACCTACAGGCTGTAAAATAACGTACCCAACAACAATGTTGTTGATCCACGACTATTGTATAATGTATCCATTATACGTCTGTTTGCTCGACCTTAATAATACCCTAATCACGGCAGTGATTAATGAGTCATTAATCACTGCTACCAGATGCTTCCTTGATTTAGCTATAATATTATATTGTTTTCCTACAAACAATCGGCTTTTAAAATTTTATCGTGTAAACCACTAAATATTTTCAATTCAGTTAAAAAAAAATTAAAAAGTGAATTTTCCTAGACCAGATTCGAACGCGGGATCCGCGGTTGGAAGGCAAGGAGCATCTACAATGAGGCATCAGCGACTTGAATGAGCGTGTCGATATTTGTTTCTTAACATACCTACCTTTTTTTCGAAACATTTTATAAATCGAACTGGCTTTTAAAACAAAACAAATTTGACTCAAACCTGTTGACATTATATTATAAGTTTTTGTTATGAACGAATAAGTTCAAGGTAAATATGTAATTAAAATTATTATTAATTTTATTAAATACATAAATAAAAGTTTACCTCGAGTAGGATTCGAACTACGACCTGTACTTGCTAGAGTACCGCGCTACCAACTGCGCCACCAAGGTTCAAGACCCAATCGATGTAAATTTGAACTTATTCGTTCATAACAAAAACTTATAATAATTTAATATTAGTCAAGTTGCTTTGGTATGTGCGAATCCTTGCGATATTGCTGGCTCACATTCCATTAATATAAGTAATTTGATTGTAATCTCATTATATTTAGAATTGACATCCGTTCTAATACATAAAGACAAAATTTACATCGATTGGGTCTTGAACCTTGGTGGCACAGTTGGTAGCGCGGTACTTAGAAAGTACAGGTCGTAGGTTCGAATCCTACTCGAGGTAAACTTTTATTTATGTATTTAATAAAATTAATAATAATTTTAATTACATATTTACCTTGAACTTATTCGTTCATAACAAAAACTTATAATAATTTAATATTAGTCAAGTTGCTTTGGTATGCGAATCTGCGATATTGCTGGCTCACATTCCATTAATATATGTAATTTGATTGTAATCTCATTATATTTAGAATTGACATCCGTTCTACATACATAAAGACAAAATTTACATCGATTGGGTCTTAAACCTTGGTGGCGCAGTTGGTAGCGCGGTACTCTAGAAAGTACAGGTCGTAGGTTCGAATCCTACTCGAGGTAAACTTTTTATTTATGTATTCAATAAAATTAATAATAATTTTTAATTACATATTGACCTTTGAACTTATTCGTTCATAACAAAAAACTTATAATAATTTAATATTAGTCAAGTTGCTTTGGTATGTGCGAATCCTTGCGATATTGCTGGCTCACATTCCATTAATATAAGTGATTTGATTGTATTCTCATTATATTTAGAATTGACATCCGTTCTACATACATAAAGACAAAATTTACATCGATTGGGTCTTGAACCTTGGTGGCGCAGTTGGTAGCGCGGTACTCTAGCAAAGTACAGGTCGTAGGTTCGAATCCTACTGAGGTAAACTTTTTATTTATGTATTTAATAAAATTAATAATATTTTAATTACATATTTACCTTGAACTTATTCGTTCATAACAAAAACTTATAATAATTTAATATTAGTCAAGTTGCTTTGGTATGTGCGAATCTTGATATTGCTGGCACATTCCATTAATATAAGTAATTTGATTGTAATCTCATTATATTTAGAATTGACATCCGTTCTACATACATAAAGACAAAATTTACATCGATTGGGTCTTGAACCTTTGGTGGCACAGTTGGTAGCGCGGTACTAGAAAGTACAGGTCGTAGGTTCGAATCCTACTGAGGTAAACTTTTTATTTATGTATTTAATAAAATTAATAATAATTTTTAATTACATATTTACCTTGAACTTATTCGTTCATAACAAAAACTTATAATAATTTAATATTAGTCAAGTTGTTTGGTATGTGCGAATCCTTGCGATATTGGCTCACATTCCATTAATATAAGTAATTTGATTGTAATCTCATTATATTTAGAATTGACATCCGTTCTACATACATAAAGACAAAATTTACATTTTTTTTTTTTTTTTTTTTTTTTTTTTTTTTTTTTTTTTTTTTTTTTTTTTTTTTTTTTTTTTTTTTTTTTTTTTTTTTTTTTTTTTTTTTTTTTTTTTTTTTTTTTTTTTTTTTTTTTTTTTTTTTTTTTTTTTTTTTTTTTTTTTTTTTTTTTTTTTTTTTTTTTTTTTTTTTTTTTTTTTTTTTTTTTTTTTTTTTTTTTTTTTTTTTTTTTTTTTTTTTTTTTTTTTTTTTTTTTTTTTTTTTTTTTTTTTTTTTTTTTTTTTTTTTTTTTTTTTTTTTTTTTTTTTTTTTTTTTTTTTTTTTTTTTTTTTTTTTTTTTTTTTTTTTTTTTTTTTTTTTTTTTTTTTTTTTTTTTTTTTTTTTTTTTTTTTTTTTTTTTAAAATTAATAATTTTAATTACATATTTACTTGAACTTATTCGTTCATAACAAAAACTTATAATAATTTAATATTAATCAGTTGCTTTGGTATGTCGATTCGATACTGCTCACATTCCATTAATATAAGTAATTTGATTGTAATCTCATTATTTTAGAATTGACATGTTACATATAAGACAAAATTTACATCGATTGTCTTGAACCTTAGTGGCGCATGTAACACCATAACCATAGTACAGGTGATTTGAATCTGAGAAACTTATTATTATGTATTAACAAAATTAATATAATTTTAGTTGAACATTATTGTTTGTTGGGTAGATTTCCAGTTTTTGATTGTCGCTTACATTGCCTGGTTAATACAGAATACATAGTTACGAATACATCTTCTAAACCAAGCGGTCTAAATTATTGAACAAAAAGTGAGGAAAGTAGATGAAATGGATAGAATATTTTTTGAACGTATTAAGATTATTACCACCTTCATTTTAATGCGATATAATTAGTATGTCACGCAATTATCATTATAAAATATTGGACGAAATGGCTATATAAGTAGAACGTAATTGCTTGTGAACACTTTACAGCAATGTGATGAAACCGTACATAATGGCATACAAAAAATAAAAGAAAATTTTCAGCTAAAAAGGAAGATGATTCACAGTTGACGAACTAAAAGTACGATCACCTTACATCAAGGTATACATTTAGAAGATTATAAAAATTACGAGCATTACTAAAAAATGCGAAACTTTTCTATTAGATATCATAACTTTTAACTAAAGCATCTGATGATAAATAACTAGCAACAAAGTAAAACCATTTAAATTTCACATAGTTTTTCATTACATTCTGTATTTATGGTTGTTTAAAATGCGAAAATTTCTGCAGAATAATTTTAAAATGAAATGAAAACCCATTTACAAGATCTTGATCAGTTTTTGTTAATGTGCCAAATACCAAGAAAAAATTTCGAAAATTTACATTACGGATAACTTTTACAAAACATGAAGACATATATAGTTTCCCAAGTCTGTAACCAGTGAACATTCTTTTAAATTACCAAATGGTAAATGTACAACTCAAAATTGGGATAAACAAATTTAAACTGAAAAGGAATTTGCTGCTTTCCACCCTTCGAATAGAACAATATTCTGGGCATATTTCAATCTTTGCAACAAAGTTGACGTAGGCGGAATATTACTGTTCAAAGAACAGTGGATTGAAGTCCACCGCCGTAGCAGAAGGCTACATAACGAATCCGTCAAAGTAAAACCGATACGGTAACAAAATATCATCTTCAATTAACCAAAACAAACAAACGAATCAATGTACAGGTTGTCCCATTTTCGTATGTTTTACAGGGCATCTCGCTTTTTTAGGTTAGAACCTGCGGTTTTCGCGACCACGTGCTATTTTTAATGAAACAAAAATGTAATCAAATTTGCCATAACCATCTTAGTTTGTGTGCTAGGTGATTTTGGAAAAATTGCATTTTCAGTCATCCCTGTAACTCTGTTATTGTCAGACATATTAAAAAGTAAAACTGGTATTTGTAGATTTTTACGTAGAATCCAGTGGCGTACTCAGATTTTCTTTAGTCCAGTTTTTGAGATATTGACATAACCTACTTTTTTTATGGGACACCCTATATATTTTTTTAAATCTTTTCCCTTGCCAAGAGCTTTTCAAAATATAGCATAGTCTATATTTATTTTATAAATAACGTGACAAAATGATTTTTTCTATAATTTACATTGATAATAGTGGATAGCCGTGGGTAACCATAAACGCAAAAACAAAATAATTAACGTTCTGCCATTACTTAGGTATTTGATTTTGAAGTTTCTGCTTCCTCAAATTATTCCTGGTTACATTTTCCCAAATTTAGTGCTGATATTTATTGTTATTCGTTGTTTTTGTTTATTATTATCGTTCTTGTTCGTTGTTAATTATTTTTATTTATTGTTATTCGTTGTTTTTGTATTGTTATCGTTCTTGTTCTTGTTGTTGTTGTTTAATTGTTTTTTAATGACTCGAAACCAAAAATTTGAAAACTGTGATAAATATGATATGAATACCTGCTTCATATTATCTAATGAAAACGCAGACCAGGCCTCTGAACAGGTCAGTTAATCTTTACCTTAGAATTTGTATTTATTTTATATACCTATTTTGTCATATAGATATCCCGAAAGAAGACAACCCGACAGAGGAATATTTCAAAAATTAAAATTTAATCTTTGCCAACATGGATGTTTTGACAAACCTCGACCCCGAGTTTACAACAAATAAAACGAGGAATAGAGGTCAACGTTTTAGCAGTTGTTCAAGCCACTCCTGAAACCTCGTGCAGGAAAATAGATGAAGAGACCGGTGTGTCTAAAACAACAGTGCAAAGGATTTAAAAAAAACATAAATTCAAACTCTACAAGTATAAACTTGGAGTTCTGCAATTGGTTTATAAATATTAAAACTCAGGACAATAATTTTGTCAGACGAGGCACATTTCACAAGTTCGGGAATTCTTAACAGACACAACTCGCGGTTTTGGAGTCAAGAAAACACCCACGTGATTTTTCCTAGAGAATGTCAAGGCAGGTTCGGATTTAATGTCTCCTGCTTTATTTTTAACTGAAAAATAGTTTACAAGATTTATGAAGAAAACCTAAACTCTAATGGGTACTTACAAATTCTACAAGAAAAAACTATGAACATTTTAGAAGATATTCCACTGGCTCAACTGAACGATATATTCTTCCAGCAGGATGGGGCTCCAGCCCACAATGCTGTAATAATACAAAACTGGCTAAATGAACGTTTTCCCAGGAGATGGATTGGAACAAATGGACCTGTTCGATTGCCACCACGATCACCGGATTTTTTTTTTGTGGAGGTATTTAAAGAATAACATTTATTCAAGGCAATATGCCAACATGCAACAATTAAAAATTGCAACGGAAAATGCTTTTGCAGAATTACGAAGACAATCATTTATTTTGAAAATGCTATTAAAAGAATTTATAAACTTTAGACATAATGGTCTGCAATTTGAACAATATTTGTGATTAATTAATTATTTCGTTTTTTATCAATGTAAATTATAGAAAAAAATCATTTTGTCACGTTATTTATAAAAATAAATATAGACTATGCTATATTTTTAAAAAGCTCTTGGCAAGGGAAAAAGATTTAAAAAATATATAGGGTGTCCCATTAAAAAAAATAGGTTATGTCAATATCTCAAAAACTGAGACCTCTAAAGAAAATCTGAGTATCGCCACTGGATTCTACGTCAAAAAATCTACAAATATCAGTATTTACTTTTTTAATATGTCTGACAATAACAGAGTTACAGGATGACTGAAAATGCAATTTTTCCAAAATCACCCTGTAGCACACAAACTAAGATGGCTATCGCAAATTTGATTAGTGCATCTTTGGTTTCATTAGGCAGTGTCGCGAAAACCGCAAGATTCTAACCTAAAATAAGCGAGATACCCCGAAAAACGAAAATGGGACAACCTGTACAGGTTGTCCCATTTTTGTCCTTCAGGTATCTCAGTTATTAACAAAGATACAGAGATGCGGTTTTCGCGAACGTTGGCTACTTTTGTGAAACGAAAGAACAAACATAATTACTCTAGCTCTTCTCATTTTTGAGATACAGGGAGTTTTTGAAAAGTTGCATTTTGAGACAGCCCCGTATCTCAGCTATACGATAACTTATAAAAAGTGAAAAGTGTTCTTTATATAATTTTTTCCGTAGAATGCAGTGCTGTTTTCAGAATGAGTATACGGGTCAGGTCAAAAGTTATCGGGATCAACTTCATTTTTTTAAATGGGACACCCTGTCTATTTTCTCATAATTAAATTTCTCTTGTTCTAAGCACTTCAAATATATATAACAATTATCACTTATTTTGATAAATAGCGTGGTATTTTGTATTATTAACTGAATTTCTTAGTAGGCTTTGAATTCGTAATCTTCTATTGTTTTTTGTGCCTAATATAGAAAACCATCATTATGTAATTATATGTCATTGACGTATAATTATCTCAGTTATTAAAGTAAATGTTTTCGAAATTCTCTTTTGAAAAAAAGACAAAATAATTACTCTAGCTCTCTATTTTTGAAACAAGGTCAAAATTGCATTTGAGACTCTCATTTATACATAACTTATAAAAAGTGATTTTACATAATTTTTCCGTAGAATAGTTTTTAGAAAGTTACTCATCAAAAGTTATCGGATCAACTCTTTTTTTAAATTAGGGCAGTATTTTTCATAATTAATTTCTCTTGTTCTAAACAAATATATATAACAATTATCACTTATTTTTATAAGACTTATATTATTACAATTTCTTATGGTTTAATTCGTAATTTGTATTTTTTGTGCCTATGAAAACCATCATTGTAATTATTCATTGACGTATAATTTTCGTTAACAGTGACCTCTGCAAGGACATTTATTTCATTATTTTCTTCGTTTTCTTTTCTATATGTTTTGGCGTTTTTCAAACGATCCGTGATTTTCCAAATTTTGTTTTAACCTAATGAATGTTTTTACACGTTGCCTTTTTCCGGAAATCTATAATATTCATTTTATTTAACTCAAATGATGACTAACATTCCAGTAAATATAAATACCTTTCAAAATATATTTCCTTCGCTTGCTCTGCATTAAAATTTGTTTGGTAATAAACCCCAATCATATCTAATTTCATAGTTCTCGTACCCTAAATTATTCGCATTTTGAAACTTTGTAAAATTCAAAATAACGAAAGAATATTGAAAACTTTACTAACAATAAGGATCTCAACAATCAAAATTTAAAATTGACAAATGTCAAAAAATGAAGTTGATGGTAAAACAATTGACCAAAGGCCACTAACAAATCCAGTTAATAATTTGAAATACTGCGCTATTTGTATAAAAAATGATGAATGCTATACATATTTGAATATAGAACAAGGAAAATTTAATTATGAGAAAATAGACAGGGTGTCCCATTTAAAAAAAATGAAGTTGATCCGATAACTTTTGACCTGACCCCATACTCATTCTGAAACAGCACTGCATTCTACGGAAAAATTATATAAAGAACACTTTTCACTTTTCTATAGTTATCGTATAGCTGAGATACGGGGCTGTCTCAAAATGCAACTTTTCAAAACGCCCTGTATCTCAAAAAATGAGAAACTAGATAATTATGTTTGTGTCATCTTTCGTTTCACAAATAGCCAACGTTCGCGAAAAACCGCATCTCTGTATCTTTGCTAATAACTGAGATATCGAGGACAACCAAAATGGGACAACCTGTACATATAATTCAAATGTTTTAAGTCACCAAATCATTAGTTTTGATGTTAATTCTATCCCGATTAATTGTTCAAATATTACAATTATTAATAACTATAAATAAATAGCATCATCTTGTAAGATTAGATACGTGATATTTGTTAAGCTAAATACATAGATTTTTGTGTTAATTATTATGATATATTATACGATTATTATAATTTGCGTACTGTGTATAAATGAACAATAATGTATTGTATGAAATATTTGTTAGAATAAAATAGTATTTCTAAAAATATGTATGTAATGTAACAAAATTTTTCAACAAAAAATAACTTCAACAAAAATATTTAGTAGTCGTGGATATAACGGCCATTATTCTCTCGGTGATCTAGGCTACTCGCCTGCGGCACGTGGCCGTAAACTTCACCTCGTGAATAATAGCCATCATTATACGCTCGTTGAATAATATACTATTTTCAACCGTTATCATTACGATAATCAACGTTCTTTAATTTCTACAAAATAAATTACAATACATAAATAATATTGTATTTTGGAATACTTCAGCTTTAAATGCTGTCATCTCCGGGTATATTTTCTAATCAGAATTTATTATAACAGAAATAATTTTGACTCATGTTTTTCATATTACACCATATGATTGTTTATAATGACGTAGCGGTAAACATTCCTTACGAGGACAGTATTAAAATTGACAATTCAGCCTAATTACAGAAATACAGGGTGATTTCCTTTTTTTGATAAAATCAATATCACCCTATATCTTCTCTATTGTTCGACGGATTTATTTCAACTTTTAGACACCCATTGAGGTCAATGACCTTGAAGAGGTCACATTTGTAAATTTCCCGCCAAAAACAGTAAAAAATTGAATAAATACGTCGTGGTGAGATGTTTAATGCGTGGTGTTACTCTTAAAGGCGATAATTTAGAAATGTTATCAGGTTTATACAGAACATTGTACCGATGAAGTTTTTTGCATTTATTTGTAATGGCTCATTATAGATGTTTGTTAAAATACGGACACAGGGATTGTACATGTCTAGTTTTCTTATATACAGCTTTAGAAAATTATTTTAAGTAAATACTTATGTGGAGGTCTGCCGTTATATTCGCTAGTGGAGTGGGCAGGCGGTAGAACAGGGCATACACCTCATTCAAAGAGAACAATGGTGGGAATAAACATTCATACCATGTTTTCAGCTGGTTTTAGCATTTGTGTAGGTGTTACTAGAACTTATGTACGGGTGAGGTGGAATTCAATGTTAACTGGTCAGGATCTGGGCAGGGAAATCGGAAGCTGTCAAGACTAAACGCCCATTGCGGTTTGTGGGCAGTAACGGTTTTGGTTGTGCGTCGGCAATTGGTTTACGTGTAGGTGGTAGAAACAGTGGGGACTCTCACGGCAGCTAGGATAAAATTCATTATGTGTTACTCCGGATCCTATAATAAATAAATAAAATTACTAATTAACAAACAAGTAATTCTAATTATCATGTACAGGTTGTCCCATTTTCGTGTGTTTTACAGGGTATCTCGCTTATTTTTTAGGTTAGAACCTTGCAGTTTTCGCGACAGCGTGTTACTTTTTAATGAAACCAAATCTGCCATAGCCATCTTAGTTTTTGTGCTACAGGGTGATTTTGGAAAAATTGCATTCTCAGTCATCCCCTGTAACTCTGTTATTGTCAGACATATTAAAAAAGTAAAAACTGATATTTGTAGGTTTTTTAAGTAGAATCCAGTGGCGATACTTTTTGAGATATTGACATAGCTTACTTTTTTTTTAATGGGACACCCTATATATTTTTTGAAAATCTTTTTCCTCTTGCCAAGAGATTTTCTAAACTATAGCATAGTCCATATTTATTTTTATAAGAACGTGACAAAATGATTTTTTTCTATAATTTACATTGATAAAAAACAAAATAATTAATTAATCACAAATATTGTTCAAATTGCAGACCATTATGTCTCCTACAAGTTTCACAAAGTTTATAAATTCTTTTAATAGCATTTTTCAAAATAAATGATTGTCTTCGTAATTCTGCAAAAGCATTTTCCGTTGCAATTTTTAATTGTTGCATGTTGGCATATTGCCTTGAATAAATTTTATTCTTTAAATACCTCCACAAAAAAAAAATCCAAAACCGAGAGTTCCGGTGATCGTGGTGGCCACCGAACAGGTCCATTTGTTCCAATCCATCTCCTGGGAAAACATTAATTTAGCCAGTTTTGCATTATTCTATCATTGTGGGCTGGAGTCCCATCCTGCTGGAAGAATATATTGTTCAGTTGAGCCAGTGGAATATCTTCTAAAATGTTCATAGTTTTTTTCTTGTAGAATTTGTAAGTACCCATTAGAGTTTAGATTTTCTTCATAAATCTTGTAAACTGTTTTTCAGTTAAAAATAAAGCAGGAGACATTAAATCCGAACCTACCTTGACGTTGTCTAGGAAAAATCACGTGGGGTGTTTTCTTGACTCCAAAACCGCGAGTTGTGTCTATTAAGAATTCCCGAACTTGTGAAATGTGCCTCGCCTGACCAAATTATTTTTTTTTTCAAAATTATTGTCCTGAGTTTTTATATTTATATATCAATTGCAGAACTCCAATCTACGTTCAGCATCACCAGGAGTGGCTTGAACAACTGCTAAAACGTTGATCTCTGATTACTCGTTCTCTTTGTTGTAAACTCGGGGTTGAGGTTTGTCAAAATCTTTGAAATATTCTTCTGTCGGGTTGTCTTCTTTCGGGATATCTATATGACAAAATAGGTATATAAAATAAATACAAATTCTAAGATAAAGATTAACTGACCTGTTCAGATAAAGTTCTAAGGCCTGGTCTGCGTTTTCATGAGATAATATGAAGCAGGTATTCATATCATATTTCTCAAAGTTTTAAAATTTTTGGTTTCGAGTCATATTAAAAAATAATTAAGCAACAACAACAAGAACAAGAACGATAACAATAAACAAAAACAACGAATAGCAATAAATATTAGCACTAAATTTGGGAAAATGTAACCAGGAATAATTTAAGAGAAGCAGAAACTTCAAAAATCAAATACCTAAGTAATGGCAGAACGTTAATTATTTTGTTTTTTGCGTTACTATGGTTACCCACGGCTATCCACTGTTATCAATGTAAATTATAGAAAAAAATCATTTTGTCTCGTTATTTATAAAAATAAATATAGACTATGCTATATTTTTGAAAAGCTCTTAGCAAGGGGAAAAAGATTTTAAAAAAATATATAGGGTGTCCCATAAAAAAATTAGGTTATTTCAATATCTCAAAAACTGTAACCTCTAAAGAAAATCTGAGTAGCCACTACGTAAAAAATCTACAAATATCAGTTTTTACTTTTTTAATATGTCTGACAATAACAGAGTTACAGGAGATGACTGAAAATGCAATTTTTCCAAAATCACACTGTAGCACACAAACTAAGATGATTATGGCAAATTTGATTAGTGCATCTTTGGATTCATTAAAAAATAGTACGGCGTCGCGAGGTTCTAACCTAAAAAATAAGCGAGATACCCCGTAAACATGCTTCTCTAGGTATTAACTGAATCTAGATTTTGGGAGCATGCTGCTGTTTTTTCTTATTCTTTCGTACTCTTAAGCACGTTGTCTGGTCCATTGTGAGCTAGAAGTTAAGTAGTATTGTAAACATTGAAAAGAATAAAAGTTGGCGTGGTTATCTTTCGCTCCGGGGATGGAGGTCTGAATCCTGTCAAGGTAGCCATTTTTGGAAAAGAGGAAAATTTTAATACCGCTTTTATTAGAATATAAATCAATCAGTAGGTCCCATAGCCTTATTTAGGGCGGAACTACGTTAGTTACGCTAATTACCATAGTGGTTAATGTGTAAAACGATATCTGGAAATTTGTTATTGCTAGATCTTGGCCTGAAATATATTCCAATACAGCAACATACTATAAACAGCTTGACCATGTAATGCATTAGACTTATCTGTTAGAGAACAATTATAAATATTTAAGAAAGTAAAAAATTATAGTCGATAAATTAATGACCTTAGTTATGCTAATAATTCTGAAAAATACTGGGTATTAGGTCTCATAACTAAAACAGTATCCATTATTTTTAAAAATTATTAGTGAAATTTATGCTACAAGTGCTTATTTAAGGATAATTTTAAATTGCAGGTCAAAATCCAAGCGATCATCTTTATCACTCCAGCTCTTTGCTGTAGGAAAACTTGGTAATAATTTAATGATGTGATGAACTCTAACACCTCGGGGAAGTAAGACTGAAATACGAATAATGGGTGAAATTTTTAGCTTGTCTAGTGCAACTGAAAACCAAAATGAGAATGACGATATCAATGATTATCGAAAAAAGCTGGTAATCGACACCTTTAAAAATTTGAAAAAATATCATCGTGATTGTGATCCTAATGATTTTACAGAAAATTCAGTCGACAATATTAACGATGTGATAATAATGAATAGGAAGACTGTTGAGGATATTGCAAAAATTAAATGGTACGGAAACCGTAAAGTAATATTTAAAGTAACTTCAGCAAACGAGCTAAATGCTCATTGGTTGCAATATAGAGCTGAATTAGAAAAAAATGAAAATCAAGGAAAGTTGTTGGTTGTCATGATTGACTTGGGTAACTTGTATTGGACAACACTGATCATCGATCAACAATTTCAGGGTCATTATGTTGATTCTTTAGGAGAGATGATGCCATACACTATTAAAAATACATGGAGCCCTGAGGAGTACACAATTATCGGTACGAAACGAGCAGATAAGCACAACTCGGGAATGTTTGCTTTTAAAGATGCGGAGTATATCATGAAAAAAATACAAAGCGGAAGAATAAGTAAACAGGAAGTACAAAAGCAATTCAAACAGAATACATATTACTGCGACTCTTCTCTTATGAAGGATTTGAAAAATTTTGCGAAAAAGCTAGATGAAAAAGACAAAATGGAAGAAAAGATAAAAGTATGCTCAAAGATTCTTAAAGAATTAAAACCAAGTAATAAATTCTTTTATAAAAACGTAAACGTGTTTCTCTTTTTTCTAGAGGCAATTGCATTAGAGGACTCATCTCAATTAAGTGAAGATTATATAAATAAGGTCAAAGACGATATTATTCGAAGTGGTAACTCAGCTTTGGCAAAGGAAATACGAAACTGTTTGTTTCTACATAGCAGTTATGAGAGAGTAGTAGAGAAAGGTAAACTTGATAAAGAGATGAAAAAGCTTATTAATTCCAATCTTCGCTGCAAATCTTTTTTTCTGCGTTTAACCTGTTACATCAGTGAAGTTGTTGAGAAACTCAAACCTCACGGATATAGTGTAGAAAGTGAGTGTGAGCCTAAAAACCTTCTGATTGGATTAGATGAGATAGAAAATGTACGTTTTGGTACAGCATTGGACAGTGATAAAATACATCTTGAATTATCAAAACTGTTTAAAACGTGTATAAGACAAATTGGGGATAAACCAGACGTATCAAAAGGAGAAGAAATAATGTTTAATCTTATTGTAAACATTATCCCTAATTTAGGAAACATGTATCCTGAATCAAGAAATAAATTGAGTGCTAAGGGATTAGAGGAAATAAGGAAATTTAGAAATAATTTTTTTCATAATTTTCACACACATGGTAACAGTTTACAAAGGAATTTTATACTAAAACAGGGAATATACAAATTAATAAATTACTTTTTTATGTTCTACTTTAGCTTAAAAGTTTGCGAAAAATTCACAGACCTAATTTGCACTCGCTCTGGTCAGCAAAGAATTAAGCAATCACTCTCAAGCTTATTACAAAGTACTCAAACAGAGTTTAAGAAATATTATCCTACAAATGAAAGTAGTAATGTTGTACCAGCAATCGGAAGAGGAGCAAAGAGTCACTCTATACTCTCACAGTTTGTCAAAGACTATTTAAAGTTAATGGCTGTTATTGATAATGAATATGTACTAAAAGAACGTCGAGAAAGGAAAAACCAAGTAATTAATAGGGAATTGAAAGGTATTGATAGAAAACGGATATATAACGAATTCAAAATGCTGAAAGAGAATGTCAATCAGCAACTGTTAACAAGAGGCAGTAGCTATTGCAGTTACGTCAAAATTTTATTCTCTCTTGGTTCACCGTTATTTTTCGGCCTGATACGAACAGATCCCATCCTCCGTACTTCGGTATAACACTGATAAAATCTCTTAGAAGAAAACTTATTGATAAATATGGAATATGGATACAAACGCGTTATCTCAAAAAAATGCTTGAACACTATCTTGAAGATGATAGCAGTTCACTCAGAGGATTCAGTGTTCTAGAAGACATAGTTATTAACGACGTTCGCGCTCTTGTATGTATTCAGAACGACTACAAGTTATCCACACCAATGGATAAAATTTATGATAAATTCATTAAGGAACAGGAGATAGACGAATTAAAATTGACTGATCAACAAAAGATATCTATTGAAAAGAAGCTTGGAAACCTAAGGAGTAGAAAAACTAAATTTATAGACCTTTCTTCTACATTTACTCTGGAAAATGAAAACCACAATAAAGTTGCTGTGATCGTAGATACGTTC
The DNA here is from genome assembly GCA_036346205.1 of Vesta saturnalis. Taxonomy (NCBI): domain Eukaryota; kingdom Metazoa; phylum Arthropoda; class Insecta; order Coleoptera; family Lampyridae; genus Vesta; species Vesta saturnalis. Next base: position 2,580,516 of record JARFJB010000551.1, on the reverse strand, counting down.
AAGATCACTAGAGACGTACTTGAGATGTTAGATGACAACATTTTACAGCCTTTTCTATCTATGGACACAGAAGAAATTTTTAGTGATGAAATATTTTTAGACTATTTATTGAATGAAAAAATAAATATCACTTTAGATTTTTTAACTAAATTACTAAAAATTCAGTATATGACGCCTTACGTTATAAAGTTAATAGAAAAAATGTTAACGCAAGAGGATTTTGTAAGTCACGAATTTTCTAGCATAATACAAAATTTGTTAGAAAATATGCATAGCAAGTATATAGGAAATCTACTGGAAATTTTTGAAGCTGATGATGGAAGGGATTTAGAAAATGTGGAAAACATAGTTTATGACCAGATTTCCACACAGATAGAAAAGGCCAAAATTCAGAACATGTACTGTTTATTTAAAAACCCTAAACATATAGCAGGAACTTTAAGAGCGTTAAATAATAAATTAGGAAAAATAGAATTAGTAAAAGAAGCTGTTAGATTATTAAAAGATACAGTTTATAGATTGTATAGTAACGATGAGTACGACCTCGTACACAGAATTTTGGAAGTTGAGGAAGTTAATGATTTGCTTAGCAAAAATAGTTCAGATGTAAATATTTTGCACATTCACCGTGTTATGGGAAAAATAAAAAACAAGACCGGCTGTCATGAAGATGCACTTCAAATTTTTGAGACCATACAAGGTAAAATACAATGTGTCGAGAATTTCGAGTCTCGTAAGCTTAATTTGTTAGTTTTGCGTGATATAGCAGTTACTAAACATTTAATGGGTCAATATGAGGAATCATATAACAAATACAAAGCTTTATATGACATGGTGATGAAACAAACTGCAAATAACTGTGATTCGGAAAAATGTCCAAATATTTTTTCAATTAAATCTAAGTATCTTAATAATTTGAAAATCAAAAGTGATATCGCTTATGAACTTAATTGTTTAGCTAAAAAAAAACAAATGTCTTTGCCGCCAAATGAATCACAAGATTATGAAGCAAAATTCAATGAAGTCTTACAGCTTTATCGAGAAGCGCACCACATTTATGAAGAGGTTTACGAAATAAAAAGAAAAGATGTAGTATTTGGTCAAGGTATTGTGAAACACATACGTGATATAGCATTTGTTAATAATAAACTCGGAAATTTAAAATCTGATCAAAAAAATAAGAAAATGTTAGATCAAGCACTAACTCATTATTATAAGGCTTTTGAAATGCACGCCAAGGTACTTACAATTCAAGAAAAAGAACAATGGGAAACTCATCCGGCCAATTCAGCAGCTGTACAGAAAATTTTGTGTTCTTTACGTAATATTGCACGCACGCATAATAGGCTTGGTGATTTAGAACCACCCAGTAATTTACAGCAAGCACTTTTCCATTATAAGGAAGCGATCAAATCCTACACCAAAGTTTATAAATTTCAATGCAACAACCCCGGTATAGAACACGAACATACTTTAAACACTCGAAGTGATATTGCTTACACAATTAATAAATTTGGCAAATTAAAATCACAAGATAATCCAGGCCAAGCATTACACCACTACAAAAGAGCGTATAAAATATATGAAAAGGTTCTTGAAATTCAAATAAGAACAGTGGGCGAAGAACATAGGAAAAGTAAGGAGACTAAAGAAAATTTGGAGGTTACAAAAGGTTGGATGAATGATCTTGGGTTTTCGGGTTTTAATGCCACCTTACCGTCTTGATGTTGTTATGAAATTAGTTAAAAAATCTGTAAAGCTTATAAGAAGATAATAATAATAATAATGATGTTGATGAAATGAGTATGATGCAAAAGAGATAAGGTTGTTTTTTTTAACTCAGTCACCTAATTTAATAAGTGATCACAATCTTATGTATTTATTATTACAATATACACACTTGTAACAACCTTTTTTGTGGTTGTGTTAAAAAGTACATTAATTTAAGAATCGTTCATTTATTTGGCGTAATATTAGAAAAGTTTTTAATTATTAATATGTAGAATTGAGAATGGCAATTTAATTCGCATTTCCTAGAACAAATCTTTTGGGTGTAATATTTCGTAAAGAATTATAGTTCCCTTTCTTAAAAAATTGGATTCATATTATGGTATCCGCGCAACGCAAGAAAACTTTTAGGGGGAAATACTCATTTGAGTTATTCTGAAAGTTTTTTTTTCAATTCACTTGTTGCTAATGTAATAGCATGCAGCATGTAGTTGTGGGGAATTTTCCCTAAATATTTGTGTAAAGTGCCATCATTGATGGTAAGTTATTTTTTTTCTCATTATAGTTAAAACTAAAGCCTTTGCTTTTTTTTAGGCACTTATTAGGCACCTTATTTCTTTTTTACTTTTTACTCACTTACTTATGTAATGGAATTAATTTTTAATTTTTACTTTTAAAGTACAATTTTTTAACTACCTTATTTTACTTGGTTTACATAATAAATCGCAATTTTTTTACATACTAAAACGTCAAAGTAATGCATTTGATTATTATGGATTCAAATTATTAAGAATGAATTATCAAGATAATTCTATTGGGGTGTGGCTGGTAACCTTAGATCTGGAGATTGCACCTCAATGATGCTATAATTATTTCATCTAGTTGACCGTTCCGTTTCATATGTCACCAGTGGTAATTAATACATATACAGAACTGTTTAAAGGTATGATTTTTTAGTAATTAAAGAATAGATTTAAGACTTTTCCATTACAATTGGATATTAAATAAACTGTAGTGTGTTTTGTAATTTTATTTTCATTTTGAGTATTGTTGTATTATTATTAATAAACTTGGTTTAGCTCTTCCAATAACGTAACGTATATTTAAAAATAGCTTGGCGTCCGAGGTATCATTTTATTGTTTTTATATTACATATTTTTCTTATTAATTAAGTATAAGTGAAAATAATTAAGCTGATGAAAAGCATGCAGTATTTCAGGTACGTTAATTAAACTCCGTATATTTGAACTCTCCCCTATTTCAATCTACCGATGAGCCGACGGCAGTAGCGATTGATATTTGGTAATTATTTTTATTAATTAAAATTATTCGATCAATTACAATCAATTTATTACATCATCGCTTTTGTTTTAATATTATAAGTTGGCCCAGTTTTAGTGTTTATACACTTGGAGCCGCTTTTAATGTTACACACTCCCTAGAATTTTATAAATGGAAAATGAAACACACATTATACTAAATCAGTTTAATTATTAGCAACGTAAAAATATTAACAAATACTTGAAATTAACAAAATCACACTGAAAATGAATTAACTTTTTTTCATTTTTAATGTGAATCGGAATGCTTCATTAAGAAAAATAAAAACTTTTTTTTCATTTCAATAGTCAGTGTTGCCACCTCTAGCCCTACCATAAGCTTCAATCCGACGAGGAATTCTTCTAATTATGTTACCTTGCTCTTTAGGTAAATTTATCCATTCTTCTGGAGTCGGAATGGGACGTTTCGGCGCGACCGATTCGGAGCAGCCGATTCGGCGCGAGGACGTTCGAGTGCGAGGACGTTTCGGCGCGGGGATGATTCGACGCAATCCGATTCGGCGGAGATGTTTCGGCGTGAAGACAATTGGGCGCAACGACTAAAGATATATTTTACAGTATTTTCTAGTACTACATATATGTGTAGGCGTTCCCACATTTTGTATAACCCTTAAAGTTCTATAAGTATACCTATACACCCATGGGTAAAAATGTTAGCTACTTAACAGTTTGGGTAATAACTAGAAGACTTTGTGCCTTATGCTCAGGCGGAGATTAAAGTAGGCCAGGTGCATAAAATTATCGATTTGCCTTATTAACCAAAAAATATTTACATGTACCTAGATATGTTCGCTTTAAAATCGGGCGGTTTCTCCCCTACACTTATTAAATACTCGGACTTGTTTTTAGATATGGAATAAACAAGTAAACCATTATACAGTAAAGTTAAAAGAAAATTTCTATAATAACAAATTTTATTACACAGCCTATATTTAATTATAAACGGAACAACCTTAATGCTAATGTTAGTAACGTTATAACCTAATTAATAATTAATACTATGAGTAATTAATGGAATCAGAATGCCTTATTCTTAGTCACACTGTAGATAACGAAATGGCTGCATGCTGGGTCAACGTTTTGAAAATTATTGCGTAATATTACTTCCGGGTTGAAATAAATCTGGGTTTGTATGCTTTATAATTCCCAAATGAATAAATTTGCATGATTAAGGGGTTTTAGAATCCCACTTCCCATTAACGAAGGTGATTATCTCGCTTTTGATTAATCGTACTAATACCGTAAATTGGATTAAATAATTAATTGCGTAGATGTGAAAAGTAACCGTAAAGGTGAAGTTAAAGTAAAAATTAAAAAATAAAAAGTTAAAGGTAAAAGTGCCTGAAATGCAAACTTCTCAAACATTGTAAAATAATTTCAAATAACGTTTCAGTATCGCACAAAAAACAGACGCTCCAAAAGGTCTGAAACTGAATGCGCAAAAGATATGCGTGGAAGGCTTCACTTTAAATAATGTTTTATGCCACTATGATATGCAGCACACTTGGCACGAAATGCATGTTAGTTGCCTACAGAAAGGTGAATTTTTAACAACATGTTCGAAGTTTGTTACAATTTGTTATGTTTTCATATGTAATCTAAAGGCGGTAAAACTATACGTCTTCGTTTAAAACTTATTACTATTTTTAACCGCTCTATAACCTTTTGTATACTGCGACCTTGTATAATAATTCTACATATTTGTTGTTAATATTAATGATAACTGAGATTATGCCAAAAATATTCGAAAAATATGGTAGTTGTTATATATATATATATATATATATATATATACAGTGCATAAAGTTGGATACAAATCGAAAAAAAATGTATTGTTCATTTCTCAGAAAATTTTATTCTTGATAAAAGTGCCTGCTCGATCGCAAACCTAAAATGGACTTGCAAAAATTTTAAATTTCGTTTTTTACACGAGGCAGATTCGAAAATGTGAATGTGGCTCAAGAATAAAGTACCCTTTTTTTCAAAATATACAAAAATGTCATTTGGAGAAGTGCAAGACCCATAATTTTGAGCAGGTTTCTTTTATGAGTTACCCTTACTACTTACCACTATGTGGATTTCTTTTTTTTAATCTCGACTAGTCAGGAATTTTTGGGAAGTGGGTTTTGTAGACTTATATAACTGTTAAACAATTTCCTACCCAGGTTTAATACATATATTTAAAACAAACTTCTGGAATTATAATAATAATATAAAAAAATGATATTCTGGTAAAACAAATTAAGCCTTCAAATTTAACAAAATGGAAAAATAAACAAAATAATTTCTAATACAGCGCCTGGTAATTGGGCAGCCCACCGCACATCAGAGTAATGCTGGTGTCGTTGAAATGTCGGCGATAAATCCTAAGATTTATAATGTTGTCGGACAGGTGTCGCCGGTGTATCTGTGGTCAGTTTGGAAATTTCCTGTAAATCAAACGCGTTATAATGCAGTGTTCAAAAAAATATTAAAATAATTGTGGTTTTGTTTCTTTGTAAACAAATATATAATGTGTTCAGGTGAAAATAATACAAGGGTGTGTGTACAACTCAAAAAGGAGGATTACCGTGATTTAGACAGGTAAGTTGATTCTGGTTATTTTATTTTATGCTTAAGACAATGTTTGTTAAATTCGAGGTTAGGGCGTATTTCAAATTTCTATCAGGGACTGGCTCTTTATTACTTATATTTTCTTAAGTAACGTTTTGAAATGCGGAACAGGTTAAAGAAAAGCAGGTCCTACACACGATTTAATAATTTCACGATTAGTGTTAATACAAATTCGTGTTAGGCAACGGTTGTAGGTGATTTGTTTAATTTTTAGCGTTTGTACACACGGACTAAGGGAAAGACTAATTCTAATTAACTATAAATACTATATACAATTTAAAAGGTACAAGGGGTTATTCAATGTTTTGGAATTCGCAATTTACGGTTTGTAATGGTTCGACAATGTGTTGTTGAAAATTTGATGAGTTCAGTCACTACTAAAAGGTAACGCGACCTTCGTTTTATTTGTATAAAGAGGATGATTCTTTACACTTTAGTTGAATGTGAGTACTTAGTTGCGAAATGGGATTTTATTTTCTAAGAATAATTATCTTAAAGTTTTAATTGTTAAAGCAAAAATAAATTTCTTTAATCTATTTAATGTAATGGATTTCTTATTGTAAAGTAGAAATTCTTTTACTCTGAAGTAAAACGTAAAGATTTACTTTTAGTTGTATAAATTTAATGTTTTACACAATTCAGATTTGGTTTTCGGTAATAATTTGGATTTGATATTCAGGTGTATTTTCGTGATATACAGGGGGAGTAAATTATAAGTGTTGATAGCCAAGCAGGGAGCTCTAGCTAAATCAACAAATTCTAGAGATTCTATTTATTCAAAGTTGTAACGGACACTGTGAATATATAGAATTATATACAGGGGTTCAGGATGCATTGGGTGTTCGTTTATAATCTCGTTAATAGCCAAATCAGTGGGCTCAATAGTCTAAATTAACGAATCTTAGGGATTCTATTTATTCAGAGCTGTATCGGACACTGTGAATATATAGAACTATTATACAGGAGGTTCAGGATATATTGGGTGTTCGTTTATAATTTCGTTAATAGCCAAGCCAATGGGCTCAATAGTCTAAATTAACGAATCTTAGGGATTCTATTTATTCAAAGCTGTAACGGACACTTTGAATATATAGAACTATATACAGGGGTTCAGGATGGGATTTGTAAATTGCCGTTTTTGAGGTTATAGCGCGTGAGTGGACAACCAGACGTTGCTTAGAGCCCCATTAGCTATAAGAAGCCCTATAATAAGCCCGGTGACCGCCGGTGTTAACCAGTCAATCTACCTAAGATCAGTATAATACGCAAAACCTCTTTGACGTCAATTAATTTCTTAAGGATGGTTTGTTAATAGAAATTTCTAGGTATTACAACTATTTCCGTAAAAATTGGTTATACTTCGGAGTATTTGAATTCTATTTAATTCAATTGAAATTGCTTTAAGAGCGGTCAGGCGGTTATGTTCTCGAATAGAGAATTTCAGGTGTAATAAATTATTACAAACAGACAGGCAGGAGAGTATTTGCAGAGAAGCGTTCTACAAACAGAATTTCAGGTGTAATAATAAATTATTACAAAACAGGCAGGCAGGAGAGTATTTGCAGAGAAGCGTTCTACAAATAGAAGTTCAGGTGTAATAATAAATTATTACAAACGGGCAGGCAGGAGAGTATATTTGCAGAGAAGCGTTCTACAAATAGAAGTAATTTAAAAGTGCCAAAATTTCGCTTATAAACCTTGCGAATGAGTAGAGTTTTTGGTAGGAAATGTCGCAACGTTTCTGCACATCGTGAAAGTGGGGTACCGGTGCGCACGCAAAAGTGCTGATTATTTACATTTATTTAGAACTGGAATAAAATGAATTATTATTTAAACATTATCTTAATTTTTATTAAAATAACAATTTATTTGTCTTACCCAATTCTGGCTCATTACATAAGTTGTTTAGAATTGAAAAGGTATGTCAAATACGAAATTTCAGCCAGCTTCTCTGAAAAAAAAATTACGTCTTTCCTTTTTTTTTTCTACCACCCCTGTATTTTACGAGGTAAGTCATTATCTGATGGAACCACAAATACGCTAAAAAGCATAAGTTTTATTTGCTCCATACGTAACAAATTGGGTTATTCACAATTATTCCTAAAAATACTTCAATTTTTGTATTAAATAGGGTAAACTACATATTCCTTCAAGATTATACCTAATAAATGTGAGGGGTTTATAGAGAACTTCAAAGCACTTAAATTTTATCAATAAAGCCTTGTAGAAATTGATTTCTATTTCGCTTTGATATTTTGCAAAGTAGGCCTTGGAAGAAAATCGATAATAGTCAACAATATCATTTTGACGTTTCCGATATCGCTGATAGTCTAATTTTCACGGGTATCCGAAAACTAATTATTCACTGTAATGACTGCACGTCTAAGTGTCCAAGAAAAGGTTGAGATTGTTTTAGAGTGTATGGTGATAATTGTCATACTTCTCGGGAGACTGTAGATATTTTTAATGCAAGACACACAGATAAAAATATTAGTCATGCAAAAGTTGCAAAAATAATAAAAAAATTTAAAGAAAATGGATCTGTTGAAAATAAATATAAAACAGAACACCGAAGAAATGTAACTGGTAACGATGACAATGTTATGAATGTTGTTCTATCTACTGTGGAGAATCCGAGGACATCGTTATCACAGCGGCAAGAAATTACTGATGTTTCTGAGCGATCAATTAGAAGAATTATGCGATTAAATAAATTCAAGCCATACAAACCCAAATTTATTCATACCCTTCAGGAAACAGACCAGACGCAAGATTACAATTTTCTTTTTGGTTCCAAGGAGAAATAGAGAATGATGAATGCTTTTCGAAAAGAATTCTTTATTCTGCCGAATCCAGTTTTACATCAAACGGTATCGTAAGTTCGCAAAACTGTAGATGATGGGCAGATGAAAACCATAACTTTAAGATCGAATTCCGGGATCAATACTCGTTTAAAATCAACGTATGGTGTGGAATTTTAAATGAAGAAACTGTGGGACCAGTATTTTTTAGAGAACATTTTAATTCTGCGAGATATTTAAATATGCTTCAGACATATTTATCAAATTATTTGGACAATCTTCCTCTGAGAACCAGAATCAACATGTTTTTCCAACAAGATGGCGCATCTATTCATTCAACGGTGGCGGTAAAGTCATAGCTGGGCCTAAAATTTCCTAATCGCTGGATAGAAAGATATTTCAACAATCCATGGCCTGCAAGATCTCCCGATATCACCCCAATAGACTTTTTCCTATGGGGATATTTAAAGTAGAAAGTTTATGAACAGCGACCATTCAGAGATATTCAACATTTGGAATTTTTTTTTTTTTTTTATGATTGTGGACCTGAACAGGCTAAATTAGGCCTATCGTGCTAAAGCACTCAGGAACACTTAGGAGGATGGATAGAGGAATAATGAATTGCCAATAGATGCCTATGAACAGCTACCTTAAATTTTCTCATATCATAAGTGAGAGGAAAACAGGAACTAGGGAGATCATTCCAGAGTTTAGAAGCCGTGTAGAAAAATGTGGACTGCGCCCGTTTGGTACGACAAGTGGAGATTTGTACTGTATACTGATGATGTGAATGAGCGAACCGAGTGTTTTCGCAAAGATAGCCGAGATGGTATCAAAGAATATAATTCAGCAGCACAATAGCCGTTGTAATAACGATAATACAAAGAAAGAACTGAAACCATCCTTCTATGCTCAAGGGACTGTATGTGAGAAGTTAAGGACGGGTCATTTATAAGCCTAATCGCTCTCTTTTGAATACGATCAACGATATCGAGAGCGTATTGGGGAGCACTAACCCAGAGGTGAGAATTATATTCCAGATGAGGCCGAATTTGGGCCTTATACAGCAAAAGGAGTTGTCGAGAGGTAAAGTACTGCTTAGATCTGTACAAAAAGCCTATTTTACGAGCAGCTGTTTTGGTAGCTGACAGAAGATGGTCAACCCATGAGAGATTTGAAGATACAGTCATACCCAACAGAGTAATAGAGTCTGAAAACTTAAGAACTGAGCCATTCATACTTACAACAGGAAATGATCGATCTTTTTTGGCGGACATAAGGCAACACTGAGTTTTGTTAGCATTAAATTTAACTAGATTATTGCTTCCCCATTCGAGAATACGTTGAATGTCTTTGTTGATTGAATTTGCCATTTCAGCTTTAATTTCTTGATTTGACATAGAAGGTGGATTATCACTATGAGTAGACTGAGATGAACTACAGTGAAGAGTGCTATCGTCAGCAAAGCAATGGATGGGGTTAGTTGTTGAAGAAATAAGGTCATTTATGTACAGTAGAAAAAGTGTAGGCGCTATAACGGATCCCTGTGGTACGCCCGCGTTAATGCTAACTTCTTTTGAAAAAAGCCATCAACTACGACACGTATTCGTCTTTTATCAAGGAAACTAGAAACCCAGTTGATGAGCATATCATTTAACCCAAACGAGGTGAGTTTGGCAAGTAAACACTTATGCCAAACTTGGTCAAATGCCTTTGAGATATCTAAAGCGACTACAACTGTTTCACCGGACCGCTCTACTGTATTGTTCCAAACTTGGGTCACATATGAAAGAAGATCGCCTGTTGAACGACTTTGCCTAAACCCATATTGGTGGTCACTAAGGAGTTTGTTAGTTTCAAGGAACGTGAGCAGTTGCTGATTGATGGCTTTTTCCATGATTTTAGACAAAATGGAAGTGATGGCAATTGGTCGGTAGTTTGAGGGATCGGTCTTATCACCTTTTACTTTGAGAATAGGTTGAACATTTGCTAACTTCCATGATGAAGGGAATTCCTCAGAAGACATAGAGATCGTATAGAGCTTAGATAGGACTGGTACTAGTTCGGGGGAACATTTCTTTAAGACAATAGCTGGGATACCGTTTGGGCCAGTCGCCTTATTGAGATCAAGCCTACTGATGATCGATTCCAAGAGCTTGTACCGAAAATGAATTGGTTTCATAACGTATGAAGAAGAGTTGATTAGGGACACCTGTTTTTCAGAATCATTGAGACACGAGTTTGATGCAAACAAATCCACAAAAACGTTGGCTTTGTCTACAGAATCAGCAAATACCGATCCGTCAATAGACGTCAGGGGGGGAAATGAAGATGTTCCAAAGTTTTTACTAATGGCTTTAGCTAAAGACCAAAATTTACGACTGCCTAAAGGAGATGTAGCTAGTTCATTGCATTTTCGTTGTTCGAACAACTTTTTAGTTTTAGTGATGACACTTTTGCAGATATTTCTAGCACCAACGTATTCCACATGACTGTCGACCGATTTGTTAGGTTTCCATTTAATGTAACATTTATTTTTAAAGATATTGCATCAGCACAAGCCTTATTGAACCAGGGTTGGGAACGTGAATGACCTATACGGTACTGTTTTTGGGAATGTATAACTCCATTCCCATGAGGATGACTTCAGATACTGAAAGAGCGATGTCCGAAGAAGAGGACGACTTAAAACAATATTCACGCCATGGAAAGGTTGCAAAGAAATCCCGTAAATCACTCCATCGAGCTGACTTAAAACACCACAAGGTTCTATCGGTTTTGCGAACAACAGTGGAATTAGGTACAGTAGAAATGATTTTATTAGACAATGGTCGGAAAGACCTAAAGGCGAAAAAACGGAAGTTTTATAAGCAAGAGGGTTTGATGTAAGAAAGAGATCTAGAAGATGTGGAGTATGGTTAGGGTTATCAGTGATTCTTGTGGGTTCAGAAATCATTTGTGTGAGATCACATGAAATAGCAAATGTTTCTGCACTTTGGCCAGCGGGATTTGTAGTAGATGAAAACTGAAGCCAATTAGAGTTATGAACATTGAAATCGCCTACAAATGAGATATCGCAAGATGGAAACTGCGACAGGAGATAGTCAACTTTTATACTAAGGTAATCGAAGAAGTCTTGAAAGTTGCTGTCATTAGGAGAATGTTAAACCAAATTACGTCAAAATTTTTATTTTCTAAGGAAGAAACCCTCTTGCAAGCAATTCTGTCCTTGATGTAGGCACATACGCCTCCTTTATATCGAAAGTTAGAGTGATGGTGGTATTGAGGAAATTGCAAGTCGGGTGAGTCGGAGCTTTCAGAGGAGACTTGTGTTTCAGATAGAAACAAAATATCAGGTTGTAATTGTTCAAGGTGTTGGTGAATAGCATTAAGATTAGACCTGATACCGCGGATGTTGCAGTAGTGAATTAGAAAGTTGATACTTTCGATGACCGAGGTCGCTCTGGCCCTGCCCTCCCGGACATCCGAATGGGGCAGGATTTTACGTCCGGAATTTATAGCCCTAGAAACCACAGCCATCTTATTTTTTAATTTGGGACTTTTAATCCGATAGGAAGACAGTGAGGGCGAGAAGGAAGAATAAGTATGAGAATAGATTAAGGATGATGGAAAAGGTAACCGGCAGCCCTTACCGAGCTCAGAAAATCGGAGAACCAATATTAAGGAGCCCATGGTAAGGGTGGTGGTACCTCCCCGGCTGGCATGGAGTATACATGCCTACCACCTGTTACAATTAGAAATTGTATTCAAACAGTAACCCTGCAAATGTTGAGAAATGTACATCAAGAAACGCACAAACGTACAATACTTTGCACAGAGAACGGTGTTGTTTTATGTTTGTGTTCTATTATCAATTAATGTAGATTATTCCAATTTTTGAATAAAACTTCTTTCCTGAAATTTGAAGTTTCTTTTATTTATTATAACTCAACGTTTCAGAAAGATACATAAAGAGGTATTCCAAAATATTAAGATTTAAATGTTTTGACTTTCTCTATAATCCCCTCACATTAGCTAGGTATAATCTTGAAGGAATATGTAGTTTTCCTCATTGGATACAAAAATTGAGGTATTTTTAGGGATAATTGTAAATAACCTAATTGACGACTTATAGGGCAAATAAAACTGAATGCTTTTTAGCGTAATGTTGTTCCATTAGAAAATAACACCTCCGAAATATTTTTTTTTCCCGAAAAATACAGGAATGGTGGAAAAAACAAAGGAAAAACGTCGTAGACATTTTTATAGAAGCTGTCTGAAATTGCATATTTGACATATTTTTTCAATTCTAAACAACTTTTAAAATGACATTTTTGTTTGTTGAAAAATAAGGGTACTTTTGAGCCGCATTCACATTTCCGAATCTCCCTCGTATAAGAAACGAGATATTCAAATTTTTGCAAGTCCATTTTAGGTTTGCGATCAACAGGCACTTTTATCAATAATAAAATTTTCTGAAAAATGAACAATAAAAATTTTTTCCATTTGTATCCAACTTTATGCCGGTCACGTATATAGTTTTTCTTATTAAATATATCCATAATGTCACATATTCACTGCCATTGTCATTTTACATAACAAACATTTGTGTGAGTGTTAAATGGTGTGCTGGAGAAGAAAGAAATATGCGATTGGCCAATCAAGAAGAACTCTACAGCAACTACAGGTAAGCTCCTAAGGCCACGTTATGATTAATATTCCCAATAAATTCAAATTACCCTGCCTGCAGTCCATACTAACTCACTGTACCTTTATAGTTGTGTACCCAATTAATTTAATTTTCACAACCGCAAATACACAACATATTTTGGTCCTTCGAGCCGGATTGGCAGGTTTAAGCATTGATATCATATTTTTTGTATTTGTTCGTTCTCTTTACATACACTTTCATTTATTTACAAATACTCACATAAATTTCAATTTAGTTCAATTTGCTTATATATTAATTAATATACTTTATTTCCGCCAACACATATAGGTACAGTGTCGGACTGGCATACGATCTTATATATTGCCATTTGTGCGGGAGGGCGTGCGTGAGTGCGTGCGTAAGTGAGTGAGTGCGTGTGTGCGTGCGTGCGTGTGTGTGTGTAGTGTGTGGTTGTGTCATGCGTGCGTGCGTGGGTGTGTGTGCGCGCGTTCGTGCGTCCGTGCATGCGTTCGTGCGCGTGTGTGTGGATGTATGTTAGTATCTATAATAACTCCAGAGCGAAATACGTATTTAATTTTGTCTTTAAGCTCGTTTTTATCGGGTTTGGAGGTGATTAGATTTTGGAGAAATCCAGCGGCGGAGAGGAGGCCTACTAAGCAATATACATAAAGTTGGGAAAACTTTATGGAGAAGTAAATTTTTTCTTGGTTGTCGTCTCTAGAGAGTTACATTTTTTCTGAGTAGTTACGTTCATTATGGAAGTTAAACTGACGTAGGAAACAGTAAATTCGGCACATAGATGTACATCATTAAACGTTTGTTGTAAATTTATTTATCACCTTCTCATAATGCTAAAAATAAACTGATCTAATTTTTGCAATAATGATAATGTATATATTGCGTAAGAAATCACCTACGAAACACCAAATGCAAAACGCATACGCCGTGAACACAGGCGCGGCGACAGGCTCACTGTTCATTGCCGAAGCGGTGATGTAAAAACTGCAATTAATTAAAAATTATTTTCCAAAAACATGACAAAATTTTGTTTTTTAAATGAGTCTCATTTTATTATTGATATTACAACGAAGACGTTAGTTTATGTATAATGCTCCTGCGACCCACCATTCCCAAGAATGCAATGTGCTACAATATCGTCTCTAGCGTCTTCAAAAATCTATTTCTGATAATACAATTTTACACTCGTATTAATAAAGGTTTAATTTACAATATAATAAAATTTCGTACAATTTGACCCAGTAGTTTTGTTTTTATGTACCTATAGCGTAGCAAACCCTTCAAAACGGGCACTTTGTATCATTTGGCAGTAGAAATGGTCCTTAAAGTGCATTTTGAAAAAATGTTTGTCCACATTAATAACGTAGAAATAAACAGGCTTTAATTTGACACCAAGTCCATTCAAATCGGCTGAATGATTATTTTTTTATTCAGCTTCAAACTCGAGTATATATACTGTTTGCGACGACAGTGGAATTAAGGAGCATTGTGTGTTGCCTATGCATCAGTTATCGAAAGGAAATTAAATTAATTTGCCGGCGTTTCCATAATTCATTTCTATCCAAAAAATTTCTTTTAAATTTGTTGTGTATTGTTTTAGCGACAATCGAACGGTAGATCATAAAGACAACAATTAGACATATCAACAATAATTAACCTAAGTAATATTTCCTCACATTTATTGTAAAATACACATACATATATTTATGTACGTTATCGTAATTTTAGTGATAATAACTAAAAGAAAGCAAATAAAAATAGTATTAACTGTTATCATAAATTTATATTAAGGTTTCGTTTTCTCGTGCAATACATTATTGTCGTTAGTTTGATATTCTATTACAAAACTATTTAGAAATTTGCAAATAAATTAATACAGTCGGATTTTATAATTTTCCAAAATTGTGCTTCCTAAAACTGTATCCATTACAACAAAGCAATGAACTTTAGCCGGTAAAAGAAGAGGGGAGCTCTTATGATTCTCATATTACTTATTTACATATTGATTTACCAACCAACGTGAAGTGACCGTGAACTAAACACATGGTAAGTTTTGGAAATATTATGAGAATATTGCATTTATAATTTTAAAATAAACCCGGGAAAATTTCCTAATTCTAAGTGATTAAAAACAAATTAATGATTATCTTAACAATCTGTACTGACATATACTAACACTCAAATTTTATCTTCTTATTTATCATTATACTGATAAATGCTGACATTTTACTTGATTGCTGATATTACCATTACCTATGATTTCTTAGGATTTTGTTGTCAATTAATAAAAGATGGAAAACTCGTAAGTATATTTTGGAACAATTTATATTGCGACACACTTGACTGTTGGTCATTGAGGTCGTGCGCCTTTTTGTACGATAAACAATTTGTGATGAATATAAATTTGTATGTTAGATTTATGTATTCAATGTTGTTAAACTGCACAATGTTATTTACAGAATTGAAGGTGATGATGCCTTCCAAGTTGTTGATCTGGATGAACCGTATTCGATACTTCAGTTTGATACATTAGGTGAAGATATTGAAATTTTTGACATGACATCTCTTAGTACTTATATTCTTTTAAGTAAGTATTACATTTTTTAATCATGTACTTATATTAGTTACTATCTAATTGTTTTGTAATTGGCAATTTTTTAATAGCATGTCATTCATGTTTGTGTTAACTGGTTTATCATCAAATGTGCATTGAAACTGTATCACCGAATATTTGAAATTCTAATTATATTTCAAAATTATTTCTATTCTGAAACCAGTTTATTGCACTTCAAGGATATAAATGATTGGAAGTACTAACATTTTTGTTACTAAATTTGTAAATTCGTGTTAAAATTTGTTTTTAAATTGTTACAAACATTTTTGGAGCTACTCCCAAACAAACGTTATGTTTTATGTGATTTTAGTAAATATTTAATGCATGTATATAAAATTATAAAACTGTTCTGTATAATGTTTAGTTATAGGTTGTTTCCATTTTTGTGTTTTGAATTTACGCTTAATTATGTATCTTCATTGCATACTTGTGATGATTTTAGGAAACGTGCGTATGTGATAATATGATGAACAATTTTATTTTAAAGCTATGTCAATAGTTTATCACAATTAATTAAACTATTTCTAAAATAATTGTAAACGTATTGATGCGTAAAGGTTACGAAAGGCATAATTATATATATATATATATATATATATATATATATAATATAATTTGCGTCACCTAGAACAAGACGTATTTCTGACATTCTGTTGAAGTATATAAATCAACATTTTTTCTGAGTTCCATAGTCTATTCCATATGTTTCTGGCTTTATTTTACTATATACATAATTTTCGTACGTTTGACAATCATTCTGGAATCTGCACGAAAATCATTACGGCGTCTTGCTGCGTTGCTTGCCCTCTTAACATAACAAAGCAATCATTTTGGCATCTCATTAGAATATACATAATGTTGTTGCTACAAACATATGGGCGTCAATATATTTTGGTTAATAGTTTGTGAGCAATCAGTTTGACGTCTGCTTTCTTTTTTTATGATTGTCGACCTGAACAGGCTAATTTGGCCTATCGTGCTAAAGCACTCAGGAACACTTAGGAGGATGGATAGAGGAATAATGAATTGCCAATAGATGCCTATGAACAGCTACCTTAAATTTTCTCATATCATAAGTGAGAGGAAAGCAGGAACTAGGAGATCATTCCAGAGTTTAGAAGCCGTGTAGAAAATGTGGATTGCGCCCGTTTAGTACGACAAGTGGAATTTGTACTGCATACTGATGATATGATTGAGCGAACGAGTGTTTCTCGCAGAGATAGCCGAGATGGTATCAAAGAATATAATTCAGCAGCACAATAGCCTGTGTAATAACGATAATACAAAGAAAGAACTGAAACCATCCTTCTATGCTTGTAACAACCTTTTTGTTGGTTGTATTAAAAGTACATTAATTTAAGAATCGTTCATTTATTTGGCGTAATATTAGAAAAGTTTTTAATTATTAATATGTAGAATTGAGAATGGCAATTTAATTGGCATTTCCTAGAACAAATCTTTTGGGTGTAATATTTCCTAAATAATTATAGTTCCTTTCTTAAAAAATTGATTCATATTGTTAGTTTAATTGGCAATTCTTGCAAATTTTCTGTAGTTAGGTATTAGCTGCCGGTACATGTGTGTACTGTGGGTTGCCTATTCATCAAAAATTGACAAATGTAGTAAATAAACAAATTCTTTGGTAATTTTTAATTTTTATTACTGTTACTGACAATTCCATAATGCACTTCCGGTGAAAAATTTTCCCTCAACGTCTTCCGCTAACAATTTTGACATTGAGATTAGAAGGTTGAATTGTGTGGATGCCATTTTCGTTACTCGATTTCTTTAATTAAAAATCGCCCTATCAAAAGGGGATCTGAAAGATTAGTGGCCTTTAGAAATTAAAATAATTAAGCCGTTATTGTGGTTCTGGTATTACCTTAATTATTTTCTCGATTCGAGGATTAAAAGAAACCACACAATTCCAAGTTCTTTATCGGTGCACATTCCACCGTAGGGTAAATATTCATCGGAAGCCTAACCACACTGTAAATTTATCTACTTTATTTTAGCATTATTACTATCTTACTATTACCCTATTATTTACCACTCGTGGATAAGCTTCAATTGTGTCGATACCTTCTCCAAAGGCTCGCACTACACCGTAGAGGTATGTTACCAGCTTAATTCTGGATATCCATCACTAAATTAATTTATTGTAGCCGGTAGTGTAACTATCATGCCACTGTTGATGTATTATTATAGACCACGATATACTGATGGTACACTATTCTCTGGAAGTCCACCGACTATAAGCAGTTCAACTACGGGAGTAACAGTATTTGCCTAAGGTCAGATCTGTGTTGTGTTTTGTCCGTTGTCCATCCACCTATAGTTCTGGATATTGTGATTTCATGTGTTGATGATTCACCGTCCAACTTTGTTCTACATGTTTTGTTAACCTAAAAGAAATTTGTTGTGTGTATCAAATATTATAACAGTCAATTATTATGTACCTACTTACCTACCCAAGTTAGTTATTTTTATGTGTCACTTTGCTCCGTTTCTTTTTTTGTTGTGTAAATACATACCTACTTTTATGTTACATTGCACACTCTACCGTTGCTTGACTCATGCATTATATTAATTGATGTAACGTATAGCTTTTTTCTGTATAAAGTACAGTTTACACCTATCCATGTTCAACATGCTTATCGTGGACGACGCTTTATTATCACGAAGCAGTTAGTTAGGTATAATAGTCTTAATTAAGAATCAGTATTTTGGGATGTTTTGAACCCTTTAGTTTCGTTTCATTATGATAATTCATTTCCTTTTTTTGCGTAGAAGTACATTCATAATTTGGTTTTAATAACACTCATGATTTATTTGTTCTTCTATCTGTATGTGAGGCTAGAACAATTTATTTTTGTTGAAATATTAAGTATGTGTATTCTAAGATTTGCGAGGCCTATCCGAGTACTGGGTTTTTGTATTATAAGTAGATAATAAAATTTCGTGGATCATTATGTTAGCCACTGCGTCGATTGTTCGCGCCGTTAATATAATTCCTTGGGTTATTTGGATTTTGTTATGATAATTTCTTTTGTATATAGATATATTTTTGTACTAATCTATATAGAAAACATACCAGATTAAAATTAAATTTCCGTTTGTTATAAGTTGAATTTAATATATATATTTATCGTCTTCATCCATTTAAGTTTTGGTTATACAATTAAACCTTTCTTGTCACTTTATCCTTCCTTCTGTGTACGCTTACGGGTCCTAAATTACTTATGAAGCTGAAGTAGTGTGAAGTCGTTTCGAAGGTTCGTGTGTTCAAAAAAACATATAATTAAGCTTCTGGCGCCCCTTTTTGTCTTTCTTTAAATATCAGTCACCCACGATCCTTACCGACTGTTTAGCTGGCCACGAACCCTTTTTTTTCTAGCCCAATAAGCCACCTGCCCATTATCCTTCGACCTTCATTGTTCTTATCTTCCTATCGGGGTAACAATATTATGGTATCCGCGCAACGCAAGAAAACTTTTAGAAATACTCATTTGAGTTATTCTGAAAATTTTTTTCAATTCACTTGTTGCTAATGTAATAGCATGCAGCATGTAGTTGTGAATTTTCCTAAATATTTGGTAAAATGCCATCATTGATGGCACTTATTTGGCACTTTTAATTACTCACTTTATTTCTTTTACTTTTTACTTTTACTCACTTACTTATGTAATGGAATTAATTTTTACTTTTAAAGTACCATTTTTAACTACCTTATTTTACTTGGTTTACATCATAAATCGCAATTTTTACATACTAAAACGTCAAAGTAATGCATTGATTATTTTGGATTCAAATTATTAAGAATACATTATCAAGATAATTCCATTGGGGTGTGGCTGGTAACCTTAAATCTGGAGATTGCACCTCAATGATGCTATAATTATTTCCTCCTGTTGACCGTTCCGTTTCATGTGTCACCAGTGGTAATTAATACATATACAGAACTGTTTAAAGGTATGATTTTTTTTTAGTAATTAAAGAATAGATTTAAGACTTTTCCATTACAATTGGATATTAAATAAACTTTAGTGTGTTTTGTAATTTTATTTTCATTTTGAGTATTGTTGTATTATTATTAATAAACTTGGTTTAGCTGTTCCAATAACGTAACATATATTTAAAAATAGCTTGGCGTCCGAGGTATCATTTTATTGTTTTTATATTACATATTTTTCTTATTAATTAAGTATAAGTGAAAATAATTAAGCTGATGAAAAGCATGCAGTATTTCAGGTACGTTAATTAAACTCCGTATATTTGAACTCTCCCCTATTTCAATCTACCGATGAGCCGACGGCAGTAGCGATTGATATTTGGTAATTATTTTTATTAATTAAAATTATTCGATCAATTACAATCAATTTATTACATCATCGCTTTTGTTTTTATATTATAAATTGGCCCAGTTTTAGTGTTTATATACTTTGGTAGCCGCTTTTAATGTTACATGCTCAAGGGACTGTATGTGATAAGTTAAGGACGAGTCGTGAAGTTAACGACGAGTCATTTATAAGCCTAATCGCTCTCTTTGAATATGATCAACGATATTGAAAGCGTATTGGGGAGCACTAACCCAGAGGTGAGAATTATATTCCAGATGAAGCCGAATTTGGACCTTATACAGCAGAAGGAGTTGTCGTGAGGTAAAGTACTACTTAGATCTGTACTAGAAGCCTATTTTACGAGCAGCTGTTTTGGTAGCTGAGATGGTCAACCCATGAGAGATTTGAAGATGCAGTCATACCCAACAGAGTAATAGAGTCTGAAAACTTAAGAACTGAGCCATTCATACTTACAACAGGAAATGATCGATCTTGGCGGAGACAGGACAACACTGAGTTTTGTTAGCATTAAACTTAACTAGATTATTGCTTCCATTCGAGAATACGTTGAATGTCTCTGTTGATTGAATTTCCATTTCAGCTTTAATTTCTTAATTTGACGTAGAAGGTGGATTATCACTATCGGTAGACTGATATGAACTACAGTGAAGAGTGCTATCGTCAGCAAAGCAATGGATGGGGTTAGTTGTTGAAAAATAAGGTCATTTATGTACAGCAGAGAAAGTGTAGGCGCTATAACGGATCCCTGTGGTACACCGCGTTAATGCTAACTTCTTTTGAAAAATTCATCAACTACGACACGTATTCGTCTTTTATCAAGGAAACTAGAAACCCAGTTGATGAGCGTATCTTTAACCCAACGAGGTGAGTTTGGCAAGTAAACTCTTATGCCAAACTTGGTCAAATGCCTTTGAGATATCTAAAGCGACTACAACTGTTTCACCGGACTGTCTACTGTATTGTTCCAAACTTGGGTCAATATGAAAGAAGATCACCGGTTGAACGACTTTGCCTAAACCCATATTGGTGGTCACTAAGGAGTTTGTTAGTTTCAAGGAACGTGAGCAGTTGATGATTGATAGCTTTTCCATGATTTTAGACAAAATGGAAGTGATGGCAATTGGTCGGTAGTTTGAGGATCGGTCTTATGGCCTTTTTTAGAATAGGTTGAACATTTGCAAACTTCCATGATGAAGAATTCAAGACATAGAGATTGTATAGAGCTTAGATAGGACTGGTAAAACTTGTATGAATGCTGTTGTTGCGAACATATTGGCGTCTATATATTGCAATTAATAGTTTGTGTGTAATCAGTTTCAGCCGATTATTGCTTCCCATTCGAGAATACGTTGAATGTCTTTGTTGATTGAATTTGCCATTTCAGCTTTAATTTCTTAATTTGACATAGAAGGTGGATTGTCACTATCGGTAGACTGATATGAACTACAGTGAAGAGTGCTATCGTCAGCAAAGCAATGGATGGGGTTAGTTGTTGAAAAATGTTATTTATGTACAGCAGAAAAGTGTAGGCGCTATAACGGATCCCTGTGGTACACCCGCGTTAATGCTAACTTCTTTTGAAAAAATTCATCAACTACGACACGTATTCGTCTTTATCAAGGAAACTAGAAACCCAATTGATGAGCGTATCATTTACCCAACGAGGTGAGTTTGGCAAGTAAACTATTATGCCAAACTTGGTCAAATGCCTTTGAGATATCTAAAGCGACTACAACTGTTTCACCGGACTGCTCTACTGTATTGTTCCAAACTTGGGTCACATATGAAAGAAGATCACCGGTTGAACGACTTTGCCTAAACCCATATTGGTGGTCACTAAGAGTTTGTTAGTTTCAAGGAACGTGAGCAGTTGCTGATTGATAGCTTTTTCCATGATTTTAGACAAAATGGAAGTGATGGCAATTGATCGGTAGTTTGAGGATCGGTCTTATGGCCTTTTTTGGAATAGGTTGAACATTTGCAAACTTCCATGATGAAGGAATTAAGTCATAGAGATCGTATAGAGCTTAGATAGGACTGGTAAAATATACATTGTTATTACAGCATATGAGCGTTAATGTGTTTTTATTCAAGGAATATGTGCAATCAGTTCGACGTCTATTTTATGTTAACTAAAGCAACTCTCATTCTTACGTAAGTTTTCGTTTCTTGTATATGAGCAAGTTTTGCAAAATAATAAAATAACGATATCTAGAAATAGAACGCAGGTGGGGTATTATACATTTAAAGCACTATTGATACATTTTTCTAATTTATGATATATTAGCCCCACAAACCTCAAAAACCGTAATCATTTCTAAAAGAACCTTTTCCCCCACGTCTGTGAATGTGAACAAATGTTTGTGCATGTGGTATTCTTCTATCAGGATATGCATCTATGTAATTCCGGCGCGCTTGTTCTGCATTACCATTTGCTTGTCTATAACAAAAATGCATGTCACGGTATTCAGTACTTGAGTATTGCTGAGCCATTTTCCAAATTATTATGGTAAAAAAATCAAACTTATACGAAGATTAAACAATGTTTATGACAATTCGTATGAAGAGTATTAATAACAGTTATTTGAAGTATGCCAACTCGGTTAATTAACGAATGGAATTATCAACATTAGATATTTTAATAAAACTTTAATAGCGATTTCTGACTAAACAGTTGTATTTATCGGCTTGAATAAAGAGCACATAATTTTTTCTAATATTGTTTCTCTTTATAATAATGTTCATATTTTTGCGATGTTTGGCAAGAGAAAAAAGTTATCATCAAAACAAATTTTGAGTTTTAGGTAAAGTGCCCTCTAATGGCGCATAATGGAACTTTTTTATTACTGCTCCAATAGAACTTGATCTAATATAAGTATGTCAAATGAGAGACTAATCGACCTTGAACTGCAGAAGTTATTTAAAAAGAAAATTTAAAAAAATCGGTCTTTGACAAGCCGTAACTTGCAAACAAATGACAATCCGAAAAAAAATTACCTTACAAACTGCTATTATTTTAACTCGTAGATTCCCCTCACGGAGTTTCCTATTCGCCTTTAGAAAACCCTGTATATATATATATATATATATATATATATATATACAGTATGTCCCGGATCGACTTTAAAAGAGGGAAAATTCTCTTATTTTTTATTTCTCAGAAAATTTCATTCTTGATGATTTGCACTGCTTGTTTTCAAACCCCCGAAACACAACTTTCTATTTTACTCGTACGGTTCTCGAGATAATATCATTTTTCTTGAAAAATGATAAGAATGTTTTTCCTAATTTTTAGAAGTAACTTTAGTAGGCGGATTTCATTGAAAACACCACTGACAGAAATTCTCAAATGTGATAATTCTGTTGAACTGCAAATTAATTCATGCTAATTTGAATTGTATGCTATAATGTTGACTTTACAACAAAGAATTTATCTAATTCAATGTTACGGAACTGGGGAAGAGTGCTACCGAGTTGTTATCAGAAAATTCAACCAAAAATACCCGGAGGTTGCCATTTCGAATGCCGGAGCAAAAACCTTGGTAACTAAATTCCTTCAAACAGGCTCGGTTTTAAACCTAAAGAAGCCAAAGTAGTTGTTCGATGAAGAAGATGCTGCTACTGTTCTCGTCGTTCATTCCGCAACAGAAGTTCCAAGGTTGTCTTTAAGAAGGAGGGCACTACGAATTGGGATAGGTAAATCTCATTTACAAAGAATCTTCAAGGAGAACAAAATTTTACCATTTAAGCCGCAATTTAGGCAAACTTTAGAGAACGGTGATGAAGCCAAACGTCTAGATTTTTGTTTGGAAATGGGCAATAGAGTTTTGGAAGATTCAAATTTTCATAAACGAATAATGTTCTCCGAAGAATCGACCTTTTCAACTAACGGAGTTGTTTCCTTCCAACATTGCCGTTACTGGAGTAGGAAGAATCCAAACTTCGGAATTGCTAGTCGCAGACAATGTTTGAAAAAAGTTAATGTGTGGTGTGCGGTTTCGTACCATGGAATTATTGGCCCATATTTTTTTGATCAAAATTTAAACCGTTATTCATATTTGGAAATGTTGCAAAATTTTTTAACTGATGAACTGGATGAATTGCCATTGAACTACCAAATTGAAATGTTCTTCCAGCACGATGGATGCCCTGCTCATTATGCCGGTACTGTTCGCCAGTGGCTCAATACAGAGTTCCATGATAACTGGATAGGAAGAGATGGTCCCATTTTATGGCCGCCGAGAAGTCCTGATCTCACAATAATGGACTTTTATCTGTGGGGTCGTTTAAAACAAATTGTGTACAGTGAGCCATTAGACAATGATGAAGAGCAATTGAAAAATAGGATACGGAATGCTGTCCAGTCCCTTTCAGTCGAAGAAATAAGGCGCAGTTTCAATGAATTCAGAGCTCGCATTGAAATCTGTGCGGAAAAAGGAGAAGCATTATTCGAATAGAAAATTAATAGTTCAGTTTTTTGAGAATTTCATTTCATTTTACCATAAATTGTTAAATTTATTAATTAAAACTTGTGAGACCAATTTGATTTTTCCTTTGAAACAAATCAATTACGAAAAGCTCGAATTTTTCAAGAAAAATGATATTATCTCGAGAACCGTTTAAGTTAAATAGCAAGTAATTTGTGTTTCGGGGGTTTGAAAACAAGCAGGGCAAATCAGCAAGAATGAAATTTTCTGAGAAATCAAAAATAAGAATTTTCCTCTTTAAAGTCGATCCGGGATACTGTATATATATATATATATATATATATATATATATATATATATATATATATATAATAATATATATATATATATATATATATATATATATATATATATATATATATATATATATATATATACAGGGTGTATTTTAAAATCACCTACAAAGAAAACTGGAGATTCTATGATTCAAAATAAGACAAAAATTATCATAAACGCTTTTCCGAAAATGCTTCCTAACCGAGATACAGGTTGATTAAAAAATAATTTTTTTAAGATTTTTTTAAGATTCCTCAAAAACTACAAAAGATATTACACAGAGATTTGGTACACCTAAATGTCTAATTAAATACAATTAATCAGGTGAGTTTGAGTCAACTGACTCCATTAAGTGGCGTAGAATATTTTAAGTTTAATCAGTTTAAGTAAAAAAAAAAACGCACGCCCCTGGTTGTTTTTAAGAAATATTTTTTTGGTTAGATTCAACATTTAATTCTGCAAATAAAATCATACTTAGTATTTTTTCGATTCGGCACGCCGTTTTTGAAATATTTTGCATTAACATAAATGATCACATTATTCAATAAAAATCAAAATTTGTTTTATTTTAAAAAAAAATAACGCAGTTAACTATTACGTACATTATTAAAGAGATATTGAAGGAATCAAAAACAAAATAATAATAATTTTTATACATATTGTTCAAAATGTCCTCCTTCTTTTTGAATGCAAGCTTCTTAGCAAATGAAACCTAACACGCTGAAAAATTTGTGGCATAACCCTAATCTCATCGCATCCCATCTGTAAGCGATTCCAAAGAGTTGGGGATCGTGCCGGCCACGGTACTTCACTTCCTCGTCCAATCCAGCGTCCAGGGAACCATGCTTTTAAAAATTCTCTGACGTTTCGTGTAGAATGTGGTGGTGCACCATCATGCATGAAATACATGTTCATTTCTAACATCTAAGGGTACGTCGTCAAACAATTCTGGCAAATCTTCTCTCAAAAAATTTAAATAGAATTCGCCAGTAAGTCTTTGAGGAAAACGCATAGGTCCGATTAGGTGATTGTCTACTCTAACAAGTTACGATGAACGGTTCTAAACGTAGTATCATGTGGATGTCTTCCATTTTGGAAATCTTTGTTCATAAAGTCGAACAGCTACACGAGCATTGCAATTAGTATTACCATAACATAAATGCATATCGACCAGTTCTCGTTTGGAATAATTCATTCTTTCACGGTAATTAGACACAAACAATGAATTACAAAACATGCGTAAATGCAACTATTTTAGCAAACATAAGATACGTAACTGTCAAATGCAAAGCAATCTCTGATTTATTTAATTTGGTTATTACTGAATAATGTAGTCGTTTACGTTAATGCTAAATATTTTAAAAACGGGTGCCGAATCGAAAAAATACTAAGTATGATTTTATTTTCAGAATTAAATGTTGAATTTAACAAAAAGAATATTCCTTCAAAAAAAGCAGGGACGTGCATTTTTTTTTTACTTAAAGTGATTAACTTAACATATTCTGCGCCACTGGATGGAGCCAGTTGACTCAAACTCACCTGATTAATTGTACTTAATTAGACATTTAGGTGTACCAAATCTCAGTGTAATATTTTTTGTAGTTTTTGAGAAATCTTAAAAAAATATTAAAAAAATTATTTTTTAATCAACCTGTATCTCGGTTAGGAAGCATTTCCGGAAAAGAGTTTATGATAATTTTTGTCTTATTTTGAATCATAGAATCTCCAGTTTTCGTTTGTCGGTGATTTTAAAATACACTATAATATATATATATATATATATATATATATATATATATATATATATATATATATATATATATATATATATATATATATATATATATATATATATATATATATTATTATACACACACATCATGTAATCATTATAGCGTCCGTACGTAATTCCTTAATTTGGCGTCACCTAGAACAAAGACGTATTCTCTGACATTTTATTGAAGTTTTATCTTTACAATATACATAGTTTTCGTACGTTTGACAATCATTCTGGAATCTGTACATTAAAGTACTACACTAAAAATCATTACGGCGTCGTGTTGCGTTGCTTGCCTCTTAACATAACAAAGCATCTCGGATTAGAATATACATAATGTTGTTGCTACAAACATATGGGCGTCAATATATTTTAGTTAATAGTTTGTGAGCAATCAGTTTGACGTCTGCTTTCATATTATCCAAAACTTGTATGAATGTTGTTGTTGCAAACGTATTGGCGTCTATATATTGCAATTAATAGTTTGTGTGTAACCAGTTTCAGCCTATCATTTTGACGTTTTAGTTTAAAATATACATTGTTATTACAGCATATGAGCGATAAGGTATTTTTTATTCAAGGAATATGTGCAATCAGTTCGACTATTTTATGTTAACTAAAGCAAATCTCATTCTTACGTAAGTTTTCGTTTCTTGTATATGAGCAAGTTTTGCAAAATAATAAAAATAACGGTATCTAGAAATAGAACGCAGGTGGGGTGTTATACATTTAAAGCACTATTGATACATTTTTCTAATTTATGATATATTAGCCTCACAAACCTCAAAAAACTGTAATGATCTTTAAAATATAGTAAATTTCCTGTTATATAGCATTCACGAAGTGGTGCATCGCAGACCCAATTCGTAGCCTTTTGGCGTTAGAAAGAGATAAAACATAGAGGGAGTCAGCTTTATACAATATTTACAGCGCGCCTTGTTTTAACATTGATTCAATAAATACTGATTTTTATTGCATAGCAGTGGATGGTGTTTAATTTATCGTCCGAGAAAGTATGGAACAATGGTTTCTACCGGCGTTTCTGCACATTGTTGTTGAAATGAGTACTTATAAGTAAGTGGTACGATATCTAACACATCTTAATAAGATTTGTCCTATTTTAATTTTAAAAATCCTGATTTTTAAGACGGTTAAAATAAGTAACAAATAGAATCGGCTTCGATGATTGGTTGGATTCACTAAGTGTAAGTTCAAAAAAACGAACTCTGTTGTACTAAATTTTATTTTACCATCAATATTTGTTTTATACCGTTGCAGCAAACACATGAAACAAGGTGTATGCAATATGCAGTGAATCAAGGTTTATAAGTAAATTTCACATAAAAAACACACAGTTCATGTTTACAAACACAAAATTGCAGGAAATAATTGATTATGTTATTAATATATAATAATAAACAGATCTTGATATTATATCTGACTCATGTTCTTTGCATGGGAAAGAAATGTGTAATGAACTAGAAAACAATTCTTCTAACACATCAAAAACCTCAACACCAAATATATAAGATAAAACAATTACTCATACGTATACGCGCAGTGAGAAATGAAATATAGAATGCTATATTCCATCTCTCACTGCGCGTCTCTCTTTCTCACACTGACTACGGAATGTTCCCGCAGTAGCATACAGTTACTATACGAGGTCCACTGTCTTATTTACTGTCGTGTATAGCATTAACAGTGACGGGTTTCGGTGCCTTACACTATTATCAAATGTTGCACTCCTACAGGACAGATATCACTTTCGAGGGGATACTTTTATTAAATTTGATCAACATTTTCATAAAACTAAAAAGATACTAATTTAACATGGTAGCATTAAAACAAAAAAATTAATTTCATAAAAGACACTTTTGATTAATAAACGGTTTCATTGTAACCAGTTACTATGTAGTTCAAAATTAAGACACTTGTTTCTTAATCTACAGTGCATTAGATTTACTAAGGGTGAATATACTTCGGGGTAAAACTTTTAGTTGAACTATCTACCTCTAACAATTGAAACAAATAAGAACTAGAAATTAAATCCATGAAGTGTCAATTAAAGAAATGAATTTGGTGTACAAAGTTACTCAATTAATTTTTAAGCGGATTAGACGTATCTGTAAATCACATACTTTTAACCATTTCATATTCCTACACTATATTTATTCATTTCGAACACGTTAGGGTATGTTATTGTCCAACATTAACCTCAGAGAAGCGAAACCGAAATGCGATTTAAAATGTCACACTTTTCAAATAAGGGCAATGATGTCACCTCAACTGTTAATAATAAGTAAATTTGTATTGAATTATGCCAACTGGTACAGTTCGAGTAAATACTGGGTGTACAGAGCAAATTTAGTTGTAAAAACAACCTTCATAGTTACACAGCTACCTATAACAAAACTGTAAAACACGTCAATCATCGATTGACGGAAGCCATATTTTCAGGACTGACTGGTAAACACTCCTATATCCCCCACGCTACAAAATCACGCCCCGAGAATTTCAAATTGTGTATTGCACAATACGTAACATACCTATTTGTATTTTTAACTTTTTGCATTTATATGCAAGGACAATTAATTTTATTATTCTCGGAATGCGTAAAGAGAATAGTGTACCAGTGAACCCTTTAAATCTTTCGTCTCCCGCTCATCAGGAACCATGGGCTATCAGTTTTACAGTTCCAGATTGATTGCTATTTGAAGTGCATGAGATAGCTAATCTTGCTTGGAACCAGCAATAATATATATATATATATATATATATATATATATATATATATATATATATATTGTTTGTGTGTGTGTGTGTGTGTGTGCGTGGTGTGCGTGTGCGTGTGCGTGTGCGTGTGCTGTGTGCGTGTGCGTCGTGCGTTGCGTGCGTGTGCGTGTGCGTGTGGTGTCAGGTGTGCGTGAGTGCGACATCGGAGGATTGTCTAAATGGGATGAGTGTGTAATAAGTGTGCGTGTCAGTGATGCAGATGCGTGCTTTGAAATATGTGTGTGTGTGTTACAGGGTGTCCTGCGGAGTGCGACAACTTCTTTTGGATGGATTTATTTTATTACATATAGGGATTTTCTAGAAATTTGAAGTTTAATAAAAGGTTTTCAGTAATCAAAATCTGCATTTAAAGAAAATATTTAATTCTTTATACAGGATGTCTCGATATGAACTGATTGAGCAATGCAACTTCATTTTTTTGAACCTGGATATTTTCATTATATGATACATTTTCTTGATTTTTCTATAAAATTCTGAAAATCGGTTTTATTAAGTGTGCCTATTATTCATCTAAAATTACTAAGTTTATTGAGATATTTAATGTTTTTAATGGAATCACTTGATTTTGACGTGAAATCTATTAGTAAAGGGCATACTTTTTATACTTGATATCCTTAAAGTGAAAATATTTTGCAGTGTTAAACTATTGTGGATAGACACACCTTACTTGTAAAGTTCCTATATAATGCATTTGAAAATTATTACACAAAGTTGTTTGCCACAACTATTCACAAAATCATAATCTTAACAAATACACAACATCTACAATTTTTTTAATGGGAATGACTTGTTACTTTACGGAAAAATCTTGATAATAAAAGCTAACTTTATGAAACATGTCCTATCTTTCATAGTTGAGTTATTTTAGTTTTTAAAATCTATTTTTTAAAATACACACCTCAATTTCAAAAATTTATATTAACTGGCCATGGTTGTCATGAAAACATTAATAAACAAATGTTTGTTTGACACTGACAGTTTAAAAATGCAATTTAAACAATATTGAAAAATGTGAAAAATTATTTTATTGGCGTAAAAGTTCGTTAACTCTATCTAATAATACTAATAACAAGTAAACAAAAGATGCAAAAAACAATTTAAGTTAGATATTTTTAAAACAATATAACTAAAAATCATAAAATAACTAAAAATATTGTTCTATGTGTCTGCCCTGATGTTCCTCACACAAACGAATTCTTTCCACAAAAGAATTGCTCACTTTTTGAATCACTTCTCTATTTATGCCTTGAAAAACATTTCTTATTCTTTCTTTCATGTTTTCCTTTGTTGTGGGAGGTATTTGGTAAACTTGAGTTTTTACAAATCCCCACAAAAAGCAAGTTTTTTAAGATCCGGGGATCTAGATGGCCAAGAAATTGGCATTAACTGTTTGATCAAAAAAATAGAATCCCAAAATTCTTGTTCCAATAATACCGGCCCATACGTTAAGTGTCTATCTATGTTGATGATCTAATGGCATCACATCTCTTGGATTTGTATCACTATAATAATGGAAATTATGACGATTTACAAATCGATTTTGTGGAAGTAAACAATACGTAATCAAAGAACTCCTGCTTTTCCTTTATTTTATTTAATGCCCTAAGGCAGAAATTTCTCCTATTTATAAAATCCTGAACCGTTAATTCTTGTACCACTTGGATGTGGTATGCATGAAGCTTTTTCTTGCGAATTATTTTATTTATCATTGATTTTCCGATAATGTTGTTCAGTGTAATTTGTTTCCACGATGGCTTGTATGACATGTAACTGAGTTTCCTCGTTTGATGCAATGGTTGATCGTTCGCCCTTAGATTGATAATTGATGTTTCCATTCCTTTCAAACCTCTCCTTGAGCGTTTCAAATGCCAAGCGATTTGGATGTCTTTCTGCATTTGGAAATTTTTGAGTGTAAACTCTACTCGCTAATAAACGATTTCCGTCGGATGCGCCAATGCATTTGTATCCATTTTTCTTTTAAAAAAGTCATTTTAGTGTTTAAATATTGTTTAAACTGAATTTTTAAACTGTCAGTGTCAAACATTTGTTTATTAATGTTTCCATGACAACCATGGTCAGCTAATATACATTTTTGAAATTGAGGTGTGTGTTTTAAAAAATCGGAACTGTGGTTACCTAGACTTTCTCGTATACTAACGCAATTATAGTAGAGTGAAATAGAAATAGGTGTCTGTTAAACACTTTTAAATAAGTGAAAATGAAAATCAAGACGTCTGTGCTCAATCGCCTAAGCGATCGTTAAAACCAATAAAATATTTCACAAGATCTGTTTGCGTGACACAAATCCGTTAAGGTAAAGTACCACTTCCGGTACACTAATATTGTTCAAATATCATGTTTAAGGGTGGCGCCTAATATAACTTACCCGTGCAAATTCGAAATAGATACGTTCATATTTTAGAGTAGTTTATTTGAAGTGTGACACAAAACTATTAAGGTAAAGTGCCACTTCCGGTACACAGATTTTGATGAAACGTTATATTTAGATTCTTCGCCTAATATAACTTACCTCTGCCAAATTTGAAACAGATACGTTGATATTTTGGAGTAGTTTATTTGAAGCGTGACATCTACGATTTTGAAATAGGACCCCCTTGCCGAATTTCTATTGTTTAGCTCAAATCGTACTAGCGCTATCGTGTTTACACACACGCACACGCACACACGCACACACACACACACACAAACACACACACACACACACACACACACACACACACACAAACATACACACACACGCACGCACGCACGCACGCACGCACGAACGCACAGACGCACGCACGCACGCACGCACGCACGCACGCACGCACACACACTGACATTTTTCCAAAAATGTTTTTTTCGGAATCGGGGACATCGAAAACGTCCAGAACCAACAAAATCTCGAGGTTGATTTTTTTCATGACTACAATACCTTCTCTATACTACGTATACGAGAAAGTAAATATAGATTTTAAAAACTAAAATAACTCAATAACTATGAATGATAGGTATAGGACATGTTCTATAAACAAGTTAGCTTATTACTTAATCAACATTTTTCCGTAAAAAAACATGTCATTCCATTTAAAAAATTTAGATTTTGTAATAATAATAGACCCTAATAAAACCGATTCAGAATTTATATAAAAATCAGAAAATGTAATAAAATACAGGGTGTCCTATTTAAAAAAATTAAGTTGCATGCTCTCCGGTTTATATGATACCCTGTATAAACGAAAATATTTTCTTTAAATGTGGATTTGATTACTGAAAAACTTTGTATTTAAACTTTTTTTCTATCCCTATTGTGTGAGGAGATATCCTCCGTTGTCGCACTTCGCAGACACCCTGTATATATATATATATATATATATATATATATATATATATATATATGACTTCAAAATGATTTAGAAAATAAGGTAGGTATTAGTTCATAACGATGTTAAGTAGCATCAATTGCATATCTAGGTAGAATGACGCCAGAAGACTGTAAATATGAAATTACTTCACATTAAATAAAAACGAATATTAGAAATTGGTTTTAGTGTTGCCATTTAAAGACACCTGAATGATTGTAAATGTACAGGATAAATACAATAAAAATATATTTAGAAATAGCGCTGTGATGGGAAAGTGCTGAACTAATTTGTATACAATTTTACGTATTACACGATTTTGGCATCCACAAGTTTTTCAAAAATCTCACCGTAGAAGGATGGAATGGGAGCAATGCTCAGAATGAGTACTACAGGATTGATTTGGAATCGTCTGTTGCCAAAGGTGTTTCTCTAACATTCATACTAAGAAAACTACTAAGGATTGTAATCTGGCGTCCATATACAGACGCCACTTTGTAAAGTGTAACCAAATTGATGCCAAAAACCCAATTGATGAACGCAAATATATATATATATATATATATATATATATATATATATATATATATATATATATACAGTGAGCGGCTAAATTATAGAATAAATTCAATAATTCTTAAATCGGCAACTTCCCGTCGATACCCGTCGATTTTTATTTTTAGACTCGCGGTTATTCAGGTTATTAATTTATTTTTGAGGTTACTTATGTAAGCGTGACGACGTCATTGATGATTTTCTTTAATGGAAAGGGGAGGTGTTGCAATGGAACTTTTGAGAGATCTTTTAATTATCTAATCAGCCGTAGCAATAGTTTTGAGTATTTGCGTTACGTATACAGGGTGATTCAAGATTATTGTTCTATAAAAATACAAGCGAACTAAAAAAGACAACTATTCCAAATTTGGTATGTAGACATAATAGGTCATGATCTATCTTTTAAAACTATTTTCAAAAGTGCAACGTTGCCACTTCTACCAGAAACCCAAGGCAACTTTGAAAATTCAAATTGAATACCCTGTATGTTATTGCATTTTCGAATTCTGCATAAAATTCTAAGCAACTTTTGTTAATATTTCCCCATATACCCGTCTCTAAGCGTTACATAAATGACCTCTAAAATAAAATAATAATCTGACCAACCGCACACTTAAAAATAAAAATCGACTGGTTTCGGAATTTTTCTGATTTTATTTGGTTTGAAAGTTCTGTCATAATAATCTTTGGAAAAAAACTGATACAGTATACGTAATGCAAATACTCAAAACTATTGCTACGACTGATTAGATAATTAAAAGATCTCTCAAAAGTTCCATTGCAACACCTCCCCTTTCCGTTAAAGAAAATCATCAATGACGTCATCACGCTAACATAATTAACCTCAAAAATAAATTAATAACCTGAACAACCGCGCGTCTAAAAATAAAAATCGACGGGAAGTTGCCGATTTAAGAATTATTGAATTGGCTACACTTTACAAAGTGGCGTCTGTATATGGACGCCAGATTACAATTACCTTTGGCAGCAGACGATTCCAAATGAATCCTGTAGTACTCATTCTGAGCATTGGTCCCATTCCATACTTCTACGTTGAGATTTTTGAAAACCTTGTGGATGCCAAAATCGTGTAATACGTAAAATTGTATACAAATTAGTTCAGCACTTTCCCATCACAGCGCTATTTCTAAATATATCTTTATTGTATTTATCCTGTACATTTACAATCATTCAGGCGTCTTTAAATGGCAACACTAAAACCAATAAAAATCGACGGGTATCGACGGGAAGTTGCCGATTTAAGAATTATTGAATTTATTCTATAATTTAGCCGCTCACTGTATATATATATATATATATATATATATATATATATATATATATATATATATATATATATATATATATATATATATATATATATATATATATATATATATATATATATATATATATATATACTCTAGTTCACATAAAATAGATGTCGAACTGATTGGACATATTCCGTGAATAAAAAAGACCTTGACGCTCATATGCTGTAATAACAATATGTATTTTAACTAAGACGTCAAAATCATCGGCTGAAACTGATTGCACACAAACTATTAATTGCAATATGTAGACGCCAATATGTTTGCAAGAACAATATTCATATAAGTTTTGGATAATATGAAAGCAGACGTCAAACTGATTGCTCACAAACTATTAACTAAAAAATATAGCCGTCCATATGTTTGCAGCAACAACAGTATGTATATTCTAATCCGAGATGCCAAAATGATTGCTTTGTTACGTTAAGAGGGTATGCAACGCAGCAAGATGCCGTAATGATTTTTAGTGCAGTACTTTAATGTACGGGTTCCAGAATGATTGTCAAACGTACGAAAATTATGCGTATAGTAAAAATAAAGCTAGAAACATATGGAATAGACTATGGAACTCAGAAAAAAATGCTCATTTATGTACTTCAACAAAATGTCAGAGAATACGTTTTGTTTTAGGTGACGCCAAATTACGGAATCGTCTACAGCCAACGGTGCTTCTCGAACACTCATACTAAGAAAACTATTAAGGATTGTAATCTGGCGTATATATACAGACGCCACTTTGTAAAGTGTAGCCAAATTGATGGCTAATGCCCAATTGATGGACGCAAAAAAGAACATACGAGGGGTCGTTTTTACATTCTCGGACTAGGCTGATAAGGGTAGATTAGAACAACAACAGAAATTTATTTTTCAATATAGGCCCCTTGCTTTTCAATACAAGTATCAATAAAATCTTTAACCCATTATAAAAATATTCTTTTGATTTGCTCGCAAAATGGCTTTCAACAGCCGCTATAAGTTCATCATCGTCACCAAATTTTCTTCCCCTTAGTGTTCTTTTGAGATCTGGAAACAAAAAATAGTCACTTGGGGCTAAATCTGGACTATAAGGTGGACGATCAATTTCTACAAAGCCACATTTAGCAACGGCAGCTTTTGAAAGTCTTGATTTATGGGCTGGTGCATTATCATGAAGCAGCAGGACACTTCGCATCAGTTTTCCGCCTCTTTTCACTTTAATAACATCTCTGAAGCGATCCATTAAACTTGCATAATACTGTCCTGTGATTGATTCTTCAGATAATCAATCATTAAAATTCCTTGGAAATCCCAAAAAACAGTTATCATTATTTTTCCGACAGAAGGGGCGACTTTAAACTTTTTGGGAGGACTAGAACCCCTGATATGCCATTGCATCGACTCTTATTTTGACTCAGGATCAAAATGATGGACCCAACTTTCATCTCCGGTGATAAGCCGATTGATAATTAAATCTGGTTCGTCCCCACAAAGCGCCAAAAATTCTTCACACTTCTCCATTCGAGTAAACATTTGAAAAGGCGTAAGCATTCATGGAACCCATCTCGCACTGACCTTTGTCATGCCAAGGTAATCGTGGAAAATTCTGAAAACTGTGGTTTCTGAAACTCCTAATAAAGACGCTAATTGTCGCTTCTTTAATCTTGCATCTTCCAATACTAGATCATGTCAACAGGTCGACCTAGACGGGGATCACCATCTAGTGATTCTCGGCCGTGTTTAAACAATTTTGACCATTCACAAATAGTCGACTTGGAAGGGCAATTATCCCCGTATACAATCAACATTTCTTCACGAATAACTTTTGGAGATTTTCCTTGTTTTGTAAGAAATAGCTCGATATTCAAGTTTGTCCATTTTGAGACGTTACAACACAAACTGACATATATTAGAACTAATACTGCTGCAATTGTTTTGTAAATTGTCAAACACGTTACCATGGCATATGTGATTTAAAATCAATAAAATGAAAAATTACATTAACATTGTAAATTGCCTAGTCCGAGAATATATGTATATATATATATATATATATATATATATATATATATATATATATATCTTAATAAATATTTAAACAAACAAAGGTTTGTTAATGGGAAACCGTCAATTAATGGCATCAACTGCTGTGGTCTTATTGCCATTTAAGTTAATTTGTTATACCCTATTGTATATTCCAATTTGTTTCAAGAAGTTTAGAACTTTGGTTATTTCTTAGTGGTTATGTGTAATTATCTCTTCTAGCCGATTCTTGAGTTTTAGACGTTCTATTATGGCGTTGTATAACGGACATTCTATAAATATGTGTTGTAATGTTACGATTTGATTGCAATTAGCACATTTCTCTTGCTCACTTTTTCCTAATATATGTAGGTGCGTTATATTGGTGTGACCGATCCTTATTCTCGTTATAATTTCTTCTTCCCTTCGTATAAGATTGTATTTATTATGCCAGGTCTTTACATGGGTCCTTTCTTGATTTATTGTCAGGTGTGTTTGGCACCATATAGTTGGCCATTGTTCTATCAGCTTATTTTTAATGTGGTGTTTCAGATCATTTGGTGGGACTTGTATATCATCCTTTATTTTTTTATTTGTCGCTTGTTTTGCTGATACATCAGCGCATACGTTTCCGTAAATTCCGATATGTCCCGGTACCCACATCAAAATTATGTGTTTTGAGGCGTTGCTTTCTAGGTAGTGGAGTTGGTCGCTTATTTGGTTTAGTAGTGGATGTGTATTGCTTTGGTTTTTAAGGGTTACTAGAGAGCTTAATGAATCACTACAAACTATGTATCCGCTCTGCTGTTGATGTCTGCAAAATAGTAGCGATTCCCAAATGGCGTATAATTCTGCCGTGTATACATTAGTAATACAGTTATGAGACCAATTATGGCTTTCTCATTCAAAAAATATTGCGCTACCTGTTCCGGTCTGGGTTTTAGAGGCGTCGGTATATATTGGTTTCGCGTGTGGGTATTTGAGCATTAGCCTTTTTCAAGACAATCTGTCAAACATTATAATTATAACATTATTAAAATTACTATGTTAATAAATTAAAGATTAACTACTAAAATATTTTTAGACTTCTAGTGCTTCCGGTTGTACCGGAAGTAGCCATCTACTTTGTTATTTTCATTGGAACACCCTATATACTTTTGCATTTTTTGATGGGAACCATAATTGTGAATCTTTTTTATTCAAAACATACCATGACCATGTATTACGGTTTTTGAGATAAAAATTATTTTCCGAAATCTTAATACCTGGCTGACGTTTACAAAATGGACTGTAACTCCTATTAAAATTGAGATAAAAAGTTAAAATCCAAGTTTGTAGTTTGAAGATGCCTTTATCGTATGCATTTTTTAAACTAAAAATCTTTGCCTGAGAATAATGCCTAAATTTATACTTTTCAGCCAGAGTTAAAAATGTAAATATCAATTTTTTTTAAATGGAATACCCTATTTTTTGTTACGTAATCGAATTGGCGATAAGGTTTGCTACAAAGTGAAATCACATGTTGTTATACCTAAATCAAACTGTTCTAGAGTTATTTCCAAAAAACGGAAAATTTTAATTTCCTTAGCCATTATTTGGAAAATGCGATGAATGGTTGCTATGGATACGAGAAATTATTTTTCATATGTCAAGTTTTTAATGTTTGTGACATAGTACTTATCTCTTAAATGCCTTAATATTATTGTTAAAATAATGTTTATACAAATGAAGAAATTCCTAATTTATTTTTTATGCACAATATTTAACGACAACTATTCACATTTGCTTCAAATGACAAAAAAAAAATGGATGTAAAAAAACTAGAAACAAATGATAATAAATATTCGAAATGGTGAACGTTCGCATTCAAGTGTACAAAATTTGCTCATATTTTTCTAAATTTACCTTTCGTCATCGGAGGTAAATATGGATAGTTTTCGTTAAATATTGTGCAAGTTCCACTAAGAATCTTGTCGCATTTTCCATGTATAAAAAATAAATGAAGAATTTCTTGATATGTATAAACATTATTTTATTATTGTTATCCATTTGTAGCAGTAATATTAATGCACTTATGGGATAAGCACTAAATCACAGACATTAAAAACTTGAAGTTTGAAAAATTATTTCTCGTGTCCATAGCAACCATTCATCCCATTCTGATTCAGGGATAATAACATCTTTAAACTACAAACTTAATTGGATTTTAACTTTTGGTCTCAACCCAGCTGTCAATAAAAAATATTGAAAATTATGGTTCCCATCCAAAAATGCAAAAATATATAGTGTTCTATTGAAAATAACAAAGTAGATGGCGCTAGAAGTCTGAAAATATTTTAGTTGAAGAGAACGCAAGCTATCATTTAAACCTGATTCTAAATTTTCAAGTTTTTATTTTGGCCAGAACCCCATAAACTTCTAATGAACGGTCTCGATGAGACACCTGTACGTATATATATATATATATATATATATATATATATATATATATATATATATATATATATATATATATATATATATATATTTATATATATATATATATATATATATATATATATATATATACAGGGTGACAGAAAAAGTGCCGTGCATAGCGCCACACGATAGAGGACACTAAAATAAGAAAAAAAGCTACTATGAACTTAGGTCCGCAACGCCTTCGTTTAAAAGATATAGGGTGTTGAAGTTTAATAATTATTTTTTTTTTTAATATCTTTTTACAATGATGTAATAAGCGGACGAAATTTTGTACACAGGGGCTTTTATCACGCAGAATTCAAATATGACCTTAGTTCTTTTATTACTGATAGAGGGCGCCACGTACAGGTTTCCATCTTGTTTGAATCGGTCTTTACTTTACACTGTATGTCATTTTCGACTGGAAAATTTTTTTTCTCCATCTTTTCTGCTTCAGAAAAGTATACCTTGGTCGCTAGGACCAACGGTTTACGGGAAAAATGCATCCGATGCATACAAATTTGACCGAGAAACTCGATCAAATTTCTCCAAAGCTCAACGTATCTATCGAGAATGATATCCTTTAGGACAGGTTCCTCATGTTCGAACATTTATTGACGTGCGTAGGCATTTGGATGAAGATAGGTGGTGAAGATGTCTGTTTAAAAAAAAAAAGTTAATAGCGGGAGTTTCCAGAACTCGTCGCACTGTTGAAAAGGAAGAACCTGAATACATTATTAGAAAATGTTTCATTGGACATTGTTGCAAGAGTGGACTTTATGCTTGATGGCAAGCTAGCTCAGTTTTCTTGAGTGGTAAGGAAATTTTTTGAAAGGAGGTTTGAAAATAGGTGTATTTGTCGTGGGGGGCTTGTAATATGATCACTGCTCTTTAGTAATAAACGAACTAAGGTCATATTTGAATTCTGCGTGATAAAAATCCCCTGAATACAAAATTTCGTCCGCTTATTACATCATTGTAAGAAGATATTAAGAAAAAAACAAAAACAAATTGAACTTCAACACCCTATATCTTTTAAACGAAGGCGTTGCGGACCTAAGTTCATAGGAACTTTTTCTTATGTTAGTGTCCTCTATCGCCTGGCACTATGCATGGCACTTTTTCTGTCACTTTTATATATTATATATATATATATATATATATATATATATATATACAGGGCGATTTATATCAAAGTTGCATTTTTTAATGAATCACCTGTATATTATTGCATATTTGGATTCCTTGGTCAATTCTAGTGTGGCTTTATGTATTACACATGGTACCTAAAACGAATCGTTCAGCCGCAATTCGTCATTTTTACGAAAAATAGACGTATGAAAAAAATTAAATATCGTTATGATCACAAAAATTAGAAGCTCTGCGATGTTACGAGACATGAAATGTACTAGCGTTGACCGGCCGGTCAAATCCGAATTCTTATTGTGTTTAGAGGAATTACTTTGTCAATTTATAAAATTTCAATCCATACGGAATTTGTGTACATTTTTAACGATATAAATTTGTGGGTATCTATCTTCGGTATTTCTTGTAATTATATAATTTCTGATTAATTTGGTGTATTTTACAATGTTTAGTTTGTATTATCTAGTAACCCGTGGAAAATAAACAAAAAGACGATTCCATATTATAAATCATTATTTATTAAGTAGAAAAATATAACCACAAAAAACCAGCTAGAATAAAAATAAAGTAAAAATAAAAATAATTTTTATAAACGTTCAAAATGTCTATCACCTTGTTCTAAGTAAATTTGAATTCTACGACGAAAAGATTTTTTAACCCTATTTAGGAGTACTCGGTTCATAGTTGCAAAAAAGTTTCGGGTTCTATTTTCCGCAGTGGTTGGTAGTTCAAGATACACTTTTTCCTTGACGCACCCCCACAAAAAGAAGTCAAGCGGAGAAATATCTTGACATCTCGCTAGCCAATGGCCATCGTGTTGGTCCATCCCTTCCTATCCACTTTTCAATAAATGTATTATTAAGCCATTCACTTACTTGCTGAAAATACATGTAATTCGAGCAAGCGGTACAATAGAATTTTTTTATTCATCTTAGCGTCAATTTTTTTACGATTTACGTTGTTGTATCTTATCTTGTCCCCATTTGGTCACCGGCTACCGAAAGCTATCTTCTTCACCTGTTCTTAACTGAGCTGCTACTTTTCGGACCTTTAAGGCGAACCCTCATACAACAAAGTCGATTATGTTTGGCAACAAATACTGAACTCGAAAGCTGTTTTATAAGTTGTACTCGACACCATTGGGTTAATTAAGGTTTCTTTCAGTTCAACAATGTACTCTCGTATTTACTACATAGTCCTTTTTTTCAAATGAATTAATTCGTCAAACATTAAAAGTTCACCTTGTTAAAATGACAACAGATAATAACGAAAATGAGCGCTTCTTTTTACTATAACTCTTAACACTCGATTTTTGTGCGTTAATAATTTTATTTTTATTTATAAATCTTTCTGAACAATTTTGAGTTTTCATCCAATATTTGCATTAGTCTTATACTTCTAGATTTACAACTTACCTCGGCTTATTCAGTACACTTTTTTATGTACACAACGGAGGTATTTTAATACCTACAATTTATTGCACAATTGCCATTGGCTAGTGGCTAAAAAGGCATACCCTCGTTTTGACTGATTACCCTTCCTATCATATGCCTTCACTTGAATCATGCACGTCCCAATATACTTTGAGAATTTAAAAAGTAACAAATAATTCTCTTCTTGTTTTAATACCTTACAAGGTTTGTACTTACCTATCTAAATAAAGACTTCTATCTTTTGTTAGAGTGTGTTAAACGACCTTTTAGTGGTGGGTTAGCCCCATAATATTTCTGAGAGAATGACGCTTGCTTATAATTTTTTTTATGTGCTTTTCATATTACTAAACACATTGTGAACTTAACTACATTTATTAAATATGACGTTTTGAGCTGATGTTCCCCCATTCCTCTCACGCGTCACGTTGCGAGGTTCTGATCTGCTACTGTCTTACAACCACTTTACAATATTTTTTTCGGTATGTGCATCTTGCATTTTCGCTGTTATTTCATTGATACGAGGTAGGTTTACAAAATTCCTCACTTTTAACTTAATTACACTACACCTCCATCGGCGGGAAAAAGAGATAAAACTAATTTTTTCTCTCTCGTGTCCTCTTATTTTTACAATTTATTACTGTTTTCGTTACTAATACAGTTCCGATTTTCTTAAACACTGTTCTTCTTTGAACACTGGTTCTTCCTTATTCGTTAATTTTTCACTAATTTTTCTTCATTAAATCATTGAATCTCTTTAACGGATTTTTTTTGTACCATCACAAATTTGTCTTTTATCTTTATTGCGACGCCCGTTGTGACTTCGACAACTTTATATGCACCGTCGAAAATCTATTTTTCCTACTAGCTCTCATTTTAATTAAATTTCTTTCGCCATCGTTCCAAGCTGTTTGTGGCAAATTACATCTTTCAGCGAAAACTAATTCATATGGCGTATATTTTGAACTATACCGTTAAATTCCAGGTACGAAAATGGTACACACGCACTCCAAGTTTTACTACATTTCGTTTGGATTCTTAAATATGCATTTAAATTTTTATATTTGTTTTCTAACGAGCCTAAAGCTTCGTGGTGATATGTTATTGAATTAATTTAGTGTATACCTAAGGTTTTTGTTGATTCTGTCCCTTGGTACGTTATTGCATTTATTGAAGTACCATGCTTTGAAATGAAATTATTTACAAACGTTCAAACTACCACTTTCGTTTCTTTATTCTATATCGGCTATACTTATAATTTTGTTAGTTCGCATTGGATAGTTAAAATATATTTGGTGTTTTAGTTATCTTGGTTTCAAAGACCTACTAAATCTAAATAAATTGTCTCAAATGCACACGTATTGTTATCATTAATGGTTGTTTGCTTGGCTTAGAATGTTTGGTAGGCTATTTTCGTTTAACAAGATTGCATATAATTTAATTTAATCGATAAACTGTTTTGTAATTTATTCGTTCCCTGTAATGTACGGTAATAAACTACCTGCAGTTTTTAAATCAAAATTTTATTTTTTTTTTACAGATTTTATTATTTATTCTACTTTCTAGGTGCTACGTTTTTATACTTATGAATCTTTTGCTATCAAAAAAACTGTAAACTTTGCTAATTATTCCAATTTCTATTGATGTTAATGCATATTTTTCTCGTATTTTGATTATATTTCTTTAAATTACTTCATTCTCCTGATCTTACACCGTGCGATTTTTATTTGTGGGAGTACATTAAAGACAAGGTTTTCGTACCACAACTGCTTACAACACTGAGTGAACTCAGAAGACGCATTACTGATGCTGTTAACAGTATCTATCGAGACACATTGTAGCGTGTATAGGCTGAACTGGACCATCGTTGCGACATCTGTCGTGCGACTTGATGAGCCCACATTGAACATTTGTAATGTGTTAAAACTTGAGTACTTTCTCTATCTATAGACATGTCAGTTACTATTCTATCTGTATTACTAATTATATAGCTTCGTCAAACCCGATGATTCTTTTGTACTAACCGTGTATATTGTATTAATAAAATACAACTAGTTTTCATAAAAATTCTCTTGCTCATTTCTGGTTTTCACTCCACTGTTTTTATTGCTGTCGGAAAGTAAAATTCAGCGTTTCATCGCTTCCTGTTTCCATTTCTACGTTAACATTTTCGCCATTTTTCATAGCTTACATACTCCATACTTTTCCACCCAAAGTCATTTTGGTGTAGTTGTGATGATAAGAACAAGAATTAATAATAATGTCTTCAGTAATGAGTATCTTAACTTATCTTAACACATAGTATACATGTACAATAAAGTCAATTTTGTATTACAGGCCAAAATGAATCCAAACGACCGTCGTTAGCAAACATAG
Organism: Vesta saturnalis; assembly: GCA_036346205.1. Lineage (NCBI taxonomy): Eukaryota > Metazoa > Arthropoda > Insecta > Coleoptera > Lampyridae > Vesta > Vesta saturnalis. The sequence continues at coordinate 2,536,375 of JARFJB010000551.1, read as the reverse complement.
AAAACGAAGTGATTTATACTGATCCAAAACATAGGTTATCATTGGCTTACGAAAGACTGCGCACAATGCCTAAATTATTCGTTCAAGAGTTATCTCCAGTTATTAAAACTTTAGATATTAGTCACAACGAATTTGAGTAAGTAATTAATTTTTTGTGTAAATTTTTACTAATGAATTTTTACAGCAATTTAGGATTTTTAAGTGAATTTAAGCAATTAACAATGCTCATCTGTGATCATAACAATATTACCTCTTCAACACATATCCCATATATGCCTCAATTAGAATTATTATGGATGAATCATTGTAAGGTAAGTTACGCATTATTATACAGGGTGCCCACTACTCGAGCTCCCATTATTCGTTTATAGCGTATTAATAAAGATAGAGTTTTGAAATTTTGGATTTTTGTTCAGACGACTACGGCCGAGTTAACTGTATTATTTTCGATTTTATTACACATTTGCCAGAATTTCGTTATTTTTAATGGAACAACCTGTATATTTTTTTAATTTTTGATCAATTTTATGTCCATTTTCATAAGCACCTTGGTTTAATGGTTTTTGAATTATTCCCATTTTTTTTCCAAAAAAAAGTTTCTTTCCAATGTCGCAATTTATACCCTATACCGTTACCATTTGAAAAGATGTTCCAGAACTATTTTACAAAAATAATTTTTAAATGGTGGACTATGCACCTGCAAGTTTAGTGCTTTCAAAATTACGTGTCAAAGTGAGCGAAAATAAAATTATGAAATCTCGATTTTTAATCGGCACTCCTACTAACGTTATACGTTTTTGGATTCTTTCTAAAATTTTAGGGTGGCCTTGTTAGACTGTACTATACCTAAGACCTGTCCTTCACTGAGAAAACCAGCCTCAAAAAGTATTTCGTATTTTTCATACTCTTTAAACTCGGATTGCCATGTAAATTATAACAGTATGGTATGGAATGTAAAGTGGCTCGTTTTACACCCCAGATGTAAAAATCGAGTGGTGTGAGATTTAGTAACAGGGGTAACCAATGGAAGGGTCCATTATTTCACAACCAAAATACAGTTTCATGAATCCTACTGTATGCTAGTATTGTGAGGAGGAGCTCCATCATTTTAAAACCTCGCACAGTTTCTTTCGTTTTCTGTTAAAGCGTTTACACCGATCAAATTACGTCATAATAAAATTGTTTCTTAGGTCGTTCAAATTCTCACCATTAAATAGATTAATTATTTTGTCATTTTTAATCGCAAAATGTACGTTTAAATGTCAAAAATCTAGTAAATTAGCGGCACATACAAATCTTGGATTGTCGGAGGCCCATTCTATTAAACATGCCATTTTTTGTAAATTTGGCTTCGTCGCTCGAAATAACACTCGAAAAAATTCTGCATCTTCATTCTTTACTAATAAAAATTCACAATTTAGAATGTTAACTATACAGGCTGTTCTAAATTAAGCGTTCATCATTGGTAACTTTGTTATTATTGGAGATCCAAAGTCGGTTAAGTAAGCAAACTAGTAGCATTTTCCCCGCTAATTAAGATGGAGGAAACATAAAAACAATTGAACGTAGCGTTTAAGAAAAAATGAGGAAAAGGGATTTTTTGATGGAATACCCTGTATATTCTTTGCTAAATCAAATATACAACCTTTTTTACAACAAAGAAGGTCATTATCAATATTGGCTTAAAATTGAAAATAACTGAATTATCAATATATTTTTCTTTCAGACTAGTTGACTATTAATGGTTGCGAAATAAGATTCAATTTTACTTTTTTATCTTTAAATTAGCTTCATCGATTTATAAACTGCCTTAAAAATCAAAATATACCAACACATTTTCTATTTTATTTATTTTTTCTCGACACAAGACATGTTTCTGTCATATCGCATTTTCTTTTAGATTAGTTGGCTGTGTAGGTATGTCTAAAATAAAAAATTCTCAGGAAAAGTCAGTTAGTTAAGTTATTTATATTACAAGATGGCGTTCACTCATTTATAAAAATACGACACGCTAGAGATATATAGTCGAGAAAAAATAGTCTCCGAGGACTGGAACAATACGGCCAAAACGTATCCTGAACGTAATCTACCAGAAAGAAGATATTTCTTAAAATTTTGGAGTAATGAAAACTTTTTGTGAACTAGAACTTAATAATAATTTATTATAAATGAAGAAGTGGCATTTTTCGAAGTGTACAAAAATAATTCAACTAGAGTTTTGGCAAAAGACAGTGGTTTAAAGTTATGTACGATTTGGAGAATTTTGAAAAATATAAATTTATACCTTTTAAGTACCAATCAATACAAATATTAGTACCTGGTGACACCGAAAGGAGGCTAATTTTTTGCCCATGGATTGTAGATATGTGAAGGGAAAATTTGAACTTTTTAAGGCGCATTTTGGTGAACGATGAAGCTCTTTTTTAGTCCCAAAAATATGTACTATTGGTGTAAGAAAAATTTATTTTTTGTTCATCCCAGAAATCCTCAAACACAATTATCAAAAGTATCAATGTGTGGTGTGGTCTAATAATCAGCCAAATAATTGGACCAATTTTCTATGAAGGCACTTTAACAGGGAGGAGATACATTGATATGTTGTCAGAATTGCTAGAAATATATTGAGATGATGTCAACTTAGAGATGCGTAATCAAATACACTTCCAACAAGATGAAGCTCCTCCCCACCAGTTTCACAAAGTCAGAGTGTTATTAGAAAGACGGTGATTTATTGCATATTTAATGTAGGTTGTATTATTTCTGTTGCTTAAGTAAACTAAGAAAAGTAAAATTGAATCTTATTTCGCAACCATTCAAAGCCAACTAGTTTGAAAGAAAAATGTATTGATAATTTGGTTATTTTCAATTTTAAGCCAATATTGCTGATGACCTTTTTTGTTGTAAAAAAAATATACAGGGTATTCCATTAAAAAAAATCCATTTTTCTCATGTTTTCTTAAACACTACATTCAATTGTTTTTCCGTTTTCATGTCGTTAGCAAACATAGAAAACGAAGTGATTTATACTGATCCAAAACATAGGTTATCATTGGCTTACGAAAGACTGCGCACAATGCCTAAATTATTCGTTCAAGAGTTATCTCCAGTTATTAAAACTTTAGATATTAGTCACAACGAATTTGAGTAAGTAATTAATTTTTTGTGTAAATTTTTACTAATGAATTTTTACAGCAATTTAGGATTTTTAAGTGAATTTAAGCAATTAACAATGCTCATCTGTGATCATAACAATATTACCTCTTCAACACATATCCCATATATGCCTCAATTAGAATTATTATGGATGAATCATTGTAAGGTAAGTTACGCATTATTATACAGGGTGCCCACTACTCGAGCTCCCATTATTCGTTTATAGCGTATTAATAAAGATAGAGTTTTGAAATTTTGGATTTTTGTTCAGACGACTACGGCCGAGTTAACTGTATTATTTTCGATTTTATTACACATTTGCCAGAATTTCGTTATTTTTAATGGAACAACCTGTATATTTTTTTAATTTTTGATCAATTTTATGTCCATTTTCATAAGCACCTTGGTTTAATGGTTTTTGAATTATTCCCATTTTTTTTCCAAAAAAAAGTTTCTTTCCAATGTCGCAATTTATACCCTATACCGTTACCATTTGAAAAGATGTTCCAGAACTATTTTACAAAAATAATTTTTAAATGGTGGACTATGCACCTGCAAGTTTAGTGCTTTCAAAATTACGTGTCAAAGTGAGCGAAAATAAAATTATGAAATCTCGATTTTTAATCGGCACTCCTACTAACGTTATACGATTTTTGGATTCTTTCTAAAATTTTAGGGTGGCCTTGTTAGACTGTACTATACCTAAGACCTGTCCTTCACTGAGAAAACCAGCCTCAAAAAGTATTTCGTATTTTTCATACTCTTTAAACTCGGATTGCCATGTAAATTATAACAGTATGGTATGGAATGTAAAGTGGCTCGTTTTACACCCCAGATGTAAAAATCGAGTGGTGTGAGATTTAGTAACAGGGGTAACCAATGGAAGGGTCCATTATTTCACAACCAAAATACAGTTTCATGAATCCTACTGTATGCTAGTATTGTGAGGAGGAGCTCCATCATTTTAAAACCTCGCACAGTTTCTTTCGTTTTCTGTTAAAGCGTTTACACCGATCAAATTACGTCATAATAAAATTGTTTCTTAGGTCGTTCAAATTCTCACCATTAAATAGAATAATTATTTTGTCATTTTTAATCGCAAAATGTACGTTTAAATGTCAAAAATCTAGTAAATTAGCGGCACATACAAATCTTGGATTGTCGGAGGCCCATTCTATTAAACATGCCATTTTTTTGTAAATTTGGCTTCGTCGCTCGAAATAACACTCGAAAAAAATTCTGCATCTTCATTCTTTACTAATAAAAATTCACAATTTAGAATGTTAACTATACAGGCTGTTCTAAATTAAGCGTTCATCATTGGTAACTTTGTTATTATTGGAGATCCAAAGTCGGTTAAGTAAGCAAACTAGTAGCATTTTCCCCGCTAATTAAGATGGAGGAAACATAAAAACAATTGAACGTAGCGTTTAAGAAAAAATGAGGAAAAGGGATTTTTTGATGGAATACCCTGTATATTCTTTGCTAAATCAAATATACAACCTTTTTTACAACAAAGAAGGTCATTATCAATATTGGCTTAAAATTGAAAATAACTGAATTATCAATATATTTTTCTTTCAGACTAGTTGACTATTAATGGTTGCGAAATAAGATTCAATTTTACTTTTTTATCTTTAAATTAGCTTCATCGATTTATAAACTGCCTTAAAAATCAAAATATACCAACACATTTTCTATTTTATTTATTTTTCTCGACACAAGACATGTTTCTGTCATATCGCATTTTCTTTTAGATTAGTTGGCTGTGTAGGTATGTCTAAAATAAAAAATTCTCAGGAAAAGTCAGTTAGTTAAGTTATTTATATTACAAGATGGCGTTCACTCATTTATAAAAATACGACACGCTAGAGATATATAGTCGAGAAAAAATAGTCTCCGAGGACTGGAACAATACGGCCAAAACGTATCCTGAACGTAATCTACCAGAAAGAAGATATTTCTTAAAATTTTGGAGTAATGAAAACTTTTTTGTGAACTAGAACTTAATAATAATTTATTATAAATGAAGAAGTGGCATTTTTCGAAGTGTACAAAAATAATTCAACTAGAGTTTTGGCAAAAGACAGTGGTTTAAAGTTATGTACGATTTGGAGAATTTTGAAAAATATAAATTTATACCTTTTAAGTACCAATCAATACAAATATTAGTACCTGGTGACACCGAAAGGAGGCTAATTTTTTGCCCATGGATTGTAGATATGTGAAGGGAAAATTTGAACTTTTTAAGGCGCATTTTGGTGAACGATGAAGCTCTTTTTTAGTCCCAAAAATATGCACTATTGATGAACGAAAAATGTATTTATTGTTCATCCCAGAAATCCTAAAACACAATTTAATATCAATGTGTGGTGTGATCTAATAGGCAGACAAAAAATTGGGCCAATTTTCTATGCAGGCACTTTAACAGGGAGGAGATACGTTGATATGTTGTCAGAATTGCTAGAAATATATTGAGATGATGTCAACTTAGAGATGCGTAATCAAATACACTTCCAACAAGATGAAGCTCCTCCCACCAGTTTCACAAAAGTCAGAGTGTTATTAGAAAGACTTTCAAGGTCGATTTGCAGTTGTTCATATTTAATGTAGTGTTGTATTATTTCTGTTGCTTAAGTAAACTAAGAAAAGTAAAATTGAATCTTATTTCGCAACCATTCAAAGCCAACTAGTTTGAAAGAAAAATGTATTGATAATTTGGTTATTTTCAATTTTAAGCCAATATTGCTGATGACCTTTTTTGTTGTAAAAAAAATATACAGGGTATTCCATTAAAAAAAATCCATTTTTCTCATGTTTTCTTAAACACTACATTCAATTGTTTTTCCGTTTTCATCATCTTAATCAAAGGCAAAAATGCTACTAGTTTGCTAATTTAACCGACTTTGTACCTCTAATAATAACAAAGTTACCAATGGTGCACAGTTAATTTATATATATATATATATATATATATATATATATATATATATATATATATATATATATATGTGTGTGTGTTATATAATATATATTACAATAAAATAATATAGGACTTACGTATTGTGTTGTTTTGGCGGTGTGCTGCTAAGGAGTCTTCGTCCTCATCAGCACGTGTAATGCATGGTTGATGATTGGCGTGATGTTGTGGTATGTCTATTCACGTCGTTGTGTTTTGTGGGTATCCCAAACAAAATTCCATGAGTTAGTGTTGTTGCTTATGGGGTTGTGCGGATGTATGGACTGTCCTGTTGTCGATCGGTTAGTGTTGATGCTGCTGCTGATGAAAAAGAAACAAGTATCAGTTCTGTGAATAAATATTCGGTGTTAACAGAACTTAAGGAATGAAATAAAATTGATAATTATGACTACCAGAAAAGGGCAATCACCTCTTCACCGTCCGTGAGGATTACTCTCCACAGGTCCAACACAGCTCTAGCCTAAGAGAGTTCCGCTGCTACGTTACAGATGACAGGTAAGGCTTTCTCCATATTGAAACATCCGAGGAAGCCCAAAACGTAGCCGAACCCTAAGGTGGGTTTGACAGGCGAGGTAACGACAGCGGTGGTAGCCGCTTTCGATACTTCCGCCTTTTCAACTTCACATGTCGTCACGCGGAGTAGCTGCCAATGTTGAGCTTCCGTCTTCTTCCGCGCTGGGGGTAGAGGAAACTTTGGGCGTCCCCTGTAGCTAGAGGGTAATCCACACCACAATTAACCCAATTTACCCAGTCGGTTCGGAGTTTCGTGTATTGACTGGAGCGTTGATCTCCGGCGTACTTGACACATGCCGTCGGCCTGCATCAACACTGTTGCGTAAACCCTGACACCAGACACTGCCCGATGCCTATTTTCCACCACAAGACCGCGACGGTGATTCGGGGACTAGTGACGTACTCCACATCCCGCATCTTCTTGTCCTCCTCAGTTGATAGCTCCACCATCACAAGGGAGATCGGACACCCCCGCTGTTTCATCCTGAAGTATGAAATAATTTTAATTCCTTTTAGCGTCAGCTCTAATTTAACTTCCACCTCAGAAAGCTCTACGGGCACGCCATGTATAACTGCTTTAGCCAAGCTCTCGCTCTTTGCCTGTATGGTCACACTTATCCATATCCTATCATCAGCCTGTCTCGATCCTGACATGAGGCAGACTGAATCCGGATTCCTGGTAGATCGCCTTGGGTTTCGTGAAGGCGATCCCTTCATGGTCAAGCTATCGGGAGGAAGCGATCCAGTACTCCTTCTATCGAAGGATTACGGGCTGCACTTTCTTCCTGGTATCTGCTTTGGTCGTCGTCACGTCCATAGCTGGAATGACTATGGCTGGAACACATTGTCAGTGAGCGGCGGCGTAGGCGGGCGAACCTTGGTCGTCTTCGGTTTCTTCTTCTACGCGAAGTTGGCAGCCATGTCGTTGGCTCCTTGTAGAAACTCAGGTCGTCATCCGTGTTGTGCCAGTCATCGTTGTTGAGCCACTACGACTCGTTGAATCTGCGTGACATCGTTAGAACGATGCCGTCAGATAAGTTCTTTTCTTAAATTAAATTAGCTTGACCTAAGCTTTATCGACGTTTATCAATTGGATCTCAACTTTGGAATGCGCGTTCTTCCAAATTTTAGTGAAAATTAATTGCAAAGGGCTGCCATTGATGTTCAACTCTAATGTTATGAATTTTGGATTTTTAAATGCCAGAAAACTGGTCTGCGTCTCTTAGAAATGCTTTCAAACAATTACCGATTAATCTCCTCATGCATTCTCTTGTTGGAGTGGGTCTTTGCGAATACCGTTCTTCAAAAGGTCTGTACGTTCGGTTAATTATTGTCCCACATTCACCGTAAATGATTAATAAAATAAAAAAGTCTTCATTTGTAAAGCCTGCACGAGCATGTCTAATAAATTATAGAACTGTTAGATTTATTTAGAAAAGTACTGTTCCAAAACACACTACAGAGGTAAGTCTTGGGTATACTTCATAAAGTTACTTTAACATTTTACGAAGCTTCCAAAAATGAACAACTTTAACAGGGTTGCTATTTAAACAAATTGAGATTTCATAATTTTATTTTTGCACCTACACCGTAAATTCGAACACCCTGTAGAAATTTTCAAAAGATGAAACTTGCGTATAGGAAGTACACCTCCTGTACCGTATGTGTGCAAAATAGTTTAGATAGTAATTTTATATGGTTTAAATTGGGATGTTGCAGACCTTTTCTGAAAAAAATTGGAATAACTAAAAAACGGTTAAATCAAGATAATATTTTATCGGGATTCAAAACTAAAAAAATATTTAAGGTGTTCCAAATTTCAAAATTAGGGCAAAGTTTCATTAGAACCGGAAGTTTAATAAAATAGAAAATATTTTAGTTGAATCACCCGCAATCGAATGAATAAGGATTTAAAATTTGAAAACTTTATCTTTATTAATACACCATAAACGTCGAATGGGTGCTTGTGTCATAGACATCCGGTGTATCAGTGTGAGTTTAATGTCATTATCTATTGCAGATATCTGAATTATACCCATGGGCTAAAAGGCTACAGCAATCTTGTCCAAACTTGAGGCATTTATCGCTAATGGGTAACCCTGCTGCACCATCCTATTTTAATGGTGGAACCTTTTACGAATATTTACAATACAGGTGAATCTTAAAAACAGTGAGAATTCTTGACACTAATTGGTGTACTTGCAGATTATTTGTAATTTCCTTATTCCCAACGCTAGTACATTTAGATGATAAAGCGGTTACTGATGATCAAAGAATTGAATCACAGAGATTATATAAAAGACCACTTTTGGAAAGGATTACATCAAAAACTTCTTCAAATTTGCCAATTTACTTAAGATCAGTTACAGATAAAGTTTCGGAAATTTTAACACCTATACCAGCATTAACGACAAATCAAACAAAAAATTTTATTATATAACAGTTTCTTGGTATTATTTTATAACTGAATTGTATTTTTAAATATTACCTATACGTTGAGCCATGTGAATGATTGTAAATGCCATAGTATTAAGTAGACGCAATTTGCATTATAATTTACATTGTGAAGATAACTGACTAATTAGAATGTAAGAATTTTTAATTACGAATTTCAATTCTAACCGTAGTTAGTAATTTTTTATTGCAATTATTTTCTTGGCTATTTTAATAAATTTGTATAACTATAAGCAAGACACGACTCTACATTGTAGCTTATACCATTGTATGGTATAATGTATGATAACTAGGATAATGGTGGTTTACTTTTGGACCATGGGGAAAATAGACAAACAATGTGCTTCAATTTCAATCTGCTATTTTACGTGTATCTCACCCCCATCACTTTTACGGTTAACTTGGCACTCCGCATATCTTGGTAAGCCTTCATGACGCCTAGTGCGGTTTGATCTTGTAACAAGCTAAACAAAATTGCATTAAAAGCGATTGAAGCAGTATTTGTACCAGTGCAGTTTAGAGAAGTGAATGGCCAAAACCCAGCAGAATCCGAGCATGGGAACCCTGAGAAGACGAGGGTTGTTAAAATTACTCAAAATTTCTTATACCATGAATGTAAATTGCACGGCATACACAGAAGCACATGATTTATAATTTCAGGATTCGCCTAGTTGTTTTAGTCCTGCAATTTACACTTCTGATGCTTTAACACTATTTCAAACATTTTGTGATGATCCAGATCCTTATCGCATAAATCCTAATTAACTTTTCTTATTAGTTGAGTTGATCAGTCTAAGGACTGATTTTGCACTTGAGTGGAATTCCTTTATTATGATTTTTTTCCCAAACGCTTGACTACTCTCACATTCCAGATTCGAACTTTGATACCTTTCACTTACAAGCCTGATGCATTTACCGCTGAGTCACTGACTAATCCAATATATATATATATATATATATATATATATATATACATACATACATATATATTTACAGGGTGATATTGGGCCAAACATATAAAGTTGAAAAAATAAATTTCAACTCTAAACAAATTTTCGTTTAAAAGATACCAGGTGTCAAAGTTTGAAGGAACATGACAGTTTTTGGTTATAACCGATTTTGATGAAACTTGGTACGAATAATAAACAAAAAAAGATCTTTAATTTGGCTATTGCAGGTTTTCTAAATGTCTTCCGGTGGCGTAGATATTCAGGGTTGACGTCACTTGTCCCTCCACATCTTTTACGCCACTGCATTTTTTCAAATCTAAAAGTCTTTTTTAATTTTAAATTTAATTTAGAAAAAGAAATCGCCCTTGAAAAATTTTGATTAGAAGCTTATTTACAGAAGTATTTTCGATGTTTTACGGTCTAACATTTGAATTATTTAAAAGTAAGTATTTCAACAAAATCAGTCTATCATTGATAAGATTGATAGTTTGTTGTGCATCAGTTTCGTATTTCCTCGTTTTTATTATGGAAAAACTGCACACCTGTTGAATTAACATACTTGCATTTTCATTTATGATGCTGCAAATGGGAACAGCAGAGAAACCGCTCGTGTTATTTAAATAATTTTGAACTTGGACCGAAGAATGAGGCGGTGCTCCATCATGCTGAAATATCCTAAAGCAATTCCAATAGAGAAGTTCGTTATGAAGTAAGATGCCTTGCCTAACTTGTGTCAATCAAGCCGTTCATATCCGCAACAGAAGTTCCCAAGGTTGTCTTTAAGAAGTGTAGGGCACTACGAATTGGGATAGGTAAATCTCCATTTACAAAGAATCTTCAAGGATGAACAAACCATCTTGTGACACATTTAAGCCGCAATTCAGGCACCAACTTTAGAGAACGGTGATGCAACGCCAAATCGTCTGGAGTCTTTTGTTCTGAAATGGGAATGAGTTTTGGAAATTCAAATTCTTTAGTCAGAAATGTTTAGAAGTAATGCTTTAGCGGTTTCGTTCCATGAATATTGGCCCTTTTTTGATCAAAATTTAAACCTTTTCAATTTGGAAAGTTGCAGAATTTTTAAATAAATGATGATTGCCTTACTCCAAATTAAATGTCTTCGATGGCCTCTTATCCGTATGTTGCATGGTATCAGATTCAAATAACTGGATGGAAGATGGTCCCATTATGCCCCGAGAAGCTGCTCCAACAGGACTTTTTCGGGGCTTTAAAACAAATGTTCATGACATTGAAAGAGAAGGCAATTAAAATAGGCGGAGGGCGAAAAAAAGGGATTTAATATTGGCTTAAAAAATTGTACAAAAGGAGAGCATTATTGAAAGAAAATTAAATTAGTTTTTGAGAATTTCATTATTTTCCCATTTTTAAATGATTAATTAAAATTGTGAGACAATTGATTTTCCTTTAAACAAATAATTTATTCAAAAATTGAAAATCAATTTTTAACAATATTTTTAGAACTATTTATTAGCCATTTATTTCTGGTAGACATTATCCAAAAATAAGAAAATTGAATTTTAAGGATAATCCGGCCTACAAATATCAAAGTATGTTATTTTATTTAAGAAACTTTTAAGAATGGTCAAAATAAATACTGTAAAAACTGTAAAACAAAATGTCAAATACGCTTAAGATGCTATCTTATTAGATTAGAGGAGACAATAAATGAATTCTATACTAATCAACCTATAACTTAAAACAGCACATAATTATTAATTAAACGGTTAAAAGTTTTTTGCCAAACTTGGAAAAATAAATCAAATTCTTATTTACCTTTCTTAAAATTTAAGCACTTTCCTTATATAAATTTACGTTTTTTTTTTCTAATAAATAAAAATAAGGATTATTCAAATTGCGCCCTTAACAATTTTATTATAGCTATTCCAATGGATGCAATTAAAAGTATTACTTTTTTTCTAAAAACCAGTTAATACATGGATAATTTTAAAAATACACAATTAAATATTACATCATACATTGCCATTATAAGGTCGTACCCATCCTTAACCAAAAGTCAAATTGTAAGCTTTTAAATTACCAAAGTATGCTTAATTAATTTCGAAATTTTAATTTTATTTTTAATTTCAATTGCCCTCCTATGAATTCGGAATTAATATTCCAGGATTTTCGTGGCTTTTATAGAATTTTGCATTTTATTCATTTTTTAAATTGGCCGTGGCCAGCTTAAGAAACCCTTAATATATTATTTTTGATTTATAATAATTTTTCATTTAATAAAGTTAAAAAATAAATTTCATCAAACAATTTTGTAAAAGATACAGTTAAATTTAAGAAATAATTTGTTATAACATTTTATGAAACTTGTAAAAATAAAAAAAAATTTTAATTTAGATTTCGGTTTTAAATCTTCAGTTAGAATTCAGGGTTGGTATTCCCCATTTTAGCACTGCATTTTTAAACTAAAGTCTTTTTAATTTTAAATTTAATTTAGAAAAGAAATCGCCCTTGAAAAATTTTGATTAGAAGCTTATTTACAGAAGTATTTTCGATGTTTTACGGTCTAACATTTGAATTATTTAAAAGTAAGTATTTCAACAAAATCAGTCTATCATTGATAAACATTGATAGTTTGTTGTGCATCAGTTTCGTATTTCCTCGTTTTTTATTATGGGAAACTACACACCTGTTGAATTGACAGACTTTTATTTATGGTGCTGCAAATGGGAACAGCAGAGAAACCGCTCGTGTTATTTAAATAATTTTGAACTTGGACCGAAGAATGAGGCGGTGCTCCATCATGCTGAAATATCCTCGAGCAATTCCAAAAGAGAATTCGTTATGAATTTAAGATAACCTTGACCCGTAACGTTGGGAGGTAAAATAAAAGGTCTACATAATCAAACATGATCGCTCCCCAGACATTCATTGAAAACTGTTGTTGCTGACCACGTATGACGGTAGCGTGAGGGTTCCTATGACTCCAGATATGGCTGTTGCGTGCATTGAACATACCATCCCTTGTGAAACAGCCTCATCCGAAAACGTCACACCCGAAGCAAGTGAAATCTGCAGATCTCTCCAAAAACCAGCGACAAAATTCTGTTCTAGGCGCAGTCTATTTGATCTAGCGATTGTACTTTCTGCTTTTTAAACGAATATTGTCGGTTTTTATGAAAAACTCTCACGGCATGAGTGCTGTTGGATGGATTTTCTGCTACGCGCTCTAAAACCTCCTCTTCAAAACGCAACATTCGCCTAAGCCCCGTTTGTCGAGAGGGTGCAGGACGCTTGAGAACTCCAGTCTCTCTTAAACTTGCATGAATGCGTTGGAAAATTTTACGGCTTGGATGCCGCCGATCAGGTAAACGTTGTCGATATAAACGAGCGGCATCACTACTGTTCCCGTTTGCAGCACCATAAATAAAATGCATATCCGCTAGTACAGCAGTAGTTTTCCATAATGATAAAAAACGCGAAAAACACGAAACTGATGCACAAGAATCCAAAATCTCTTGACAACAGTAAGTAAATAAATATGCCTCTAAAACACTACCTATCAATTTTATCAATGATAGACTGATTTTGTTAAAATACATTATTTTAAATAATTCAAATGTAAGACTGTAAAGTGTCTAAAATATCTCTATAAATAAGCTTCTAATCAAAAATGTTTAAGAGTCATTTCTTTTTCTAAATTGAATTTAAAATTAAAAACACTTCTAGATTTAAAAAAAAATGTAGTGGTATAAAGATAGGGAGGGAGAAGTGGCGCCAACCCGAATATCTACGCCACTGGACGACATCTCCAAAACCTGAAATGGCTAAATTAAAGATCTTTATTTGTTTATTGTTTATACCCAGTTTCATCAAAATCTGCTTAAATATTTACACGAGTTATAACCAAAAATTTTCATATTCCTATAAACTTTCACACCCGGTATCTTTTAAACGAAAAGTTTGATAAAAAAAATAGGGTCCCAAAATTCTTGTTCCAATAATGCCGGCCCATACGTTAAGTGTCCATCTATGTTGAAGGTCTAATGACATCACATATCTTGGATTTGTATCACTATAATAACGGAAATTATGACGATTTACAAATTAATTCTTGGGGAAGGTAGCTTCGTCAGTAAACAATACGTAATCAAAGAAGTCCTACTTTTCCTCTATTTTATTTAATGCCCAAAGGCAGAAATTTATCCTATTTATAAAATCCTGATCGGTTAATTCTTGTACTACTTGGATGTGGTATGGATGAAACTTTTGCTTGCGAATTATTTAATTTATGGTTGATTTTACGATATCGTTGTTCAGTACGATTTGCCTGTAAGAAGCTTTGCGGATTTTCCCCGACGGCTCGCATGACATGTAACTGAGTTTCCTCAAATTCCGGTCCCCGGATCTATCCCAATATAGAGATCTACGATTTTGAAATAAGGCCTCCATGCCGAATTTCAATTGTCTAGCTCAAAGTGTACGAGCCCTATCGTGTTTACATACACACACGCACGCACGCGCGCATGCACGTACCCACTCACGCACGCACGCACGCACACACACACTCACACACACACACACGCACGCACGCGGCGGACACACACAGACACACACACGCACACGCAGAAGCAGACGCAGACACAGACACAGACACAAACACGCTCGACCGCCCGCTTGCCCTCCGCCCGCCCGAGCGCCCGCCCGCCCGTTCGCCCACCCGCCCGCTCACTCGCTGGTTCGCTATCTCACTCGCTCACTCGCTCACTCACTCACTCACTCACTCACTCACTCACTCGCTCACTCGCTCACTCACTCACTCACTCACTCACTCACTCACTCACTCACTCACTCACTCACTCACTCACTCACTCACTCACTCACTCACTCACCCACTCACTCACCCACTCACCTACCCACCCACCCACCCACCCACTCACCCACTCACCGACTCACCCACTGACCCACTCACCCACTCAATCAG
Source organism: Vesta saturnalis (assembly GCA_036346205.1). Classification (NCBI taxonomy): domain Eukaryota; kingdom Metazoa; phylum Arthropoda; class Insecta; order Coleoptera; family Lampyridae; genus Vesta; species Vesta saturnalis. The sequence continues at coordinate 2,521,365 of JARFJB010000551.1, read as the reverse complement.
CCACCCACCCACCCACCCACAAACCCTCTCACCCACTCACCCACTCACTCACCCACTCACCCACTCAACCACTCACCCACTCACCCACCCACTCACCCACTCACCCACTCACCCACTCACCCACTTACTCACTCACTCACGCACTCACTCACCGCCTAGTTGCATACCATATTTTTTATGAAAGTTTAAATGGTGATGTTTACTATGAATTTTTGGATAATCGTTTATTTCCGCTATTAGAAGATTTCCTCTTGATCTACGAAGGAATATGGTTTTTATGTATGGTGGTGCTCCACCTGAAAAGCTAGAAGATGGCTCAACGAACATTTTGAATTGGTCGAGGTGCTGATGCTCCTATTCACTGGCCACCAAGGTCCCCTCACATACATCCCTTGGATTTTGATGTGTGGAGTTTAGTTAAAGAAAAACTTCAAGCGAGAGTTGAAAATAATATAAGAATGTTAATTCAAGAACCACGGGCACTCCAAAGGATTATGATTTCACTAGAAAAACGTTTACAGTTATGTATTCGTGAAAATGGTGGGCATTTCGAACATTTAATTTAAAAACCCGTACCTAATTATTCAATTTTTTTTTCTGTTTGTTCCGTGTTGTGTTGGCTCCAGAAGGTAACTGGCTCGCGTTCAGCTCGCCAGTTATATCCTTCTGTCCGCCAGTAAAACCCTTTTAACCTTGCTAGTAATGTTATTTACTATTTTAAGTTCTAAATAATTTATAATATTTTTACCTCATAGTTGTTTTGAAACAATCATTATTTCCTGACGTAGTTCGTTCTCGCGCATGAAAATTATTAATTGTTTAATTTTAACATAATTTATTAAATTCGGTCAGCATTACTTGCTAAAACCTCAAATAACTCCAAAACCAGTAATTTTTTTGACTTTCAACAAGAGTTCATGTGGCAAATTGTTTAAAAAATATTATTTTTGCCCAAAAAATTAAAAATAGTGCGTATAGTGGCTGGTCGCAAGTGATAATTGGTACCTGGCTAGGATTCAGTACTTGAACTGCTATATTCACTACATCCATTGAATGGCGAATCATAGGTACAGATGCGGCATGGTCAGAAAAGGGAGGTAACAAGGAAATAACTGCCAAATCACTTTCATTGGGTGGTGATTCTTGGTGGGTAGCCTGATATGCTGCCCAGCTAATCATTTCATTTCCAGAAAGGGTCTCACTGGCTAACACAATTGTCAGGTGCTCCAGCCACCTATGAATAACATTCGTTATTACCCATAATAAAGATTTTTGTATCAAACAGTGTACTAAACGATTAATCCTTACCCTTATTGATTCCGCATGGCATGTGGTATGAGTTTATAGTCTGCTTTGTTTGAACCATCTGGTTTCGGTACAGGTGGATCCTGCTTAGCAACAGCAACTGGAGTGACTGTGGTGTACGTGATTACAGACCTATCAGTTCCACGGAAGTTAATATTAGGATGCTGAAACAGGGATATCCCAGTACCATGGAATAAGTCTTATGCACTAGTAGAGCTGGGATTGTGGTCAATATTGTAACTCATCACCTTTAAGCCGAGAGGGACAGACAGCATTTTCAAAATTGTAGTGATCACAGATGTTATTACCTAGCTATGTTGAAATTTCCAACACACGGTCATAAGAAATGCTCAATCCAAGTCCATAGTGTACAGGCTGTCCCAAATTCGAGGGCAAGCATGGGGATCTCGCTTATTATAAGAGATAGGATATAGGTTTAAATTCGGCACTTTTGCTAAATTCGATGCCGAGTAATAATCTGAAAAGAAATTTGAGCTAACTCGAATGGATTTGGTTTTATGCTCAAAAAACTAAAAAATTCAATTTTCGTTTTTCGCGACATAAAAATATATCTTAACCCCCATAAGAAAAAATAAACCTGATGATGGTTCAGAATAAACGAAACGTCACATAATATTTTTAATACCGTATTAGTATTGTGCGTAAAAAGGTGCCTTAATAATGTTTAATCGAATTTTGAAAATTCCTAATAATAAGGTGGCCAAACGCGAAAAACGAAAATCGAAATTTTAGTTTTTTGAGCATAAAACCAAATCCATTCGAGTTAGCTCAAATTTCTTTTCAGATTATTACTCGGCATCGAATTTAGCAAAAGTGCCGAATTTAAACCTATATCCTATCTCTTATAATAAGCGAGATCCCCATGCTTGCCCTCGAATTTGGGACAGCCTGTACACATTAAATTTAATTCTGTAGTTGGCTTTATACGTTTCTCAGACTGTTATGTTGATAGCAGGCTGTTGTTATGTTTTAATTTTTCAACTTTGACAAAACTGTTTGCAACATCTTTAACAATTTTAACAGATATTAGTACTGACGAAGATAACTGTATGTGTTATCGAAACGTTTAGATTGTATAATTTAAAATACACCATTAAAAAAAAAACAAAAAAGATAAGTATTTTATTGTGTGATAATGGTGAAAGTTTACATTTTCATACTAGATTAGACTGTTTTGAGAAAGGGGAGAACTCTGTTGCTACCTTCTTAGATCTTTTCCGTGCGTTTGATTATGTTTCACATTACATATTGCTCGAAAAGATAGAGAAATTTTATAAATTCGACAAACTTAGTGTGCCTTTAATAAAATCTTATTTATGTAATAGGACACAATGTGTTCATATAAATAATCAATATTCCAAGAAAATGTCGGTATTATGTGGAGTTCCTCAAGGGAGTATTCTTGGGCCACTTCTTTTCTTATTTACACGGATTATCTCTGCATCATTTAAATGTAATTGGTTAGAGCAGTGCCATACTAATTTATTTGGAAACATTGTTTGCAGTCTCGTTGCTACTCCGGAGTTCTTTTCAGTCATAATCGAAGCTCCATCACAGACAAATGCTATAAGTTCCTCTACCAAAAGTGTTTGATCGAGCCATATTCACGTATTTAGGTATGCCAAACGGTTCATTGTGATATTCTCGGCAGTAGTCTTGGTCAGCTCGATTAAGTCAAGATATAAGACATTTATGCTTCTTCCAAATTTGAAGAGTATTCTTAGAAATATGTCCTTATTACTACAACCAAAGTGGTTAGTTTGGTTAGAGTTGTTTATTCGTCTGTCAAGACTGACTGAGATTTTTTTTATTATCAACAATAGTTTTGCATGTAGTGTTCTCCATTTCAAATGCAATATGAATCGTAATATGGTGATACGTTTTGTCGGAATGTATAATATATATATATATATATATATATATATATATATATATATATATATATATATATAAAACGCATCATCTATTTTCTTAAGGTCACCTTCGATATTCTTTTTTCTTCTTTGGACTGCTCTGGTATCTTCACAGGCTCATTCTGGGTCTTTGAACGTTTGTGTTCTAATGTTTTTTACGTAAACTACTGTAACTCTAGAGTGTTTCCATTTTGTATCACTTAACATTCTTGCCACAGTTTCAAAATTCTTTAATTTTTGCCACTATGAGTGGCGAGAGTTCACTTTGCGGAAAGCTGAACAACCTCAGGTCTTATTCTCAACAATGAGCCAGTCATTGTTTTCCTTAAATATCTCGTACTGTCTGACATTCCAAATTTTGTATTTGATAACATAATTACTATTCTCGTAGTTTTTACTCGTGCCACTTGTGCTGGGAATATTTTGATCCCGTTTTTCTAGTATTTTTTTGTTGATCTAACTAAACTCATCAGACACTCGTGGCCCCCTTTTAAGCCAATTTTAAATACTCACTCAACCCTCACCGGACTGAGAGGGATAGTATGCACGCACTATACACTAGATCTTATATATTATACATCAGACTGTCACTTCTTTAATTGAAACTTACTAATCTTATCTACCAACATGAGAAGAATGAAAAAACACAGCTAGAAATTTTTCAAAAGAAATCCACTTAAAAGTTAAAACGTTTTACACTACGAACTCGTCTACGTAACCCTCGACCAGAACCACCCTGGATACCTACTCATGCATACCCCGCCCTCACACAACGTGGAGAACTGTCGCGAATTCGCGATGAGTGCACATGCGCTTTTTAAAATTGAATATTGGCATCTGTGTAATGAAAAAATATTTTTTACGAACGGAACGGTTTGAAGAAAGCTTTTACGAAACAGAACGGCGGTTTTACGAACCAAAACGGCGTTCCGGTCCATTTGGACAAGCCGTAAAGAAAATCTTTCTTAAAAGGTCATAGCCAACTATTTTCTCGATTTTAAGTTTTGTACATTTGCTCTAGATCTATTTCCATGGTTACGAGTGAAAATGTTGACGTTCAAATGAATGTCAAAATATTTTGATAGTTGGATGACAATGGCATTGACAGTAAGTAATATTAAAGAACGAGTTACACAGCTTAAAGCTAAGTGTATGCAGTTTTTGTGAACTGAAGTGTATGTTTATATCGTAACTCAAAGAAAAGCTACATAAAAAAATCGCCTTAAGGAACATAATTATCAACGTTTTCCTTTGCGTTTTTTTTCTCAAAATGTAAATAACAGAATTATACGGATTTAAAGAAATTACAGAAAAATCGTTTTTTTGAAGGGTCTAGTTAGCCTTGGACTTCTTGCAGAAAACAAATGGTGCACTGAAATTGCATAAAATTACTAAGGTTTCCCCATGTAACTGTCCTTCTATCTGCTCCAATTTCCGAGAACCCAATAGCAGACGTACAAAAACTCACCCTGCATATTCACTTGTTAAGGTGGTTTTCCGAGTTTTGGGAAAATGATTTCTTTTATAAACTTAAGAAAATGTGACAGTTTTAATATTGTTAAAAAGATGTTAGTTTTTGCATAATCACGTGCAGAGCGTGCAACGTTAACCTGCATGGCCTTGTAACACATTTTGTAAAACAAAGCTCTAAGGTTTACACGTATTACTGGCATTACACGTACAGATAGTGTATGAAATTGGTACAAACCGCGGAGCCTTGTGCTCCCGCATCATTCGCATATACATTCGGCCGGCCCTGATTATGCGTATGCATGATGCATGTATACAGGATTAGGAAAAAGTACCGGACCGCTTAAATATCGCGAAAGTTACGATTACAAAATTCGGGATTTGGGGGTTTCAGGGCGCGCGGAATGAGAAAATGACGTCGGAACTGTTGCCAGATTTCCGAGTTTTGCGATACACGTAGTCGGTTTGTTATTTTAAATAGAATGCCCTATTTATTTTTACTGCAGTCAATTGGGCGTCTCAAACCTAGTAAGATCTCAAATTTTCAAACTTTTAGATCTACTAGTTGCTGAGATATGACGACACCGTAGTTTCAGTAAAAAGTACCGGAATATCTGCAAAACCGCTAGAGTTACGATTAAAAATACCGCATTTGGGGGTTCCTAGGCATGCGGAATTAGAAAATCATATCGGCACTGTTGCCAGATTTCCCAGTTTTGCGCTAAACGCAGTCATTTTGTTTTTTTAAATAGAATGCTCTATTTATTTTTATTGCTATCAATTGGGCGTCTCAAACTTATTAAGATCTCAATACTTAGTCTTTTTGTTATCTTAAATGGAAGATCCCAAATTCTCAAAATTCTGTTTATACTATTAGATACTAGTGAGGAATATTATGGGATAGTTACTTATTTTGGAATGAGCATGCATTAAATTTATCGGAGATGCCCGAAAATATAAATACCCTAGGAATAAGTAAGCACTGCTTCAATTGTTTCCAACACTCTAGACGTCGCCATGTTACAACAATGCCAAATTAAACACACCATTGTCAGTTAAGCCGCTGAATATAGCATCGATTACAAAATTATAATTTGATTATGGCTTTTGTTCTGTCAGAAAACCAACGTGTTGATATTTTGATTTTTCGTGGATATGGAAATAAAACGAGTACATATCAAGAAGTCTGCAACTTGTTTAATGATCGTTATCCTAATAAACCCATTAAAAAGTTTACCGTACACAGAACTTGTCGACGTTACGAGGAAACAGGGTCCATAAAATTTTTACCTAAAACCGGACGCCCAAGAACTGCTACAAGTGATGAAAATAAATTAAACGTTTTATTACAAATAGAGGAAAATCCAAAAGTAAGCACCAACCAGTTAGCTATAAATAGCGAAACCTGTCAAAAATCTGTAAGGACCATTTTGAAGGAAAATAAATTAAAGCCGTACAAGATCCATTACACTCAAGAGATTTTAGAGGATGATCCTGACCGTCGCAATGAATTCGCCGAAATTATGATGGAAATACCAACCAAGATCCTTATTTTACGCACAAAATTGTATTCAGTGACGAAGCTACTTTTTGCTTGAACGGCCAAGGTAATAGGCACAATTGCCGAATTTGGTATAGAGATAACACCCATTGGATGGAAGAACTTCATACCCAATATCCTGAGAAAGTTAACGTCTGGGCGGGAATATTTGGAAACAGTATTATCGGACATTTTTTCATAGAAGGTACATTAACAGGGCGAAAGTATTTGGAGCTCCTTAGAGAAAGTATAGTTCCTGTCATTCAACAAAATAGAAATATAGGTGAAATCTGGTACCAACATGACGGTGCTCCGCCCCATTATTCAAGAGAAGCCATGCAATTTCTAAACAACTAATTCCCAGGAAGGCTGACTGGAAGACGTGGAGCATTAGAATGGCCACATCGATCCCCTGATTTGACTCCACTGGACTTCTTCTTGTGGGGTCATTTGAAGAACCGTGTCTACAGAAATCGTCCAGAAAATTTGAACGAACTCTGCGAAAGAATGCGCATCGAAATTGTACTTATAACACATTACGAGAATTTTATGATCGACTTGGATACTGTCTTTCAAATAATGGAGCCCACTTTGAGCATTTAATTAAAAGTTAGTGCCGTTAATTATTAATTCTATTGTTAATTAATTAATTAAGTTATTGTTGTTTTAGTCCATTGGCTTTTAATCTCTTCTTATCTTAGCATTATTCTTATTAGTTAAAGTGCAAGGGAAAGTGGCCAATCACAAATAAAAAAATAACCTTCATAACTCAAGTCATTTATTTCAATAAAAATAAATGGGACGTTCCATTTAAGATAACAAAAAGACTATGTGTAGCGCAAGACTGGGAAATTTAGCAACAGTGCCAATATCATTTTCCAATTCCGCGTGCCTAGGAACCCCCAAATGCCGAATTTTCTAATCATAGCTTTAGCGGTTTTGCAGATATTTAAGCGTTTCGGTACTTGTTACCGAAAACGCGGTGTTGTCTTATCTCGGCAACTAGTACAGATAAAATTTTGAAAATTTGAGATCTTAATAAGTTTGAGACGCCGAATTGATTGCAATAAAAATAAATAGGGCATTCTATTTAAGAAAACAAAATGACTACGTGTAGCGCAAAATTAGGAAATCTGGAAACAGTGTCGATATCATTTTCCAATCCTGCACGCCCCGAAACCCCCAAATGCTGAATTCTGTAATCGTAATTTTAGTGATTTTGTAGATATTTAAGCGTTCCGGTACTTTTTCCTAACCCTGTATAGAAAAATGTACACATTTATTGACATGAGTAAATAGGCACTCCACGATCCAATTAAGCAACTTGACTGGTTTCATTCTCATCAACAATTGGTTGTTAAAAGATTAGGCAGCACAGTAATAAGCTGTATTTTCAAGTAATTACGCCTGAAGGTTAGGCAGTACACATTGCCTGGAATTTATTATTTTGCTAAAAATAAATTACAAAATAAAAATTTACATAGGTTACGATTTTTTTAAACTGGAAAATTAAGTGATATACAAACTCAAAGAATAAAATTGGTTTAAAAATAAAAATTATATTTATGCATACAAAGTTGCCTATCATACTGGAATTTCGCACTGCAACTATAATATTCAACAAAATGACGAGTGTTCTAACAATAGTGATATCAAACGATAATGTACTCGTATAATTACTGTTTTTAAAGTATAAGTATTGAACATTATCACAATAAAGATATATTATCCCATACAATAAAAGTACACTAAGGTTGCAAAACCATAGGTGTATCTTGCACATTAAGTGAGTGAAATATAGGTTTTTCAGAAAAAATTATTTCTTTACTAGCTGTAAAATGCTCAAAAATAATGATACTGTTGGTTCCATTTCGTAACAATGGCGCTGGTAAATACAAAGTTTGTTGAGGACCTAAGGTCGACGCATACCGTCCTAAAACAAATCCATTCACAATAACAATTCCCTTATTCCATTTTCTCATATCAATGTATGTATCATGAAGTTCTGCTAATAAAAACGTTGCTCGATATAGTGCAGGACCTGGCAACCATAAACCATACGGAATATGCCAACCTTCCAAATTATTATTCCATTTCTTTTTAAATTCTAGTGGAATTAATTCCCAATCGAATAATTTTTCATTATTCAAATAAATGTTTCCTTGCCAAATACCTTTGTATTGATTAAACTGTTCTAATTGACCAAAATTATTTCTACCCCAATTTTCAGTTACCAATTCCAAAGTTGCATTATAAATGGCGTCTGCACCTAAATTAAGTTTACCGTTCGCGACTCTCCAGTACCCAAAACCATTAAGATCATCTGCACTTGATAATGGTTTTGAAACCAAAATACCATTTATTAATACCATAACTGTATCACATACATGACCTTGAATCATAAGAATAGAATTTCCAGGTATATCTAAATTATTCTTTTTGTAGATAATGTAACCATAACTTTGACCAGCCCCATTATTCATGGGTAAATATTCCATTGGTAATGGAGTGTGTGCGTGAAATTTGTATGGTGCTTTATCAATAATTTCCTTGAACTTCAATTGTTGGGTAATACTGACAGTGGGGTAAGCTCTTTTCATTGTAATTGTAGGCGCATGAGGGACTTGAAGTTTTACTTCAGTGTATTTACCGATAAGCTCTTTGACCGTTATGTACTTTTCTGTATAATCTCCCGCTTCTGTTAAAGGAGCATCGTAATCATAACTAGTAGTGTCAGGTTGATAACCTTTGTTATTGATACTCCCATCTGCTATGTTAGCTCCATTTAGAAAACCCCAATTTGTTCCTCCCTCAAACATATAAATATTAAACGAAGCGGGATAACGCAATATTCTTTCTAAAACGTTACTAAAATCTGAATTACTTTTGGTATGGTGCTGCTCTGACCAATGATCAAACCATCCACCCCAATACTCCATTACCATAAAAGGTTTATTTGGTTGTAGTTCTTTAAGGCGATTGAAGTCAACTTCTGGATTTCCTCCAAAATTAGCAGTCTGAAAATACGCATAGATTAGGTACATATCAGCAGTTCTCTTATATTATTATTCACATAACCATTTTATTTCTAGAACATCACGAAGTACGTTCAGAATCATTAAAAAAGAAACCAAAAAAACTACTATTGGTACAAAATACCGGGTATTCCATTTAAAATCAACAGAAACAATATCTCCTTAACGATGGCAGAGAGACGAAAATATTTCGAACAAATCTTCTCTCTGGTGCAAGAGGGTGGCAAGAAAATCCACTGATACATTATAATTGGTTCTTTCTAATGGAACGCTCTATATATTAACACATTTCTCGAATCTTAGAAAATAAATGGAAGTTTTATTAAGATTATTTAACTTTATTTCTTAATACTTACAGAAGTATAGAGCCATTTCTGAAATTTAGATCAGATTTCCAACTGAAGTTAGTAGGATATACCGCAGGATGTAGGGAAGATAAACAATTGACTCTTCACAACTATTATCCATTATACATGCAGTATTTGCATTGCTGGTTTATACAGAGTGATCACTGGCAACAGTCAAAGCAGCAAATTTTCGACTATAAGAAACTGAAAAATTTCAAATGCAAAACACCCTGTATATTAGCTATTTATCGAATAGAAGGGAATGGGTTATCCAACAACTTACGGGTTGTCATGGTTTTCTTAGAGGACTACCAAAATATTCAAGAAAGTCTGATACATTGTCCAATTCAGCTAATATTGTTAGTCCAAAATTTGCTGCTTTGACTGTTACCACTGATCACTCTGCATAAACTAGCAATGTAAACACTGCATGTCCTTACGTACACTGATAAGGTCCTACTAACTTGAGGTGGAAAAATGGAGATAAACTTAAATAACGTTAATGAAAATTACATTTATTTTCTATGAGAGAAATGTGATAACGTATAGACTATTTCATTACAAAAAAATAATTATAATATCGCAGCGGATTTCTTGGCCACCCTGTGACTTCGAAGATGTTTTAGAGCAACGTCCCCCTGCACCAAAAGTAAGTTTTATTAGAAACATTTTCATCTCTCTCTCTCTCACCGTTAAGGAGATATTGATACTGTTAATTTTATGTGAGACACCCGGTCTATGTACTTAAATTGTAAATAGTAAATAGTACAACTATTATTATTTTTTAGGACATTTTAATAAATACTTAAAAAAGTGCGCTGTCCACAGTCTGCCTGCCCGCTCTCCCGACTGTCTTTTCGTTAGTCAGGAGGTAAATGTCTCCTTATCACTCCCCTCCAATGTAGTCCCATTTCAAAGGACCAGAACAGCGCGATAAATACAAATTATGCATCAGAACAGGTTGTGGTATCATATAAAAGAGTAAATTGTCCGCACACCAAACTCCCGTATCGCTCCCACCGCCCATTAATCTTTCTGACGGAGGCGAAGAATAAAAGAAAAAACTAATATTGTTTTTATGTTAAAAAGAGCTTATTGTCAAAAACCATTTCCACTGCCCCCCTACCCTCATGTGGTCAACCTCCAAATGGCGAAACTTGCATGATATTCGATTTATGAAAATTATTTACGATTACCTTTGTACTTGTTTTGTTTCTTTTGTGATTGAACAATTCTCTTGAATCAAGGTTTTATTCCTGCATCTTCATTTTCAAATTGAGCATTGTTATTCGTTTCTTTTAAACGAAACTAAACGAGAAATTTAAACTATTGCCAAAAGGTACAACAAATAAATACACCAAATAAAACAAATTCTATGGATTACATTTATGTTAGATTAAGTCTAATTATATACAAACAATCGTTGGCCTTTACTAATTAGCGATATTTAACAGAATCCTCCAAAGTATAACTGAGGTGATATAAAAATGTAAGGAAGAAATCGTCCGTAATTAACGGTTTCTGAAATATTTAATCCGAAAATAGCTCACCGATTAGTGAGACCGTATGTAGCAGCCGATACTACACTTACATAAGTAACTTAACGTGATCATGAAATGCGAGCATTTCATTATAGTAAACGCTATTCAGAAATGCTGAATCAGAGGAAGCCGAATGAATACCTTTTTTGGCAAAAGGTACTACAATTTCCTATAACTGTCAGAAATGTAAGAAAATAAATTTTAGTTATAGTGTTAATAATAATTATACCTAAGGACAAATAACCTCATCCGTGTACAATAATTTGATCTAATACCTTTAAATGAACATTATACATCTAAAAATAAATTTATTTCCTTTGTTGTACTAAGTGTGGGAATAAAAAGCGTTTGAGCAGAACTACACGTTTAAATATAACTCACTTAGCATTAAATAATACTATTTGGGAAAAATTAGCATTGATTCTATACGAATAAATTACCATACTTAGATTTGTAAACAGCCCACTTTATATTGGGTCTCCTATGTCTGTGTGGGAATTTACAAATTTAGTTTTCGTTTATGCAATGTATAAAAACCCGAGTAAAATGAGACGTCCAGTGATACTGAACAAAGCTAGTTTCTGACTGATTACAGCTAATTATCTATCAAATTAATAAACCCGCCTGGAGCCCGCATTAATTGGTTTACCTTAGATTAAGGATTTTGTGTAGCATATATTTAAACGTAACAAAAACCATTTGAAAATAAATTTTATATTACAGATGTCAGAAATAAAATAATTCATTACGTGCATATGTTAGCAATGACCGCAGCTTCTGTACTAACAAGTGAAAAAACGTTATACTCCTCTAACCCCGTTTAACAAAATTGTTGATTAAAACAAAATAATTTCTCCAATGACTGCCAATATTAACTAAACCGATTTAATTTAAATGGTAACTTCTATAAGTCACTATGATATAATTTTGGTAACGTAAGAAATAGAAATTGTTACCTGTTTAAATCAACACGTTATTGTTACCCTCACAGCGCGATTTAGAATTGCAATCAAACCAGGTACAAAGCGACATTTTCTTATACCAATTACTTCGCCTTGAGGTAAGGAAAAGGCTAGCGCTTTTATATTATTAGTATATCAATTACTAGTTTTATTTCTAGTTATAACCAAAGTGACGCTTACGTCTACGATTGGGTTATTGGACTTTTCAAACATCCTGCTACAAATAATATATTTAGGTTATATATGCTTCACCATTTTGTTGTGTATTATCCGTTTGTTCAAAATTAGTAATATTCTGATTATTATTCGGTAACGACAACCTTGTTCGCTTTGAAGGAAGGCTCATTTTTGAACCTTAATTAAAGTTAGCAGTGAGAATTTGTCGCTACTGAATTACCGTCAGTTAAATTTCATACACATATAAATCGATTTTAGCCATAAAAGAGCTTGTATTTATTAAAATCCGACATAATTCAAAAATAACCGCGTTCTAAGAAAAATGAAACCTTTGACCTTTGCCTCTCCAAGCCAAATTAATTATAATTTTAGAAATATCCTCAATATCAACTGTCTTGAACCTAGAAACTCTTGCACTGAAGCTAACTACCGCGTGAGAAACCAAGCTGTTTAAGGCTAACTGAAGGATACCCTTAGGCTTGAAGGCTTATCTCCCAAGATGAGTAACCACCCCTGATGAGTAAAGATTGACACAAACACTCACTCACCAGAACCGATCAAATAATTTTCGGCAAAAATTTTTTTTTTCAGACAGGCACTGTTAATTTGTGTAACGTATGGGATTAATTACACACTTCACGTGCAATCGATCCTATACCGTTATAATTCGGAAATGTAACATACTGATTGGCCACATTATGTCAAACTGACCTTGGGAATTGCAAGCTGTTAGTATGTAATAGCAAAGTGCAATCACCAATGTATAATTATACAGGGCTTTTCACGATGAACGTTAATTAGCCGTTTCTGGCAAACCAGACAACGGATCAATCTGAAAATTTGACAGTATGCATAAATTAATATGGTCTACACACCTAAAATATTTTAGATGATGCGGCGTTGCCGCTTCTACTTTGATTTTTCAAATGAAATACCCTGTATATAATATCATATTATGATTTCTTATTACTTTGTCAAAAACTTCATGTACTATTTCCCTATACATATTTATTACCGTTTAAGAGACATAAATTACTTTCGATTTTTTTTTACAAAACATGTACTTTTATAAACGCTGATAATCTTGAACTCTCTGGTACTAAGACGATCAAATTCGAAATGGAGTGGAGTGATACCATGAGGATCTTCATTTCGAGTCATATTTTTATTTTCCTCATACAGGGTCTTTAAAAAATGTAGATACTTTGTTCACATGAAAAAAGGAGTGGAAGTCAATTTTTTCAAATGAAACACCCTGTATATTTACACATTTTTAGTTTATGCAGTAAACCAAGGACAGACGATATGCATCTGTATCTGTAAGTAGGTTTATACTGATTAAAGTACCTGTAACAGTATCTATGTACTGAAATAAAACTATCCTTTAAAACACAGCTAGCCTTTTTCTAATATCTACTTTGTTTGGCTTGGCCCGACTGATAGCAAAGTGCCCATTGTACCGCGTAAGTCTTCTCTACAGTTATAGTTTTTCCCATTACTTTTGGCATTTATAATACCCGAAAACGAAAATAGGCGGCGTGGTAAAAATAATAA
>JARFJB010000551.1:2492500-2497500 GCA_036346205.1 Vesta saturnalis | reverse complement strand
AAGAAGCAGCACTGAATTGGTGGTGAGAAGTTGAACTAAACCAAAAGTGGCTTATAGTCAAGCCAGTGCTGCTACCTATTGAGTGATGCACGAATTATGTCAGTAGCTCTATCCTAAGGGCAATATAGAGAACAATAAATCTTTTTCAGTTTTTGGGACAAAGTTATCCGTAAAGGGCCAAAGTTTCCCCAGCTGACGGTACCTACATCATTGCAATTAAAAATTTTTAAGAAAAAGCGTAAAAACCTTATTTTTTTTATACTTCACGCTCCTTAACTTCTCCCACTCTTATTATGGTCAGTACGCCAGTGAACCTTAAACCAAAATTATGCAGAATTGTCTCGACCTTCTAACGATGTAAACAAAGGTATATAGGATAATTTATAATTTTATTATTTAAGTTTTAATTGCGCCCCCTAGCGGTGAAATACGGAACTTCAAAATAATTTCTAGCATTTTCTTAGGTCTTGAGAGGCAGCTGCTTACCTCGCTTATTTGTCCACCCAGTATATCTAGTTTTTATTTTCGTAAGTTTTTCACAGAGTTCTGTTAAATACGACGTTAGAAAAATTCTTCATTTTTATGTCCTCCACGCTGTTTTTGTGGATATTCCCAAAGCCTTTGCAGTTAGTTCAGCTGTGGACTTACTTATTTTCTATAAAAAGCCTATGTGAAAAAACGTTAACTTTCCATATGAACATCTTTCTTCGTCGGTATTTCTTTTCTCCATATTTTTGTTTTGTGACCGGTTAGCAACTGCAATCTGAAGCCAACAATGATTTTGGACGCTACGTTTTGTCCTCTTGGATAGCCGTAAAATAACAAAAGGTACAAAAAACACTTGGGGTATTTCCCAGATTGTATCAACGGATATAAATAGACAGTTCAAAATTATTTTGGTAATTCAAGTTTCAAAGTTAATATTAATTTACGACGTACCAAAATCTTGTAACTTTTTGTTTCATCCATTGTATACGCTTCTCTATAAAGGGATCTCGGCTTCTGTTATACTTACGGCAAAGGTTAAATGGGGAAGGTTTTAGAAAGCTTAGAGCATTCGATATCCGGTTTCAGATTTACGATCGGTCAATTGATTTTGGAAATATCGGCGAAAAACCGGAAATGGCGGATTTCGTTTTTCGCCAGTAAATCCGAAATGGTTAATTTGACAGCTGTCACAATGTGAGATTATTCCGACACTTTTTTAAGACGAATAAGATGCCGTGTATGACATGTCACAATCGTCCTTTGTTATCCCACAATCTGCCTCAACTTTCATTTTTCTTATTGCCGCTATATTGGATGTTTCGATTTTTTGAAAGAGCGCAATATTTCCAGTTTAGTGCATAAAAGATTAGAGTTTCATCGAAATATCACACTTTCTAAAGTTAGGTCTTATTTATTATTATTAGTAGGACATGATTTATTTGTCAGTAAAATTGGGTTTCATTTTTTCCATATAAGGTGGCTCTGACTTTGACGTTAAATAATTCAAAGTAGTGTTTTCGTAAATAGTACGCTTTTCTGTCATTAAAATCATAAACGTGACACACAAATTGTAAAATCCTGTTGAAAATGGCCGGTATTCCCTATTCAAATGAAGAAAAGTTTGACATGTTAGCGCTTTACTTGCAGTCAAACAGAAACGCCGACATTACCTCAGCGAGGTATTTGGAGATGTACCCCGAACGACGGCAGCCTCATAAAACCCACTTCAGAAAAATTGTAATTAATTTAATTAACTATGGGGCCTTCGAGCAACCTAAAATCGGATACAATATTGATAATGAAAATCGTGACAGAAACATTTTACAAGCTGTCAACGAAAACCTCAGTGCATCGGTAAGAACGGTAGAACGGGAAATTCGTGTGTCAAAATCAACGGTATAAAGAGTGTTAAAAAAGAATAACTACTATCCATACAAACCCACAATAGTTCAAGGACTTAAGGAAACTGATTTTCCAAGACGAATGCGCTTCTGCGAATGGTATACTAGAATGTGTAATGAAAATCCCGATTTTGTTAATCATGTCTTGTGGTCTGATGAGAGTAGGTTTACAAATTGTGGAGTTTTTAATAAGCACAACATTCATCATTGGGCTGTAGAAAACCCTCACGAAGTGGCAGAGAGACGTCTACAGACCAGATTTGGAAGTAACGTTTGGTGTGGGATATTGGTAATTTAATCTAACTTACCTATTTTAATTAAGCACCTATGTATTATAAATTATTAATCATTGCAGGAAATCGACTTATAGGACCATTTTTGTTTGACTATAACTTAAACGGACAGAGGTACCTAGAGCTTTTGCGAAACCAGGTTGTGCCGGCTTTACGAGCTACCCTCACCGAAGATGAGTTCAGAAGAACCTGGTTCAACAGAATGGATGTCCGGCACACAACACCATTCAAGTCAGGAACTTCTTAAGGGAGCAGTTTGATGAAATAATTATTGCATTAAATGGTCCAATATCTTGGCCTCCTAGATCCCCTGACCTTTCGCCCTTGGTTTCTACCTCTGGGGTCACACAAAGAATGAGGTCTACGAGTTTGATCCTCCTGCGACGATAGAAATCCTGAGACAGAGAGTTTTGGATACATTTAGAAATAGTGTTAATGGAAATATACTTGCTAGGGTTGTACGAAAAACAGTCACCAATTATCAAAAATGTCTCGATGTAAATGGACGTCATTTTGCAAATCTGTAAATTAATTGTAATTGTAATTTTATTGTACGTTGTTCAAAGGTTCAAGTATTAATTAAATTAATGACGATTTTTCTGGCTTTATTTTTAACACACTCATAGCTGGGAATTTGTCCCAAAACATCTGTCTTGTTGTGAGGTCGTTATTTAATTTCATGTTTTATTGAAAATTCAAAGAATTTTATACATTATTTATTAATGTTATTTTGCGACAAATAAATCATGGCCTACTAATAATAAATAAGACCTAACTTTAGAAAGTGTGATATTTCGATGAAACTCTAATCTTTTATGCAGTTGTGAGACATCACTAAACTGGAAATATTGCGCTCTTTCAAAAAATCGAAAAATCAAATATGGCGGCAATAAGAAAAATGAAAGTTGAGGCAGATTGTGGGATAACAAAAGACGATACACGCCATCTTATTCTTCTTAAAAAAGTATCCGAATAATCCCACATTGTGACAGCTGTCAAATTAACCATTTCGGATTTACTGGCGAAAAGCGAAATCCGCCATTTTCGATTTTTCGCCGATATTTTCAAAACCAATTGACCGATCGTAAATCTGAAACCGGATATCGAATGCTCTAAGCTTCCTCTAAAACTTTCCTCATTTAACCTTTGCCGTAAGTATAACAGAAGCCGAGATCCCTTTATAGAGAAGCGAATTTGGGACACATTGTATTTAAAGCAAGAGATGCAAAAAAAGGGATTGGGGTATTTTTCACACTTTAGATGAATACACAAAATTGTTAAAATTTTTAGCGTTTAGCCTTGTCAACGGTGACTCACACTGTACATTGCATTGTGTTTTAACGCCCTACGCTGTCCGCAGGGGGACATGGTGCATTTTACAACCTAATTATACAAGTGGCTATTTCAAAATTTGGTTAAAGATGGGCGGCAAGTACAGCCTTAAGTTCGGTACTGGTCAAAGCGGCCTTGCAGTTTACGTAGATACGTTAAGTTACTTAGCTACGCAAAATTTCCTATTTCGGTATCAAGAACACGTGTACTTTAAACTAAAAGTTACTTATTTACTACAAAAGTTACCGAACAAGCCAAAATAGAGTACGGGAGCAATTTCAAAACAACCATGTTTATCTTTTGTTTATTAACCTATTTATTTGAAGAAATAAGAACAAATGTGATTTAGAGCAGATCAAGTGTAACACAAAGCCAAGCAATGCATGTCGAGTGCGGCGATTACAAAAATTAAATTACACACAAATTATCATATTAAACTAGGTTAGGGATTTTGTTTACTCATCGTTATGATTGTTACTTATTTTAGTTATTAGTTAACATGGTTCTCACATTCACTATTTGAACTAGAAATACATAAACCGCCATTTTTTATGTTACCAACGTACCAATTAAAAAAAAAAGGTGGTTGACATTTATTCCGACATTCACTATTTAGACAGGAAATGGTAAAAATTTGCTCAAAAAATATAACATGACATTCGGCATTTAATAGGCCCTGAAAAATAAATATAGGAGATCTGTTATACGGCGCTTACTGTAATTATGGAAAAAAAATTGAGATTAATTGTGGCCAATTGATTCTCGTTAGTAACACCAATAATATTACAAATAAAATAAAAAAAAAGGAATTATTTATACAGAAAACAATCTGCAATAATTTAGCTTATCTGATTATTCCAACAGAATAGACGTCATTATAATAACGAAGTTTCCAGTTTCTGTTGTGTATATTCACCTTTAACCTTGTTTCAGTGGAATGTAAATAAATGGTTACTTATCAGTTTTAATTTATATTTAAAAAATTAAAAGTAATAAAATAAAATAAGAATAAATAATTGCCTACCTGAAACAAAATTCCTGGCAAAGTTCCAACGGTACCATGCATTGAAGGGGAATCCGAGGTAAATAAAAGCTCAACAATACCATTTTTAAGATGCAATTCCCTTAATTGTTTTAAATATTCTTTATCTGGCACAAATTTACCTTTTTGTTCCGTACTTCCGTATTCATTTTCAATTTGAAGTGCAATAATAGGACCACCTTTTGTAAACTGCAATGCGGCAAGAATCGGTAAGAGGGTATTAAAAAACCTTGCAACATGTCCCATAAAAGTTTTTTCTGAAGTTCTTAATTTAGTGTTTTTATCCCGTAATAACCAACTTGGAAATCCTCCAAATTCCCATTCAGAACAAATATATGGGCCTGGACGTACAATTGCAAGCAGATCTTCTTCTTGAGCTGTTTTTAAGAAGGTCGATAAATCTAGAAAATCTTCAAAATCTGATCCACCATTCCCAAAATCGTA
>JARFJB010000551.1:2472500-2487500 GCA_036346205.1 Vesta saturnalis | reverse complement strand
TCAGCAGCACAATAGCCGTTGTAATAACGATAATACAAACAAAGAACTGAAATCATCCTTCTATTCAAGGGACTGTATGTGAGAAGTTAAGGAAGCATTATTAATTGTTTTTGAATACGATCAACGATATGAGCGTTTACTAAGAGTATATTCATGAAATTTGGGCCTTATAAAAGTTGTGAGGTAAAGTTAGTTCTGTACAAAGCCTATTTACGCAGCTGTTTTGGTAGCTGACAGAAGATTCAACAAGAATTTGAAGATACAGTCATAAACAGTAGTATAGATCTGAAAACTTAAGAACTGAGCCTTCATACTTACAACAGGAAATGATCGATCTTTTTGATACACAAGGCAACACTGAGTTTTTTAGCATTAAATTTAACTAGATTATTGCTTAATCGAGAATACGTTGAATGTCTTTGTTGATTGAATTTGCCATTTCAGCTTTAATTTCTTGATTTGACATGAAGGTGGATTATCACTATGAGTAGACTAAGATGAACTACAGTGAAGATGTTATCCGTCAAAGCAATGGATGTTATTGTTGAAGAAATAAGGTCATTTATGTACAGCAGAAAATTAGCGCTATAACGGTTTGTGGTACGCCCGCGTTAATGCTTACTTCTTTTGAAAAAACTCAACTACAACACGTATTCGTCTTTTATCAAAAACTAGAAAAGTTGATGAGCGTATCATTTAATCCAAACGAGTGAGTTTGGCAAGTAAACACTTATGCCAAACTTGGTCAAATTTTAGATATCTAAATGACACAACTGTTTCACCGGACTGCTCTACTGTAAATTGTGGTCACATATGAAAGAAGATCACCTATTGAATAACTTTGTGAACATTGGTGGTCACTAATTTGTTATTTCAATATGTTCAGTTGCTGATTGATGGCTTTTTCCATAATTTTAGACAAAATGGAAGTGATTTGCTAACAAACTGGAATAAAATCGTTAATTTTTTTAAACGTTTTATTTAAAAAAAAAACATTGGCTTGTGTCCATAAAAGGTAATCTAGCGGCAACCGTAACATTAGTATGATAACAGTTTAAATTACTGCAGACCAATGTAAGATCTTTTCATCCAGGGCAAATTTAATAATTTCCGTTAACGCGAACTAGCGTACTAGACGTTGGAAGAACAATTCCCGCCATTTACCTGTTTCTTACGATATCTCAGGATAGGAAAAAGATATCGACTTGCAGTTTTCACTGTTTTATTACTAATTTAGTCTACTTTTAAAGACCTACTTAAATTTGTATGCTTCCATTTAAAATTGTAAAGAGAAAACACAATATTAAAAAAATATTAAACAGCGCCCTCTAGCATTTATGTTATTAATCAGATTGCTTCAAATTTACAAATTTTCTATTGCTTAACAAAAGCTCTTTCAAACAAAATCAAGTTTATTAAAATCGGTCAAGCAGAACCTGAATTAAAGACGTTTTTTCGTAACAAGGTTCCCCCCACTCTCCCCCGCCCCCCCGCCCCTTATTTGAAGAGATAGGCTAAAAACTTGTCAAATAAAAAATATGCAGAATTTGTCGAGGAATCTGATTATAATATTTAATATGCCCCTTAATTGAGTAAATTTGGAAAAATTTTGGTTTTTAAAATTTTGACTGTCAAATACGCCCTCTAGCGGTGGACCTACAATTCTGAAAATAATTTCCAGGCGTTTCTCGATGCCACTTTTGTTACAAAAATTTTTTTCCCGAACCTGTGCTATAATCCATTCCTGAGATATGGCCGACGGCCGTTCTTAGTTGGCCACCCGGTACTTTCAAGGTGCTTATTTCATTTAATTAAAAATGATGCAAAATATTTTGTTTAAAATAATATATAAAATACTATTAAAATAAATTAATTGGCATTTTAATCCTATAAATGATTTGAGTGTAAATGATTAGTAATGCAATATTTAAAGAAAGAAAATCTTTAAACAAAAACAAAATCAAATGCTGAAATTTAAAATTTTTGTAATGTTTCATTAAAATTATTATGTACGAAAGTATCAACCTAAACATTTCATTACGTAAATACCATTATAAACATCAATGTTCGATTTTAACAATTATCCTTCAAAATTTTAAACCTTGGCAACTTACATTTTTGAAAATAGTATACTATTTTAAAAATATTTGTTGTGGAACAGCACACGACCTTCCAACCTACAAAGTGCAAATTAAAATAAATAATGTTAATAATGTTTTTAGGATATGATGCAACCTCTCTTTTAATACGTCAATACTAGAAATAGGCAACATTGTAAAAACAAAGATAATAATATATGTCAGAAGGACGTTTAAACCTTCATATCAGATCAAAATTAGTAGACATATGCAGTATGTCCAATATAATAATGAATAGCATGGGGATATCTGTAACGGTGATGGTTAGAAGATCGGATAAATGGGACAAAAGTTATCTAATAACGAGATCATATTTAACGCGATTACAAATTAAAATAGCTTTAACAGTTTTGAAAAAACAAAATTTTTGAGTTTTCTATTTTATCTTTTTCTGGGTTTCTTATTAGAAAAACAAAAAGCACTTTTCATTGTCACATCTCTACCAACGCATTAATTCACATAACACATGCATATGTTTTGTTGAAAATTAAAAGAAACATTTTATTTTTATTCATATTTTTTTCAAGTGACCATTGAAAGCAATATTACCTTCCAACTTACATGTACATATATAGGTATAGAAGCAATAGAAGTAAAAGAGACCCGACTTTCCCTCAACACGTTTAATCGGATGACATCACAATTAAAATAGGCCAAGTGACCCGATCTCTGATTTCTGATTGGTCCTTATACCACGCCAAGCCTCCAGGCTCTGTGCTCTGGTTAGAGGCCTAAGGCTGTGTTCTGATCGGTTCCTAGAAGTTGCCACGCCCACTTCCAGCTGATTGGTCGTGTACGTGTATACTGCCCCAGGCTGCGCGTTCTGATTGGAGAGCCTATAAACAGGCCACGCCCCCTGGTTTCTGGTTGGTGGCGACCATTTTTGTTTTAGTGACCATTTTTGTTATGGCGGTCATTTTCTTAGGCGGTCATTATTTGGACGCCTATAACTGCATTCTGATTGGTTGGTTTTGTGTGTTTGTTTGTGTCATCATCTAGTGGTGTGTTTCTAGGACTAATGAATGTGTTTTGTAATAAAGGTTAATCGTAGCTCCACCTCGTGGTATATTTTTAGAAGTAGGTCGCTGTAATTGTTTTGCGTAAATAAAGGCCTAATAAATGGAATAAAGGCAGTATACAACGGTAGTCGGGCATGTGTTAGGGTGAGAGGAGGTGTGAGTGAATATTGTAATATTGAGCAAGGAGCGCGACAAGGCTGTGTGATGTCACCGTGGTTGTTCAATGTATACATGGATAAATGTCTTAGACAAGCATGTACCGATACAAATGGTGTAATGGTTGGTGACGTAAATGTACGACTTCTGGTGTATGCAGATGACACAGTCTTATTAAGTGACAGTGCGGATGAGCTGCAAATCGCTCTGAGGAAGTTTGATACAGTCTGCGAGAGCATGGACCTAAAGGTAAACGTGAACAAAACTAAGATTGTGGTATTCAATTGGGAAGGTGGAAAGGAGAGTAGAGTATTTCCTTTGCAAGATGAAATTGTGGAATAAGTGGACGAGCTGGTATATCTCGGTAGAATGTGTACTGCAGATGGTACAATTGAGAACGAGATTGGACGAAGGGTCGATGCTGGAAGGAAAGTAATTGGAAGTATGTGGACGATAATGAGAAATGAAAACATGAGCCTAGCTGCGAAACGAGCAGTCTGTAATGGCGTATTCGTCCCGTCACTACTGTATGGAAGTGAGACATGGGTATGTCAAAAAAAGCACGAAAGGAAAATAAATGCCATGAGCATAAGATTCCTTAGAAGCGGATGTGGTAAAACGAGAAGGGACAAGATAAAAAATGAAGGCATAATGACGCAGTGTGGTGAGGAAAAGACGATGATGGATAGATACAAAAGTTGTACATTACGTTGGTTTGGTCATATTGAGAGAATGAACAACGCAAGATTAAGGAAACAAATGTATGTGGGTGAGGTTAGGGGAAAGGCCAGGCCTGGTAGGCCGCGTAAAACTTGGCTGAATGTAGTAGTATCCATGATAAAGGAAAGAAATGTAAGGATAAGGATAAAAGGGCATGCCAGAGACTATGCATGAATCTTGCGGAAGCTAGGGAGGTATGCGAAGATAGGAAAGCATGGAGAAAGATTGTGAATGAAAAATAAATAAGAGGCAGGGATTGTTTTGCCTACCCCGCAAGGAAATGGCGTGAAAGTTAAGTTAAGCTTGAAATTCGAAATAGTGTTCTAATAAGATGGCCCACACGCCATCCCGTAAGATAGCTATAGGACTACGGAACCTGCTCTCGGATCTTCGCCCCTTATCGGGTCCCCTGATTGTTTCTGACGCCGTCTAGTGGTGTATTTTTAAAACTAATGAATGTTTTTTTTTAATTGTTATGGCGGGGAATTTGAAATAGTATCCTAATAAGAGACCCGCATACTATCTCATAAGCCAGTATTAAGAGTCGTAAACTTGACACAGCCTTAACCCCACTGCAGTGGCCCCCTTCTTTGTTTGTGGCGCCTTCTAATTGTGTATTTTGTAAAAAGGTAATTGTAGATTGCTGTAATAGACTCTGACAATGGTTCCATCTAGCGGTATATACTAAAAGTTGTGGAAGGTAAGAGAATAACCCATCTAGTTGTATATTCTGTAAAAAGCTAACTACAGATTTCTGTAATAGGGTCTGATCGTGGCTCCATTAAGCGGTATATTTTAAAAGTAATGGAAGGTGAGAAAACCTAAAGTTTCCACGTGGCCCCATCTACTGATAGATTTTAAAAGTAGAAGTAGATTTCTGTAATTGTTATGAAGGGAAAACTTAAAATTTGAAATATCATTATAGTACTAGAGCCCCATATCAACTCATAAGACAGCATTGGATTTCAAAAACTTGTCCTGGAGTTATACGTGCATTGCAATTTGAAAGTAGTGTTCTAATGCTGGACCTTCATACTAATTCAAACAATACCAATAAGGCTCCAAAATTTGTACTAGGATGTTAGCTCCTGCAGCGCACCAGAGGGCTTCCTTGAGGTCAACTTTCACAATACGCGGGTATAAACTCGCTGTAGTTTAAAATAATTTCACTAAAGACGCGAGCCTTGTCTAAAATAGCTGCTGTACAAATAGACGATTTACTCTTAATGATAAAAAGTTTAAAATGTGATCTGGAAATTTATAGTGTTCGAAAAAGGTTGTAAAAGATGGATCTGGATGAACGCAACACCAGACCGCTCAAGAGATTGACGTAACCAATAAAATATGTAATAGTACATACACTGTAAAACCTATAAATAAATAAAGAATAGCCATCGCAAACCAAATTAATTAGAGATGTAATGTAAGCAAAATAACACTTAACTGCCAACGCAATAGCTGCATATTGTGGAAACAAGCTTTAAGTTGCAAGTCTAAGATGTTGGTTTCTGATGCTGATTTGGTGGTTCATATAAAGGTGCTGCGACCAATTTGTCCTCAGGCGTTTGCCCATTTTCAATAAGGAGTTTGTGTGCCATAGTTGTACATTTGCTGTATTTTTGATTCAAGCAATGTTCAAGTCTAACATGTTCGTTTCATTTGCCCCCAGGCATTTGTCAATTTTCGATAAGGACTTGCATGTTGAAAACTTGTATATAAATCGAATACCATTTTGATAGAGACTAGTTTCAACTCTACACCTTAGACTTGTATTATTTGTTGTGGATTGTGAGTTTACATGGGTGCTCGTTTGAAATAAAAGAAATATCTCAGAATTAGCTATCGCAAACTAAATTAGGATGTTGATTAAAATCACTACCTTCCATTAATTGTCTATCAAACTCTTTCCATTATATATTTTTAGTTCAACACAGCAATTAATGCTAAGATAATTACTGTATTTTGACGAATAAGGAGTTTGTGTGACGCTGTTGTGCATTTGCTGTATTTTTATCTAGGCAAGATTGCAGGTCTAACATGTTGATTTCATTTGCCCCCAGGCATTTGTCCATTTTCAGTAACGACGACCACCTTGTGTGTTCAAACTTGTTTATAAATCTAACACCCTTTGGCAGAGGTTGGTTTCAAATCAATATCTTAAATTTGAATTTAAAATCTTGTTTCTACATCCAAGATGTTTTGATAGAAACTGATTTCAGATCAGCCTATTAAACGTGTTTCCGATATTACTTAGCGCATTACTAATTGGGAAGTAATTAAAATCTGTTTATGGATTTGCTTGTAAACGTATTAATAAATACTTCGCTGACCTGATATTAGTTACAATAAAAAATAAAGTGTGTTATCAGAATAGGAGATGTCAATTGCATTCTGCATCTTGAACAGACTATACGAGTTGAGAACGAACTCAGGTGTAGATGGGGTATAGGACAATCTCAAACTATCTAATCTGATGCTGGAAACAGTGCTCAGAACCCTGTGTTGTTTAAAACAGTAACTGACCGGTTTCGATTAGCATTTTGTATTAAGGGCTGCATCTGTATCTAGGGTCCACTTTAGCTGATGCTGGGTACAACCGGTACCTTGGGGTGACATTCTGGTCAGGCGTATCCTTTTGCCTTGTGGTGAAAATAACCTTATATTAAACGAGTTGTTAACAATCGGGTGTTTTTTTTTTGGTTTTCCGTGGTGGTGCTTGTTTGCGCCACCTTATTTCCGAATGCCTTTCTGGCTTTCCGCCAGCTTGTTTTCGCCGCTTTATTTCCGTGTACCCTTTTGGTTTTCATCTGTCTTGTTCACGCGGCGAGACATTTTGCTTCAAATCAACATCTTAGACTTTCATCATATTTTTGTATCTAGAACCCTCTGATTGAAACTGGTTTCAGGTCAGCATACTGATAAGTCGAATAATGTGATTGGGTTGAAACGAATTCTGGAAACACGTTTGTCAGCAGAAGCTGATAGGTCAACTAAGGTGATCAGGTTGAAATGAATCCTTGAAGCTTGTTTATAAACCTAAGGCTCTTTTGACAGATGCTAGAGTCAAATCAACATGTTAGCCTTTAATTTCAAGCCATGTTTCTATCTCTAAGATCTTTTGACATGAAGCGATCTCAGATCATTTCTAATATTACTGAGCGATTTAATAATTGGGAAGCACAAATCTATTTATGGATTTGGTGGACGTCGACATCTGAGACTTTCACTGAAACTGGTTTGAGGTAGGCATACTGAAACCGAATAAGATATTCGGGTTGAAACGTTATCGTATAGGGCTATAACGACATACGACGTAAAGAATATTTCCGATAAGTCAGACAACACTTGTATGTAAAATAATATAGAGGACTAATTATATTACATATACTACAAGTTGGTTTTCGCAAACTGTAAGCGAATGGCCCTATCAGTAATTGTTATTTTAAACTGAATATATATATATATATATATATATATATACTATTTTCGCTGCTGACCGGTTACATGAAGAGTTGATGTAGACTCAATTTAATTACATGGGCTTTTTTTGTGTGATAGTTTAATGAACAGGAGACCTTTGTGGATAACACAATACTATAATTGTTTTAAAAAGCATTGGTATGATCAAGATTAGATTTTACCTTTATTTATGAGTCTTTTAATAACAAAACAATGTTTATGTATTTATTTAAAATACTATGTAAACAAACTGACTTGATAAATAAAAGTAAATGACATGGAAGTAACTATAACTCGAAAAGCAAAAAAAAAGAGAATAAAAATTAAAATAAATAAAATAAAAATAAAAATAAATAAATAATAATTGAATCGTTCGGTCGCTAATAAATACCAGCAAGTCCGGTGAGGGCGCGAAACCAGGAATCGCGTATAGAGCAGTATGGTTGAAACGCGTGGTGGATTGAAAGGTAGGTAAGATAAAAAAATGTACATGTATATTGTACATTTTGAGATTCATACAGTAAATACGATCTGTTATTTTTATCTATTTATTATGTCGTGACAGTAGACATAACTGTTCGGTAGTAGGACGATACCGTTAGTAGGGAATGCTACATCGTCCGGGGCACGATTTGGCCAGTAACCGGTCTGCTCGCTAGGTATTACTCAAGAGAACAATACAATTGCCTCGGATCGACCTGGCTACAAGGGGCGGTCAAGGTCGAAACAGACAGGCCCGTTGCTGACGACTGTGCAAGGAATGAATGGCGAGTCGGTACGTGGAATGTTAGAGGTATGCATGGTAAAGAATTTGAAATTTCGAATGTAATGTAAAGACACCTTGATATTCTGTGTGTATCGGAGACAAAGCGCAAAGGAAAGGATGCTGTGGAGATGGAGGATGGTAGCCTGGCACTATGATCAGGAGTTGAGACTGATGTGCATGGCGCAAAAGGATGATCATAAGTGAAAGAGCGAAAAGATGTGTTAAACGGTACGAATTGGTATCTCCCCAGGTAATATTGGTTAGAATGAAAGTGGAGTTTCGAAGAATTTTTCTTATTGCATGCTGTGCACGGGTGAATGGAGAAAGAGACCAGGAGCGTGGGAACTTCTGGAATGAAGTGGAGAACGTGTTGAACGTATGCAAGCCAAACGAAAGAGTGATTATATTGGGGATATGAACGGATGGGTGGGTGTACAGGGAGAACATAGTGAACGCGTTCTAGGAAAGTTCGGAGACTAAAGAATCAATGAGAATGGTGAACACCTGCTGAACATCTGTGTGAGAGAAGCCTGTTTGTATCCAATACGTGGTTTAAACATAAAAATGTGCATATGTATACATGGCAAAGAGGTGAATCTAAAAGTATGATAGACTTGATAGTGTATGATGAACGGCTTAGAAACCTGGTGAAAGACACAAAAGTAATGCGCGGATCGGAGTGTGGATCGGACCACTTTTTGGTTATATCGAGAGTGTGTTTAGGGCAAAAGTGGGTCTGGAGAAGGAAAGCAAACGTAGTGCGAACGTCCAGAATTAGGGTTGACAAACTAGTGGATAATGGTGCGAGAATGAAATACGCAGATGCTGTGAATAAAGAGTTGAATATGAATGAAACAGTGTGGAACGAACAAATAAAAGACACTGACGTTGAAAGTGCATGGATAAGCTTGAAGAACTCTGTTGTCAATTGTGCCGTGCGAATATGTGGAAGAGTGATTGTAGGTAGACAGAAAAATGTGCTTGGTGGAATGAGTCGGTAAAAAGGCAGTAAGTAAGAAAAAGATGCGTACATGGCAATGATTGCTGCAAAAATGAGACTGAGAAGAAACGATTGTATGAGGTGTACAGATTAAGAAACAAAGAAGCGAAGGAGGCAGTGAGAATAAGTAAAGAGGAAGTGAGAGAAAATGCAGAATGATTTTGAGGGAAACTTCTGGAAATGGGTCAAAAATACAAAACGTGGCCCAAAACAGAACGCTGCAGAAGTGATGAATGATAGAAACGAAATAGTATGGGACGATTGTGAAGTGAGGAAATGCTGGCAAGAATATTTCGGAAAGCTGTACAGTAGTGAGAAAAGTAAGACTGAAGGGTTAAATAAGGAGAATATAGAAGAAATGATGAATGAAACTGAGAAGGATATTGGAATAAATGAGGTAGAGGAAACGGTATGAAGGTTGAAAAACGGCAAGGGAGCAGGCGGAGATGAAATCACTGGTGAAATGCTCAAGTATGGTGGTGCAAAGCTTATACGAAGATTGCGTGAATTATTCAATGTATGCCTTATGTGGAAAAGTGCCGAGTGATTGGAAGAGCGCGATCATTGTACCATTGTATAAAGGTAAGGGGAACAAGAGTGATTGTAAGAACTACAGAGGAATAAGCTTGCTCAGCGTGCCCTGGTAAAGTATTTGGAAGAATACTGATTGATAGAGTACGAGAAACTACACAATCTAAGATGTGGGATGTGCAAGGTGGCTTCATGCCAGGGAGAGGATGTGTCGATCAGATGGTTGCTCTCCAGCAGGTGATCGAAAAGTGTTTAAAGGTAAAAGGAAGTTGTACTGTGCGTTTGTAGATCTGGAGAAAGCATATGACAGAGTGAATAGAGAAAGCTGTGGGAAATATTAAATGAATATGGCGTAAATAAAGGTCTAATAAATGGAATAAGGGCAGTATACAACGGTAGTCGGGCATGTGTTAGGGTGAGAGGAGGTGTGAGTGAATACTTTAATATTGAGCAAGGAGTGCGATAAGGCTGTGTGATGTCACCGTGGTTGTTCAATGTATACATGGATAAATGTCTTAGACAAGCATGTAACGATACAAATGGTGTACTGGTTGGTGACGTAAATGTACAACTTCTGGTGTATGCAGATGACACAGTCTTATTAAGTGACAGTGCGGATGAGCTGCAAACCGCTCTGAGGAAGTTTGATACAGTCTGTGAGAGCATGGATCTAAAGGTAAACGTGAACAAAACTAAGATTGTGGTGTTCAATCGGGAAGGTGGAAAGGAGAGTAGAGTATTTACTCTGCAAGATGAAATGTGGAGCAAGTGGACGAGCTGGTATATCTCGGTAGAATGTTTACTGCAGATGGTACAATTGAGAGCGAGATTGGACGAAGGGTCAATGCTGGAAGGAAAGTGATTGGAAGTATGTGGACGATAATGAGAAATGAAAGCATGAGCCTAGCTGCGAAACGAGCAATCTATAATGGCGTATTCGTCCCATCAGTACTGTATGGAAGTGAGACATGGGTATGTCAAAAAAGCACGAAAGAAAAATAAATGCGTGGGTATGAGATTTCTGAGAAGCGCATGTGGTAAAACGAGAAGGGACAAGATAAAAATGAATGCATAATGAGGGAGTGTGGTGAGGAAAAGACGATGATGGATAGATATAAAAGTTGTACATTACGTTGGTTTGGTCACATTGAGAGAATGAATAACAAGATTAACGAAACAAATATATGTGGGTGAGGTTAGGGAAAGGCCGGCCTGGTAGGCCGCGTAAAACTTGGCTGAATGTAGTAGAATCTTTGATAAAGGAAAGAAAGATAAGGAGTTTTAAAAACAAAAGGGCATGTCAGAGACTATGTATGAATCTTGCGGAAGCTAGGGAGGTATGTAGAGATAGGAAAGCATGGCGAAAGATTGTGAATGAAAAATAAATAAAAGGCAGGGATTGTTTTGCCTACCCCGCAAGGGAATGGCGTGAAGGTTAAGTAAGTAAGTAAGTAAGTACTATGTAAACCTAAATCACGTGATTAATCCATGAATTTGTCTTGTCCAGAGTCCTAAGCTGTTAGTAATATGCTAAAGATAATTATCGTTACATCTTCTTTAAACATATCGTATTAAAATCAATTATTCAATTACATCTTGTTTATAAATCTAACGTCCTTGTGATAGAGATTGATTTCAAATCAATATCTCAGACTTGAATTTTAAATGTTATTTTTATAACCAAGATGTTTTGATAGAAACTGGTTTCAGATCAACACCGTAACTTTAACTCAAATGAAGTTAAGATTTTTATAGACTCAAAGAACGTAAACATCATAATTGTATTTCATGGACCATTCACTTTTATGTAATTACCTAATTATATTGTTTTACATATAATAAACTGTTAAAACGTTTAATCCTTTTTATTTCTACTGCTATAACAAAGACGAAAAACGTGAAATGGTTGTACACTACAGCTGAAAGAAGGTACACGAAGATACAAACAAACAAACAGGACTCTGAAATACACTGAAACTCGGGGCTTAGCAACACTCTAGTGTAAATCGGAATATTTCCAATTTTAAGTTTTACCGCCTTCCGATACTTTTAAAGTGTAACCACGACCAGACCTTATTACAGAAATCTGCAATTAGCGTGTTACCGAACACAGAACTAGATGGCGCCATTCCCCCCTAATTCCATTACTTTTAAAGAAGTATTACCTTGTTACAAAATACACAACTAGATGGCGCCACAAACAAACAATGGGGCCACTGCAGTGGGGCTAAGACTCTGATAAATTTAAGATTCCTAACATTGTCTTATGAGATAGTATGCGGGCTTTTATTAAAATACTATTTCAAGTTTCCTGCGATGACAGTTAAATCTACTTTTTGATTATACTACTAGGAGGAACCATGATCAATCTATATTACCGAAAACATTCATTATCTTTAAAAATACACCAATACATGGCGTCACAAACAATCAGGGGGCCCAACAATGGGCAATGATCTGAGAACGAGTTCCGTAGCCCTGTAATTGCCTCATGAGATAGTATGCGAGCCCCTTTAGAATACTATTTCATATTTCTAGTTTTCGCGACATAATAAGCAAGGGGGTGAAGACCCAACAAGTGATGAAGACCTGAGAGCAAGTTCCGTAGTCCTACAGCTGTCTTGTGGAATAGCATACGAGTCCCCTTATTAGAACACCATCCGCAATTTCCACTTTCCCCGCCATAATAAGCAATGGGGCCTGAGAAGGAGGCAAAGAACCTACAAGGGGCGAAGACCAGAGGGCAGAGTCCTATAGCTGTCTTAAGAGATAGTATGCGGGCCCCTTTAGAACACCACTATGTGGGGCAACGATCAACCTTTATCAGTCCTAGAAATACACCACTAGACGACTCCACAAACAAACAAAACCAACCAATAAGAATGCCAGAGCCTTAGGCCTCCAATCAATAGCCGCCAAAACAAAAATTACCGCCACTAATCAAAAACCAGGGGGCGTGGCCCGTTCTTACGCCCTCCAATGATAACGCCCAGTCTGGGGTAGTATATGCGCGCACGCCCAATCAGCTGGAACTGGGCGTGGCCATGTGGGGAACCAATCAAAACGCAGAGCCTTAGACCCCCAACCAGAATACAGAGCCTGGAGACTGGGCGGGGTCTAACAACTAATCAGAAACCAATAGGCATGTCTTGCCCTTAGGCCCTCCAATCACAGCCTTCAGCTTGAGGCGCGCAGGACCAATCAGTTGGAAGTAGGCGTGGGCACGTGGGAGAAAGGAGGGTCACGTGACCCATTTCAATTGTGACGTTATCCGATTAAAGTGGTGGGAGAAATCCGGTTCCCTCCTATTAATATACTTTTTCACTATAGCTAAATCGACTTATTCTACGTTTTGCTAAGTTTGTGGTGTGTACATGCGTGCGTGTGTGTATGAGTAATTAAAAATATGCCGAAAGTAGCAATATTATGCACAATTACATTTAGCTACGACTTGATGGATACATTTCTGGTTATTGACCTTCATACTACAATGAAGACGCTGGATACAACATGTAGGTGATCAAGCCAGCTTCCAAATGAGGAGGTTCGGTCCTGACCCACAGAATACGAATTTTGCTCTTGGAAATAGTAAATAAGCATTCCTATCATACCCGATCTTATCCGATCTTACCCGATCCTATCCGATCTTATCCTATCTTTCCGATCTTAACCGACCTTACCCGATCCTATCCGATCTTATCCGAATTAGCTTGTGTCTATCACATTACAACTCTTAGAAATCTGTTTAAGGTTAGTGGTTTCAAGGATGCCGGTTCATAATAAAAGTCTTGCTTGCTTGGAGATGATTAAGTTTTTAGCAGAAATGACGAAAGTAGTACGAAGAGAAATTAAAGCAAAAGCATTAGGTGTAGAGGAGAGAAATAAAGTAAATAAAAAAAGTTAAAAGTAGATGTGGAGTTGTATGAAACACACACACACGCACAGCACTGCGCAGCACACGCGCACGCAAGAAAACACACGTACACTGTAACGTGCCAATTCTTGTCTGTCGTTACATTAATCTAAATTTAGAACTTTGTATTATTATTGATAAGTATATTCACATTACCTTAGTATTTTTAAGCATTTCTTTTCTCGTTCAATAATTAAATTTTTATATCGCAATATTTTCTCTTCAGTCTACATAATTACGAACGTCCCTGTGTATATTTTAGACATTCAATTTTAGTTCTATGCGCAGCGTGAGTTGAGCATGTTTGAGGCATTTTCCGTTTATCATGTCGTGCCTTTAAGACGTTATCTTTTTTAAGTTTTGCTTCCCTTTTATAAGGGAAACAAGAAATAAGACTAGAGAACAAAGATAGAAACAAGAAATAAGACTAGGGAATCAGAATAAGAATAAGGAATAAGAATACAGTTTATCTTAAGAAAAAGCTTTTATTTTGGTAAACTTACGTATCATTGAGTGGCGTGCGTATGACGTCACGAGCTTAACTTTGTTAAAATGGCAGATTAGTGCAATGTCATCTTTATGAACCTAAATGGAGATACCTTTGTTTTGCATCAATCACATATGCTGTTATACATACTCTGCGTTCGAATCTGCGTTCGTTATATCCTTCAGTTGTAGGGTCAACAACATTTGGTGCCAATAATTGAATGTTCCTATATGCTACCGTACGTCTATTTATTAATGTTGAAGACATAGGAAAGTTATAGTGCCTTCCCATACGTTTATGTTTCGTTATTTGTACGTTAATTACAAATGGAAATTACCTTTACATTATCGTATATTTGTCTTGGAATTGGAAATGAAAGTTCTCAAGCTACAGTTCGTTCAAGACAAGATTAAAATATTTGTTTTGTACAAGTAAGTACTTATCCTTTTAGTGCAGTTAAGTAAATAACAAATCAGTTTGTGTATTTTGATACGGTTAAAAAAAGGAACAGCTGAGTCCTGCTCCTGAAATAAAAACATTTGAGTTCATAACTTATCACAACTGTAATTTGTTGACATTGGTCAATACACGTTTCATTATTTTTTTTTCATTATTTCATGTTGAATAGATAGCATTTTGAATTCTAAGTAAACATAGATAGTACGCTTATCTACAGTGTTTAATTTAGTAATTTTAAGATTGCAAGGCCGTACAAGAAGTATCGTCTTAGTTATTTTATTCTGATATTAATCAGACATTCTGTTTCATTAAAGGTACATATAAATACAGATGTTTAGTGCTTATTCAGATT
>JARFJB010000551.1:2437500-2467500 GCA_036346205.1 Vesta saturnalis | reverse complement strand
CACACGACGCACGCACGCACGCACGCAACGCACAGCACGCACCACGCACGCACGCACACAAGCACACACACACGCACGCACGACGCACCGCACAGCACGCACACACGCACGCACACACACGCACGCACACACACGCACGCACACACACACATGCACACACACACACACGCACGCACGCACGCACGCACGCACACGCACCACGCACACGCACACGCGCACAGCACACACGCACACGCACACGTACACACACACACACACAGCACACACGCACACACACACACACGCACACAACACACTATATATATATATATATATATATATATATAGATGATTAGAATTAGGCATAATAATTATAATATGTAGAATGTATGGTATTAAGTACAATGCATAAACTATTTGAAATATGAAAAAAAGGGTTATGGTACAAACACAGTATATTTGTAATTCAAAGACAAAGTATATAAAACGTGCATAAGAAGTGGTAGTGACTTAAAAACATAATTAAGAACATGAACAACAATTGTGCAGTGTGATATTTAATATATAATTCCAAATTTAATACAAAAAAACAATATGAAAATGTGAAATGACAGAATTAAGAACTATGGAGTACAAGTGAACAGTATTTGTGTTAGAGACAGATATAAGAACACATTTTATAAACATTTCAAGTGTTATAGACATTTATTACACAAATTAAAAGTAAATTTATATTAAGTTAGGTTAAGTATTATATGTAAGAATTTTACAAAATTATAGTTTGTATAGGGTAAGATAAGTTTAGAATAAATTATAAAAACATTTAATAGTAGGTTTCCCTCATTTCCACAAGGAATTTAACTATAAATATGTAATCCGAACATAAAATTAGAAAAGTTGGGTTAACTACCTAAATTTTAGATGTGAAAGTGGAAATTTTTTAAAAGTTAAATAAAATGGGTTGACCTAGATGTATTCTGATACTGTTTTTTTATGTGGAATATGAATATGTAATTAGTTTAGTTGTAGGATGTAAGATTTTTTTGATATTAGTAAATTTAGATTATAAGTTGTCAAAATGAAAATTATCGAAGTCAAATAGGGCTTGTGAGGTGTCTTTTTATGCGGAATGTTGCCCTGATTCCAAATCTGTAATTATAAATCAAATCCGAATTGTTTTAAAAAAGATGTAGCACAATTTATGTTTTAGTTTTAATTTTACAATTTTGTTTAGACCAATCAGAAGCTAGAATCTTTTGTGTGTAATGTAGAGAAAAAATTGAAAATTTGGTATCTAGGAGAAAAGTATAAAAGGAATTGCTCCTGATTTCTCATTCTCTCTCTTCCAATTTTTGAATTCTTGCTTTTGCTCTTGCTTTCAAAAATTTTTTGTGGCTAACAAGTCATAGTGTTAGTGTTATTTGTGTTAACAATTCTCGTAAACATTATCGGTTTTAAAACGCGATCGACGTAGAGTTGAGATATCAGAAACAATTGTTTTAACCTATAACTAAATTTAAAAATAAGGTTACCGATCACATATGGTCGATAAAATTGTAATTGTTTCGTTTTTCAAATCGTGTGTAAACATCGAGTGACAGTGGTTAAAAATTTTTACTTCATAACGGAATCTAAAATAAAGGTGCAAGTGAATACTAAAATCTATGTAAAATTAAAATACAAAATTAAATCTGAGAAATTATTAAATAATTAATACAACATTTCAAAAACACAAATAAAATAAAGTGCTTGTCTGAAAGCATTTGAGCATTGTAAGTACATCGTATTTACCACATGAAGAATAGTCAGCAGTTATTTGATTTGGATGAAATTATGGAATGTTAAGCAGCATATTTTGGAACAGAAAGGCATTATCACCGATTTACGGAAGGAAGTCTACGTCCAATGTTTAATGTGGAGCAACCTGACATGACCATTGTTTGGAATTTGCAGCAACACGTGTGAGTTGAATTTCTCTATCGTAACCCTATTGCATTGATTTTTTTTTTTTTGATATCTTGTATTTATTTTTTTTGATAATGTATAAATGTTTGTACGAATACACGTATCAATATCTGAAAAGTAAATGAATCGGTGTTATAAAAGTAATAATTTTACCTCAAACAAAATTAAAATTGTACTCAATAATTTAGATCAATTGCAGAAATTTTTGACAGGCTACATTTAATTCAGTATTCAGTATTCAGCAGACTTCAAACAAAGTTGGTTTCACATTGTAACTATTTATTACAAAATACAAATTAATTATTTATGTGAATATTTCCAAATTTAATTTATTTTGTCAACAATCAATGTTTTTTACAATTGAACCCTATCCCCAAAAGAGATTTTGGGTTAGTACGCCGCATATATATTTCTTTTTTATAAAATTGTTATTACAATAAGAATCTATATACCCATTTAGTAAAGTGAGTATAAAGATTAAATATAAACATTTTGCCACATATTAGCGATCGCCTTTATACATCACTTATATATATATATATATATATATATATATATATATATATATATATATATATATATATATATTTTTATCTACAAAGTTTCGAAATGTTTGCACTGTTTTACATAAAATTTCACCAAAATCTATACACCTAATTTAAATCGGCAGGTCCTCTAAAGTACGTAATAGTATTTCACTATTCAGTTTATTGCGTCTAATGTCTTCTAACTGTTGTTTAGCCTCAGCTAAAGAAACAGTTAAAAACTCGATATGATCCACCCTCGACACACTCACTGATGGTATATTCAGCAATAATATTGCTCAACCACCTCACACTCTTAATCTTAAAGTCACTCAATGTTACAGGGGCTTGAGTATTGAGTAAGTTGTATGGGTGGTTCTGCTGCTCCTGATCATTATCATGTTGTTGCTGTAGTAATGCAAGGTTTCTCCCTCCACATTGGATGGGTCGAAGTGTTGGTGGTGCTAGCGGCTCTGGTGCGGTAACAACAACTGGTATCATACTAGAAAAAATAATAATAAATTGCATTAATAATGTGTTAATCAATACATAAATCGGTACTCACTTTTCAAAATGCCTAGCAAAGTCTACTTTCAGATCAATATCTCTGATAGAGATAGGAGGTATGGATGGCGGTGCTGTGGTGAGTGGAGGTATCGAGGTTAGTGGTTGCAGCAAAATATCCTGCAAGATATTGACTTCCTTCTTCAAGGATAATTTGGTTTTCTTGGTGGGTGGACCCATAATGACTACTAGGTAATGAGTGAGTATTCGCATAAATCTTAAACCTTATATGCTAAGGCACGATATCGCAGATGATTCCCGAAATGAACCCATTTAGAGCAGTAATTGGCTCCAGGTTTATATGATCTGTTTATTATGAATGAGCCTGATTTAAATCTAGTAAATTCAAAAGATAGTGAGAATTATAAAAGTAATAAGAGCCTCAGACAGATGCATATATTGCACTTTCGCTACCGATAATATCTATTGCTGATATCACGTTTGCTGATTATGATTGTGGAATACTTTTCACACGTTTTATATACGTTGCAAGAGTCTCAGACGTATGCATACATTGCACTTTCTTTACCGAAAATATCTATTGCTGATATCACGTCTGTTACTCATGATTGTGGAATACTTTTCACACTCTTTAGACTAAATTGCACCTTCACTGATGATAATATCTATTGCTGATATCACGTCTAGTACAGAATACTTTTCGCATGCTGCAATAGTACTCCAGACAGGTGCATACGATGCACTTTGTAGCGATTACTGATAATACCTTGCTGGCATCAATACTTTTCTCATGCCTTATGCTGCATCACCCTTGTCTGCAGAGGTCAGTTTCGTCCGTAGTAACCACTTCCACTGTTACCCAATTCTGTTAACAGATTTACTTGTATATAGGGTTAAAGTTTTATACGAATACCAAGTAGTCGAAAGGTCCCATCAATAATAATAATAACAAAATGTGTATACCTATAATAGGCCTAATTTGGGTGAGCATTCATAAATACATTTTATCATTATTAATTAATTTATACTATTGTTATAGAACCAGTCCTCTTGCTATGAGTGTGGTGTACCTCTACCACCAGGGGTAGAACTGTGTGAGGTACACCGAAGAGCGCACTTCATGCGGAGAGTGCTGGAAACTAATGGTACATGCTAATGACATCTGTGGCGCATGTGGTTTACCATTACCACTGGGAATGAGGCTCTGTGCTGCTAAGAAACATTTCGAAGTCCCTATGAAATATGAATATAAGCTTTGGGAGTTATCGCGGAGTGACGTCTGCGTCGACTGGTATCACTTTCTACCAGCTATTGACCGTATCTTATAAGTCTTCGGTCATCGGTCATCATTAATTAGTTACGGCTATTTCGGGTTCTAACACTTTATGCCTTCGTAGAATCGGTTATTTCCTGCCGGTAATGTATACTCGCTGTACCTGTAATAAATACAAATGCATTAACCCCTTACCGGCCATTTATGCGTATACGCTTCTTTAATTAATTTTTTTTTCGAGGTTCTTTTGCTATTAATTATTATATTGTTTGTGTAAATGTTACTAAACATATCTAAAAAGCTTATAATGGATATGTAAGGAATTTATTGTCATTATCTAAAAAGATAGGAAGAGCCAAATTAGCTAATTATTAGTGTTGAACGTAACATAATCTTATCGCAATTACAATTGTTTTTCATTTTAGAAATTTAAAAGAATGAGATTAGCATAATAATTGCAAGTCATTAAGGTATCTAATGACTTGGATAAAAATATTTTAATGCTTTGTTGCAATTGTATTTCTATAGTGCAAAGTTAATGATGCGATTACGCATCAACGGCGTTGACATGCATTTAAATACGTTGTGTTGTGTCCCACACTACCTATTCATTTATTCTCAATCTCTCATTGAGAATAAACGCTATTATGCTAAAGTGATATTTATTTGTACGGCCCAGGAAATTTATAGTACGGTTTAAATATGTCTAATTAATGTTATACGAAATCACTAAGTATGCGTGAGTTAGAAGCGATTGTTGCAGAAGATTTCAATATTGCCGAAGCGAATACTATTGATGCAGTGTATATTCCTCCGATAGTAGACGAACTGACAGATGATGACTTATTAGAAGAAGATTTTCGTCCGTCTGATATAGCTAGAACATTTGAAGTCCATCTGCACTAAAACGAGGATTATCCTACAAATGAAGAACATGAGCAACCGTTGCCTAAGAAACGGAAGTCAACTACTCCAAATTTACAGAAACCTACCCCAATTTGGCAAAAGGAAGAAATAGAGTTTAGTACTTCAAACTCTTAAGGAAAGTGTGCGAAAAGAGAAACTTGTAAATCTTCTTGAAGGTAAATCACCAATAGAACTATTTAGTTTACTAATTGATGATGAATTGATGTTGTAAACTACTCTGAGAAGTATGCATCCGATAACAACCGACACGATTTTCGATTTACGGTAATGGAGTTGAAGAGATTTATTGGAATTCTGATACTAACCGGATACCATACCTTACCACAGACAGACATGTATTGCTCTAGAGGCGATGATAAAGGTTTGCCGCTCGTTCGAAATTGCATGAGTCGAAATAGATTTCGAAAAATAAAGCAAAACCTTCACTTATCTGATAATGATCTGTTAGAAAAAGAAGATAAATTTACAAAACTTAGACCATTTTTCTCCATAATAAACAAGAATTTTCTACAGTTTGCGGTATTTTCTCAAAATTTATCAATTGACGAAGAAATGGTGCCCTATTTTGGTAGGCATTCGGCCAAGATGTTCATCAAAGGTAAACCAGTGCGTTTTGGATTTAAACTTTGGTGCATTTGTAATATTGAAGGTTATTTATTTCAATTTATTCCGTATGCAGGGGCAAATCCGACTAACAAAGGTTTGAACACGGTTTAGGAGCACAAGTTGTTTTGGACCTGTTAAAAATTGTTGTAGACTCAAGTGAGCACAACATTTATTTTGACAACTATTTTTCCACCTATGGATTGTTTTTAACTTTAAAGGAAAAATAATACTTTGCAACTGGCACAATATGTGAAAATAGACGTGCGAACGTGCGTACGTGCGTGCGTGCGATCTTGCGTGCGTGCGTGTTTTCGTTTGATCCTCGTGCTAAAGCCGTGTTTGTCGATTGTATGTAGTTGTAGGCTCTATTGTGTTGACTAAAAGCTTTAATTGGAAACGCTGCTTGCTATACCCAGTCCGTGGAGTTATGTTTAATTAGCTTTTTGACAGATGTACTTATTTATGATAAGGTCAGGCTTGCATGTAAAATGAGGTGAAACTAACTAGCTAATATGTTTTGCTGCTACACGTATCACAGTATTGAAGATTCTGGGTATGGATTAGAAAACGTACTACAGTCTCGAAACAGAATGCAGTTAAAGTTGAAGGAAATGAATACGGTACAACTTCTGCGAACGAACTGAAAGATTTGAAGCGTGTGCAGCATTTCCAGAGCAGTGTTGAAACCAGATAATTTAGGGATAACCTCATGTCCATGTAATAATAATAATAATAGTGTCTGATAACAGCTGTCAGGGGTTATTAGCTACTTTTATAGGTTGTTACAATATAATCGTTCATGGTGAAGACGATGAGGTGATTGTATCTCAAAATCTCGATGATGATGATGCTCTCCATGAAATTTCAAATAAAATTAGATTATGTCACTCTTATTTCAGCTTAGAATTTTTTTTAAAACGTTTAGTTGACATTGCTATTAATCCCAACTGATAAAAATCCATATAACGTGAATCACGTGTGTGTGTGTGTGTGTGTGTGTGTGTGTGTGTGTGTGTGTGTGTGTGTGTGCGTGCGTGCGTGCGTGTGTGTGTGTGTGTGAACGTAATTGAGTATACAACAGTTTTATGTAACCTGAAGATTCAATTATTTAAAGTAATTTCCGCGTTAGCAAAATTTTTAAAATATTTGTAAGTGTGTTGAATGTAAATTTTTGTAAGTACAACATGATTGTTAAATACTAGTAGCTGTAATCAGGTTTTTTGTGTATTACTTTGTAAAATAGTTAATGACCGGTATGTAATGGCCTGTTTATATCCAGCCATTCACAAATCGTATTTTAGTGAGACGTATAAAAAAATTTCAGTTCAACGTATGGTACAGTTGAAGGAAAACTTCTAAAGGTAAGTGTATTATTTTTAATATATGTTTTTACCTGATATTGCTAACAAAGATGTCGATAAAAATTTTTAAAATGTGCTATTACTCTTATAGGACGACGTCATAAGATCAACTCTCAAAATAGCTGTTATGTATTCGTGGATTTTAAAGTTGTAATTATTGTTAATTCACGTATAATAATAAAACGATTAAAACCTTTTGCCTTTTATTTCCGTTATATCAGTTTGATATTTTTAAAAACATGTTAATTTAATTTAACTCTATGTTATATAAGTAATTATTACTTTCCAGTCTTTTTTTTTAATGGATTTTTACAACTGTTAATGAACAGTGTGTGCGTGTGTGCGTGTGTGCGTGTGTGCGTGTGTGCGTGTGTGCGTGTGTGCGTGTTGTGCGTGGTGTGCGTGGTGTGTGTGTGTGTGTGTCTGTGTGTGTGTGTGTGTGTGTGTGTGTGTGTTGTGTGTGTGTGTGTGTGTGTGTGTGTGTGTGTGAGAGAGAAAGAGAGAGGGGGAGGAAGAAACAAGATAGAGCAAGAGTTAGGTGTGCATTATCAGCTTCTATTATATCAAATGTTCATTAGTCTATACGCCACTAGATGGCAATAAAATCAATTTTTACTCAAAGGGGCCAGGGCGCAGACCCTGATACAAGTCTTGTCTTACAAGAACCTCCTTAGTAGAATACAATTTTGTATGATGGGATGAAGGCCTACAGCTGTAAGATTAAGTTAGAACCCTCATACAATTGCATCAAGGGGACCACGATAAGAGCTAAGCTCTACATTTGTCTTATAAGATTAGCTCCCACACCATCTCCGGTCAGGGGGCGAAGGCCTGAGAAGTTTCGAAGCCCTACACGTGTCTTACAATAACCTGACCATTTTAAAGGAATAGGATCGATCATTTTAATAATAATATCTTATTAATTATGCAATTTCCAACATTGTATGCGTGTGCATTTGCCTAACCTCCAGGAGCACTGCTCTTAATATAGCCAAAAGGACCTTAATTAGATAACCATAAAAAATAACCCTAAGACCAACCCCCAAGTCCAAGCCCAGCTCCAGGTCCAGCCCCAGCACCAGGACCAGCCCCCCACGTGAGCATGTGCAAAAAAGACTCTAATTAGGATTGACCCTCGAAAAAAAACCATAGGGTAGAAAATATGCGTCCTATACGTGAGCTGTCATAAAATAGGGTGAAAAAACACGTCCTACACGTGGGTGCGTAAAAAATAGGGGTGAAAATACACGTCCTATACGTAAGCGAGTAAAAATAATTAGGGTTGAAAAGGGCCTCCGAAAAGAAAGGGTAGAAACTACGGTCTCACACGGGGGTGTGTAAAAAATAGGGGTGAAAAAATACGTCCTACACGTAAGCTAATAAAAAATAATTAGGGGTGGAAAATATGGTCTCCCATGTGGGCATATAAAAAAGTGAAAGGGAGCGGGGCTTTTGACGTAAAAAAAGTGGAGGGGATAGTGCCCCATTACTACTATTCTAATTGTTTTCAGAAATATCATATGAAATAAAAATGTAATTGGAAGCATTACTGCAAACTGATGTATTTGTTTACTGTAGTAACGCCGTTGATGCGTATACGCATCATTATTTTTTACCATTTTAACAATTTTAATTTACATTTGGAATATATGTAACCCAATTTAATAGAAATAAACGAAAACAAAGCTAAAAAAAATATTTTTTCTATCCTTGGCAAATAATGGGTTAAACATACTACCTTTTGTTTATTGTTTGTTTCTCAAGATGATTTTCGGCCTCTTGTGCTTCATTTTATCTTGGATATCGTAGTCCCATATTCCTTTTATTGCTGGGTTGGAATGTGCCGCTAGTGCCTCTTCTAGGTTGGTTGCGGCGTTTTTTTGCGAACTCCATTAAGCTGAGTATCTTCAGGTCTTGGTCGTTTCTTACAAACCATGGCGCGTTTACTGCAATTCTTATAAGTCTTATCATGAAGCAAGGCATTTATACTTAAATGGAGATCACAAAACCACTTTACTTTTGTTAAATAATCGCATGTCTCAAAAATGTGAAACCGAATCCTCTAAATTACTGATAACAATGCGATCCTGTACAAAAATAATGCGTGTAAATATATATGATTAATACTAAAAAGGAGAAACATGAAAAATTATATTATAGAGATAATGCAGAGACTTTTCCTTCTTTAATTAAGTATTTGTTTAAAGTAGTTTTAAATAAATATTCAATTTTTATTATTATCATAAAATAACATGTGAAGGTAAACCCCCGAAATACAGCTGCAATTATCATTTACAATTTTAAAGTCAAATTTCATATAAACAATGACATTAAATGTTTGCATGAGAATAATACGATATTCTGCATGTTGCAATACATACACAATTATAAACCAACTGAATTTACGTTTACATTGAATTGAAAGCAAAACTATTATACAGGGTGAGTCACGAGGAACTGTACATACTTCTACCATAAGTAGAGACACCTTAGGGGATTATCAAATGACCCTTAAAAAATGTCTTCTTGTTTTGTTTATTAATATACAGGGATCTTCACCAAAACAATGTTTCGTCATATCTTTTCAATGATTAAGTCGATTTGTCTCATATTTTGGTGAAAGTGTGTATTCGTGTCTAGCAACTAACTGACATATTCAGAATTAAAAAATCCAGGACCGTCTTCGTGAAAATTTGTGAGACTGCTTCATATCCAATACTTCACCCTGTATATTATTTCTCTAAAATCTTACTGTATAATAATGTTTAGTTATTAAAAATAAATCTTTAAAATAAACAGTAACGACACACACTGTGCTCCAGTATGGTAAATACCATAATTTGAATTGATTTACAGGCCGGATTTAGAAATCTGGCATATCTGGTTCATCTCAAAAATTCACCCTGTATGTAACTTCTTCCACCCGTAATAGACAGAAAACAGATAAAAAATGTTTGTAATAATCTAGTTTTTTTATTTGTTTGAGAAAAAATCATGTGTAATTATATTAATCGGAATGAAATGAACAAACCCAAGAAATGTTCATTATTGTATTTAATAATGAACTTATCAATACTATATTAAAAACAAGTTTAATCATTATTAGTGACTCCCTTGGGCCTGTCTTGAAGAGCAAAGCTTTTGGAAAGAAGATTTAATATGGGAAATTGACACTTTGGGTTTTTTTTCTATGTTTAGCTGAGATCTATATTTTGTCTTCAAAGCAGCCACCACATAAAATCCGGTTTGACAAAGGTAAGATGTTGAAATGCTCTTATTTTCAGTACAGAATACTCGTCATCCGCCCCTGCCCAAAATTCAAAGAGTGATT
Source organism: Vesta saturnalis (assembly GCA_036346205.1). Classification (NCBI taxonomy): domain Eukaryota; kingdom Metazoa; phylum Arthropoda; class Insecta; order Coleoptera; family Lampyridae; genus Vesta; species Vesta saturnalis. The sequence goes on along the minus strand of JARFJB010000551.1, from coordinate 2,457,009 downwards.
TATTACTAAATTGCCTTTAGATTTCGCCACTTGCCGTGAAGTCTATGAAGATTTCTTCTTCGGCAGTTGAGTGATCTTCGGGGGTATTTTGAAATGGGTCCCACTCGTAACTAGTTACCAAGTTGTCTTCAGCAAGAAAATACTTCTTAAAATTCTTTACCAGCATGGCCAAATGCTTGTCAATGGTTACAAAAACAACTTTCACGTGTTGTTCTTCAGGCTTGTAAGTTTTAACACATTCATCCATATTTGCAAACAGTTCTAGGTTTTTTTGGTTTAAATTTTTGCCCACAATTCCAATTTTCTACAAAAAGCCTTAACTTTATCACTCGTATCCAACATGCGTTTGTGGTATTTAATTTCTCGAAAATGTCGACCAAGTAGCTCAATTTCCTAAAAAAAAATTCTCTGCATCCAGTCGGTTTTCCTCTTCTAGAAAAATGGCGATTTCGTCTCTTAATTTATAAACACGTTGCAAAACATTCCCACGTGATAACCGTCTTGCCTCGAAATAAAACAATAATGCTGAATGTACTGCACCCATGTCTTTACAAAGTGCAGAAAAAATTCTTGATTTTAGGGGTTTCATTTTTATATAATTTACTACGGTTATGACCGTCGTTAGCACAATATTCAGACCAGGACTCTCTGTGGATCATGCATTGTGTCCAGACACACTATGGAGATTTTTGTTTCATAAGTGCTTGTACACTTTGAAATCTTCCACACATTGTACGACGCAATTTTTCCACTCTATGTTTGCCTCGTTTACAAAATCATTTAAGACAGCAAATATTGCAAGTGCTTTGAGTTCTATTGGTTTGCAGAAAAATAGTTCTTCTACTACTGCCATACCATCACAAAATCAAACATAGGCAATTAAATGAGCATCTTTATTGCTATCTGTGGCCTCACCAAGCTGAATTGAAAACAATTTGTCATGCAACTTCCCGAAAAGCTGATGCTGTACATCTTCAGCTATACCACCAATTCGACGGGCAACAGTATCATTTGACAGAGGTATGGACTGCAATTGTTTGGCAAAATTATCTCCAAACATAGTTTCTACAATCTCAATTGCAGCTGGCAGAATAAGTTCTTCGCCAATGGTGTGAGGCTGTTTTATATGAAACTTGGTAAAAGACAAGTAAAGCTTTTTCATTAACAGACAAACTTCTTTTAAAAAATGATTTTTGCTTTTCACATTTCAATTTTAATTCGAAGAATTCTCGGGGTTTGTTAACGTACTCACTATGAAGCGTTTCCAAATGTCGTTTAAGTTTATTAGGTTTCATGCTGTCTGCTGCTAAAATCTTTCTTTCTTTCTTCTTCATTTACTTTGGCGCTGGTAAACCCATAATTTAAGTATTCTTGAGAATATTTTCTTGATTTTATCTTCGGAACCACGCTCATCTGTGCACTGTTCACTATCGTCTACTGCTCGGTTACGCCCACTTAAAAATTTATCGATGATTCTGTATAAATATACTGCTACTGGAATACTGTGAATTGCAGTTAACACGCAAATGACAACATACACATTCACGATAGAAGGATCGACTCGACTACAGGGCTCGATTTAGACTGGCTGAAATTGAACGAGGTGCAGCATTTATACACGCTTGCGTCGCTCAGACGTTCCAGAGCGTTCTTGATAAATCGGAACTTTTTGCGAAGCCGCAAGAATGTCGGATTTGGGTCAAAAGTAAATAAACTATACTCGTATGCTTGTGATTGTGATTACGATATTATGCGTTTCACTGAAACCGCACTAGTTTAAGTGTATCACATTCAGAATTGTTTCCTAAAATCTATAACAGTACTGATTAGGGGGCGGTTCTGGACCAATTCAAGGTCACTCGCCCTCTGGTGGTGAGAAATGTAAGCTTTTTGATCTCTTCAAGGTCAAACTTTTGGCGGGAAATTTAAATTGTTGGAGCTCGCTAAAAATATAAATTGAAATGTCATCATCATATTACAAGATCACTCTGCGGTCAAACGTTTGTATGTCAAGGTCAAAATCAAACAGAAATTGAAATGTCATCATCATGTTACAATCCTTAGAAGTCTAAAAATATAGTGGTTAAGGTCAAAGATTATTGACCTGTAAGGGTATCGTATGACATTTAGAAGTATACAAATAGAATAAGTTCGTGAAAAAAAGAAGAAATTTTTGTCTAGATTAGCGGTTTTGTAGGATGTGGATTTATAATAAAAGGCTTCCTTGGGTGCGCACGATTAAGTACACTTGTATTAGCAGAAATGACGAAAATGGTAGTATGCAAGATAAGAAGCCCAAGAAAATAACAGGTATTAACTATTGTTGAGCGAAAGAAGAGGTTGGAGGTGTTGATACGAAAAATTAAAGAATTAAAAGTAGATTTAGAGGTGTATGAAATAAATAAAAGAACGAGGCAGCTTCGAGTTTGAAAATAAAAAAACATTTGAACATATTTGGTATTTATATGTTGTAGTGTTTAAATGAGTTATTGTGTTTATAATAAATAATCAAAATTGTGACGTTAGGAAAAGCTTTTAATTTTAAAATGCACCATACAGAGTGATGCATGATAAAGTGAAATTTTGTATTTAACTTTAAATGAAATAAATGTTTTACACTGACTTGCAATAGTGAATAATTAAGAACGAATAAAAGTTGTAACATGAAAAAGCTGTTAAGTGTAATGATGGAAACGGTAGTACGCATAAGATAAGATGAGCATAATAATAAATAAGTTTTAACCCTAAAATGCAACTAACAGTACTCTCGTGATATTTTGCGGAAATTTATATTTACATTTTAATAATGTTCAAAATCAATAAATTATTAAGATAAATACTGATGTAAAATATAATCCTTTATTTATTTCGGGAACATTTGTAATATGTTGTTTATCTAAAAATTCGATTTTTTTATTAAAGAAAGCCTTCTTTAACTGTGAAATGTTATACATCACAATTCGATATAAAACGTGAATGTATCTTTACATTTTTAATATTCTCCAAATGAATTGAGTATTAATAGTAAATGTGATGTAATATAATAAATGTTTAATGTATTTGTAAAGTATTTGTGATGTTTTTTTTTATAAAAAAGATTCTAACGATTTTTTTATGAAATAAAGTATTTATAACTCTCACGATGTATCGTAGTACAACCCATTTTAAATGGATTGTACTCGGAATGAGTAAAAGCTTGCGATTGTAAAATTCATTGCCCATATAGTATTATCAGTATATCAGTATAATAATTGCAATTATTGTTGTGTAAACGATAGACGTACCTAAACTATAATATAACAGGGTGTAGGTCGGGATGGGGTGTAACGTACAAAAATTCCTCTGCGTAAATTCTGTTAATTACTAAAAAAATTATCTACTTTAACTCCTTCCCTATATGTACTAAACGCACTATTCGTTCAATTCGTGTTTAAAACATTACAGTAATTTTACATGTCTTCTATTGTGTAATTTAACAAAAATCAGATTCATGTTAATAATTCTATTAAAAGTAAATAGGTATGACATCTGTCGGCGTGTAGCCAAACTCTGTACTACATAATGGTTGTAAACACCAATACCTTAAGTTAGTTTACGAAATTCTCGTAAGAGGGCGAGGTTATGGTATCAATTAGCCAATAGAAAATCGTTTTATTGAACAAAATCTAATAGATCAAAATTCAGTTTTGATAACAAAATTTTCACTTTCTTCTCCGCCATTTTGTGACGCTACGAAAATTTTGTGATTTCTTTTACACTTTCTCTACTAAACGAAATTATTTCGGATTCTGGTAAAAGATTTCAAAACAATAGGAATTCCTACCAAATTTGTTAATCCTATTGATCGCAAGCTTTGCGATTTCAAACAAAATTTGGTCGTGTCCAAAATAAGTGGTAAGAATTACAGTTTTCTCATTTGGTACTAATTTAAAATCTTCCTTCTTAGGGAACGGAACACATACAATCTACAAATATAAAGCTTTAGATTCGAACCTATCTGGCTCGTTTTAACATTTATTGCACGTCTTACAACATAGTGGTAAGTTCATAAACCTTTCTATCTTCGTGCTTACCTACCTTTACTTTTTTTTAGCGGTTTTGTGTTGGTTTTATGTTGGTTCTACGCTGGTTGTATGTTGGTGTCGTGTTGGTTTGGCGTTGGATTAGTTTTGTATTAGCTTCAATTAGAAGGAAAAATTACTTTTCTTGCGAACCTACTTTTCCTCATCTGTAACCTTCCGGTAACTTAAATGTGAAATTTGGATTGGCTACGCTAACATAAGCCATTGGACATATCATATCGGGAGCGCTGCACCTGCTTTAGTGGCTGTCCCATCGTAGAGTAAGATCTCTCGACATCAGATAAGGTCAGGCTGCTTATCCGTATTATTATATGTACTACTTCCATTATTGTCTGCGAATGAAGGTATAGATTTCAATTAGGATTAATAACCCTATAACTGCTTACCTTAATTGTATCTGTAAATATGATCAGTAACCTCTAGCTAACATTGATTGATTTAGTATCGTACTACCTTCCTAAGCATATACTTTACTATTAGTTTCATTATCTGGGTAATATTAGAATTTACAGCTTTACTTAGTGATTAAAACTACCGTTATGTTTAATGTAAATGTCAGCTGCGCGGCAGACGAGTTTCATTATATAAGTATGCGCGTCACAATTTAAGTAACTGGATGTGTCTAAATAGTAGCATTGAATCTAAATTACCTGTGCCGAACTTATTACTTTCATTGTTGAATGTTTCTTTTCTCATAAAAGATTTCTTTGCTTTATCAAAATTAGATTACGAGAACGATTTGGTTACTCAATTATTTATTTCTGGTTCTTTTCTTCCTAAATATTTGGTTATTGACTTAGTTTTTCTCAGAAATAAATAAGTTTGGGTTAATTGAATCGTCCCATTTTCTTTCAGCAACCGCTTTAATTGGGCGGTTAAGTATTTAAATATTAATGTGTTTTATGTAAATGTCAATAAGTATTACTTATCTATACAATAATTTTAGGGAATACTTCTGCTATTCGTGTACGCTGCGGCAAGTATTAGTCATTATTCGGTGTTTCATTCTCTTGTTATCTAAAACGCTTGTTGTAGCGAGAATCTATGTTTTCTTTCGGTGTACACAATGAAAGGTCTTTCATTACGCAAAGGAAACGTTTTCAGTTAATTATTTAAACTTTCTCTAGAACTAATTGATTTTGGGTTGCGTATAGTTACCCAGCAACTTGCTAAAGTACTGTAAACATTTTTGTTTTATTTATTGGGTATTTGAGTCAAATTTGGGGTTATTCTGACTCGCAATAATACTACTTCGGTTTTTGCTTTAAGTATATGGTAATTCAAATATTTTTTTTTCTTAATTATTAACAGGAATTGACACATCTGTGAAATAATCGAAATTTGTACAGTGTTAATATAATTTTGTTTGTTCTGTGAGAATAAGTTCTACCGTTTTGAAAGAGTAATTAACGATTGCAATTAAATTTACTTTTACTACGTTACTTTGATAGTTTTGTTTGGTGAGTTTTCTTCCTCCTTTTTCTCTTCCTTAGTTCCTTACCCATCCACTGTACCACCGTGTATCCAGGAGTCGGGATAACGGTGTGGCTAGCGTAGAGGGCGATTCCTGGCGCCCAAAATTACTGCAAACTTATTCCCTACGCACGATCCGTTCTGAGCAAGCGGTAGTTAAAGACCTACGGCTGGGTAGTGAACTCTTTCTCTGTCTCCTTTAATAATAGACACACCCACGCATCCAGTGCCTCCGACGAACTGAGCTCCGGCATTCTGTAATCTGTTGCCTCTGCCTTATTGGTACGTAACAGGGGGAGGGCATAAATAATGTCCTACAAAAGATGCGCTCGAGAAAATTTAAAATTTGCACCTAATTCTCAGGTAGAAATTTTTTTTCAACGCAGTTGTGTTTTATACGTGGCAATTTATCCATTTCATGTATAAATTTATCAAAACATTTTGAAACAACAAGGAGCACTTAAAACACAACTTTTTGTACTTACGTAAGCTCAAAAGAAACACATGCATGCAATTTATCTATTTCATGTATAAATGTATCAAAATGGTCTTTAAATTTTGCATTTCAATTTTGAAACAACAAACAGCACTTAAAACATGACTTGTTTAATGTAGTTTGATTAGGACTCCAAATTTACAATTTTCGATGGAGCGTAAATATTACTGCTTCAAGAATTGTTGGATAATGAACGCAGTTATTTCGCCTTGAAAGCATTGTAGGCAGGTGTGAATGCGAACATTCTATATTTATCTTAGTTACCGATGCAGATTACAATTTTGAAACGGTATTTTCAAATGTATGAATGCAATTGTGTCATTTGTATTGCATAAATACATGGCGTAAGGTTTTCAGATTTACATGTTTTTGAGAACTGTTTTGACTTTTATTTAACGCAAGCTTTTTTCACTTTTAACTGTACTATATTTTCACACTTTCTTTATATGCATGATATTTTAAAATAAATAAATTTGTAACGCAACATTTACTTAAAGTTTGCAAAAAATGACTGCTTTACCTTGATGTAGAAATTTATAAATGGGTACATGAGTAAGTCATACTTCCAGATGTTTTCATTTTTCTGCTTAACGTAGATCATTTCACTTTTCTAGCGCAAATTGAACTATCACTCAAATTTTTTTAGCTGTAGTAAAATTTTTTGGATAATGAGAATATTTCACGAGGAATAATAAAAATATAAAAAAAAAAATACATTTATTTTTTACAATAAATTCCACAAAAAAGAAACCATATTAGGCACATATCACACATCCATCCCTTCCAACGTACGCAATATATTTTCAGTCTACTATATTTTGCCGCACACACTCTAAATGTTGATTAGCCTCCACCAGTTCTTTATTCAATCTTTCCACTCGCCCTATCCCCGCCACCTCACTATTAATAGTCATTGTAAATTTTTCGTAACCACCGAATGCTTTTTTCCCTAAAGGAGTGGAGGGTTGGTGGGTCCTGCTCATCATCCTGCTGCGTGAGGTGCCCTTCCATAAGAACCAAATTTTTTCCTCCATATTATACGATTCTCCATTAGACACATCGGCGATTTTTGTAAGGAAAGCATTTTTGTTCATTTCTACGTAAGTCAAACCATCTAACTGTTTTTCTCCATTTATAATAAATCTACCCTTTGCTACGTTTTCATCTTGGTGCTCACCATGCATTCTTGCCATAAGTTTAGGAAAATATTGTCTGGTTGGATGACGTCTTTCTGGATACCTCTCGGCATACACGCGAGCAGCTTTTGTAGAATTTTGCCTACATTCTCTAATATTAGAAGCATATTTATTTTTTCAGATCGTATATAATTTTTCATGACTAATTTACCAAAAATACACTTAATATTAAGTAAAATACAAAAAAAAAACACGAATACAGTACGAATAAAGCAATAAATACACAATTTGATTATGAGATCAATAAAAATAACGAAATAAATCAAATAATACTTATTTGGAAAATTGACAGTTTCACCATGGCAGCATGCATTGTTTATTTTTAAGGCACCATAGCTTTTCTAAAAACGCAGCCGGCGCCCGCGTCGTATGGTCGCACGGTGTGGAGCTTGATACTTATTACTTACAGTTTAATAAAAATAGTTGATTACTGTCGATTTATAAAAAATTTTAAAAACGTAACGTAAATTATGAGGTATCGAGCTGTTTATAAAAAAACGCCCATTCTCACGGGCTACCATTAATGTTTTTTAATTCATAGTATTAAAAAAAAAGGCCGGCTGCGTGAATAAAAAGCTAAGATGCCTTGGAAAAAATCCAGGTCCTCTTAGTTATTGCTGCTGGCTACATCGTAGTGCGCACTGGTGGCCATTGTTAAAGCTGTGGTGATTAGGGTGTTAACCATTAGGACGTAATAATACATAATCTATTGGTGCTTTGTCAAACACTGCTTGTGTGGTATCAAAACATTCGGAAAAAAATACTCTTTTTAAATACGCTAATGAACCACCAAAATTGAGTTAGGGCGCTAAATACGACTTTCCAGATTTTAAGCGAACTTAAAAAGGCACAGAAAAATAAAAACCGATGTTGTTAAATTTTGGGTAACTCCTGATGTCAAATTAACCATTTTAACCGATTCAAGGTACTCTATATTGAAATTAAAAATTTAAATATTTTTTAGGTTAGGTGTCAAAAAGTGACAAGTGGGGTATTACTATTTTCAAAATGTTGTTTTCTATCCAAATAAGCAAAAGTATAGAGGTTGTCTCATTTAAAATAAGAAAGTTATGGTCATTTTGAGGCTATCCGGAAATGACAGAAAACATTTGAATATGTCAAAAATCCAGATTTATCTGAAATATCTACCTACCAAATTTCATTTATAAATACACATTTTTTACGGTTCTGTCGAAACTACAGGTAACATTGTAATAAAATTTTGTTTGAATATGTTTTGGAAGCTGACACATCCCATGAATTTGTTTTCATATTGGGCTCTCATAGAAGGCCACGGTTCGTACCGAGTAGTTTTAAACATAACTTTTTTGAGGTTAGATTTTCTAGTCCAAATTTGAGGTGTTTTACACCAAAAAGGTACTTTTGGTAAAACTCGATACTGTGTACTGTTTTGGGGAATACTTTGATTTGAAAATGATGTAGTAATAACCGAAGCTGGTATAAAGTAAGTATTCTTATTAAAAACCAAAAACAATAGAATTATTCTAAGGATAAAGTTATTAATTAAAGAAAGAATCACAATAAGAAAATTAAAAGAAATTTAAAAACATGAAATATTCAATCAGTTAGATTAAGGGTTCAAAATGCCCGTTTTCGCGAATACACCATACTATCCTTTTTTCGACAGAATGCATTAATCTTCTAAACGGTTGAGGATCAGCTATGAAGTCATTAAAGTGATGTTCAATTGTGTCTTGCAACTCTTGACGTGAATTCCTCTGTAGCATAGATTTTTTCCTTAAGATACGACCAAACTGTGTAGTCCAAAGGATTGAAATTTCATGACCATGGAGGACAATGAATTGGAGCTTCTGCATCTTTACCAATCCACCGATTCGGATAATGGTTACTCAACCAATTACGACAACTCCAAAGTGCGGGGAGCTCCATCATGCATAAAAAATAGAGATCTTAGCTCATTTAGCGTTAAATTCTCTAATATCTCGAATAAATGGTTTTCTAAAAAGTCAAGGTACACATTACCATTTAAATTTCCATGTAGAATGTTATAACCAATTAATTTGTTGTTTAAAAACCTGCATCTTGAATAAGGATGTCGTTTCGAAAATTTTTTACTAGGCAAACCCTACTTATTTTTCAGTGTCCTGCCTATCCTAGCAACAGGGCCATCTTTTTTTGAACCACCCTGTACATATGTAGTTATAGAAAGTTATACAATCGACTTTTTTTTCACTATCACTAAATCGACTTATTAGCTCATTTTACAACTTTTCGCTAAGTTTTTCCAAGATCGGCCATCATGCCTGGATTTTGGTGTGTATGCCTGTATGTGTGGATGTATGTTAGTATCCAAAAACAATAATCGACGTCAAATAGACGTTTAAAACTTCATGACAGACAGAGATTAATAAACATCTATAGCTCCACTTATCAAACAAGATAGTCGGAAAATATGTCAACTAAAATAATGCATTTGAAATTTTTGACGCGGCAAATTATTTGTCTAATAATATTTCAGAATTCTAAAGTAGTACATTCACAGTTAAATGTAAATTATTACAGTTTACAGCTGATATTTTCCGCGTGGGTTTTATTACTTAATCCTTTTATTGTGTTACTCTTGTTTGTTAAAATCAATTTTCTTGAACACTTCTTTGGTTGTTTTATTTGTGAATTAAAGGTATGTACAAGAATTTTAATAAAAATGTAATTCTAATGTAATTATTTTTGCAAAAATATTTCAAGCATGTGGATTGATTGGCTCAAGAAATTTGGGCGAAAGATGGATTATTTGACGAAGTAGTGGAAAGTTTGGAGTTTGTCGGAAGATGACACAAGTTTGTAAAGGGACGCCGTCAGATATCCCGATTTTTTATTATTTTTAATTAGTCCCAAAAGTTTATTAGCAAGACGCCGTCCTTTATAAAAATTTTCCTATCATGATTAATTATTTGCTAAGTAAAATACCAGTACTGATTCACGGAATTTAGTAAGATAACGTGACGCGCTAAATGCACAGGTGCAAGCCATTATAAAAATTCGTAGAAGTTCTAGTAAAAGTTAAACAGATTTCATAACGTTGCATAAAATTTCACAATAATTAATCATGCATCCTCCCTCCAGACGTAAAATCCCAAAAACGTTTAAAAGTTTGTATACGTCAGAGCATCTTCCACCAATACGGGCTTACGGAAGCTCACCAAAAAAGTTTCGTAACCACCCTCGCGAATTCTATATAAAAACGCGGCACACGCTGCTGAAAAGAGTCTTGTGTTAAAAAAGTCTTAAAGAAGTCAAAAAGTCTTGTGTTAAAAAAGAAGAAGAAGAAAGAAATCCTTTTTCAATCTCCCTCGTTACCAGAAGCTCTTTACGAGAAGCACGCTACCAGAAGAATTCGAATCGAAACCGTGTGCTATATCGTCGCGTTCGCGCCGACTGCTACCTGTTGTAAACCATCCGCTTGTAACCGCCGTCCGAGTAGAAATCGCGACTCCGCGACTTGATAGCATCACCGAAGTTAAAAGATTAGAGTTGCAGAGATCGAACGGTGAAAGTAAGTTGAGATACCTGGTGATAGGGATATGCAGGGTTGTAAGCCCGACGTACTCTTCTGTTACTAGACGTACTCTTCTGTTACTAGACGTACACACCTACACTGTGGAGTTTGAAGTGTACGAGATCCTATTGTTTAGTTTAACGGGTGGTTTGCCCAGGTTGCTAACAAAGGAGATCCACCTATACACACCTACTCTGTGGAGTTTGAAGGGTAGTTGCCCGACATTCCATTTGACCGAACGAGATCCTATTGTTTAGTTTAACGGGTGGTTCGCCCAGATTACTAACGTAGGAAATCCACCTACACAAATTTACACGAACACTACAACACAACATACCTCGACAAACGTACCAGCGACCGCCAGATACCTGTAATTAAAACCTCGTCGGAAGATTAAGCTGAACACTTCGTTAACGCCGTTAATCCAGTAATATACAAACGTAACCGTAAACACTAGATGTGTCCGTCAGTATTAAATAACCACCTGTAAAGTAAACAAACCACCACCGTCGCTACCGTAAAAACGTAAGTTGCACCTTTGACAAGTACTAAGATTGTTACCCGTAAACCAGAAACTATCTGATAGTTTCTTGTGTTAAATAAGTCAAATCGTGATTGTTAGACGCGAAAAAAAATTTACTTTAAAATAGAAAACGAAGGTTTTATATTTTAAAAACGGCCAACATAACAAAAAGCTTTTATTTTTTATTTTTTTGTTTAAATAAAAACCGGTATACTAAAATTAATCTCGTAAGAGGAAACAAATAATACGCCACTACCGTACACCAGCAACCTAAATAAACGAAAAGCTTTCATTTAACTAAAGATCGTACATTAAATGGAATGTAAATGTGAATGAGTTTATTTTCATAAGAAAAGCAGGTATAAAATTATACACTTATAACCGACCGCTTTAAAATATTGATTATTTCTTTAAAGGCAGAGTATTGAACTCAGTGTCTTATCGCGCACGTGTTTATACCGCGTTATCTGGCTACCTGCTTCTGTATTTTATACAGGGACGTATTCAGGTAAAATTATTTATTTATTTCGGCAATTAACCAGTATAAATTGAAACAGTTCAAGGACGAAAACTAAAAGTCAAAACCCCAAACCTTCTATTAATGTTACATTACAGAAACTCCAGAGGACCACCTAACCATTAGTACCTGGACGAAGGATGTCTACTTAAAGATACCGAAGAGGAGGTGGCGTTACCGTTACAATTTGGCACCGAGAGCATGGGTCACAGTTCCGTACATTTACCTGTATCTATATCCTAGTTAAATAATTTAAATAACCATATAATATAGAAGTGTAAAATAAATAGGAAATAAAGTTATATATATATATATATATATATATATATATATATATATATATATATATATATGAACCTTTGTAATCTATTTGTTCAACGTGTTGAGAACCTGAATAACGAACCCCGATCCTTATTTTGCAAGTACAAAATTCCGACTGAGCTAGAAAAGGGAAAAGTGAGAATTATTCATTAGTAGTAATACACTCAACAGTCAAACCGCAAAGGCACGTCAGCGCGTTACAAGTTCGGAAGTTGAAGATTAAGAAAATAACTTATAAAATAATTTTGCCTTGATATTTTAAACGCGTTCATTTTTATATGATTTCGTTTTGATTGTTTAAATATATTGCACTGATATTCCCCCCTAACACTAATATGGGTTGATGTTGGTTTAATTTATATTAATTTTAATTAATTTTAAATTATTATTGTAGTTATAAAAATAAGAATATCCGGGTAGAACAATGAGACTCATCTAACAGGGGATAGGGATCAAAATTTAGAAGGAACTCTACTTTTAATATTGTAAAATAAATGATCATGAATTTGATTTATATTATTTGATTGAATATAATAATCATAGTAAATATGATTAAAATTACATTGAGTTAATGTCCTATTTATTTTTATAATATCTGAATTCATTAAATAAATTGAATTATAATTTTTAATTCGAATAGATATCTGCGTTATACCCTGTACATAATAAAATTCATTTAAAATACACGTGAGCATGCGCTGTGAATACGTAACCATATGCTTTGACCATAAAGAAAAGTGAAATTCGACATACAAGCAAGTATAACGACGTTTGAATATATATAAAAAAAAAACAATTAATATAAACCATTTAAATTATTAGAACAAATAACATTCCCTTTTGACATGTATACCTGTTGTTGCACATATGGTTATTACAAAGGATAGAAATTATAAACATACCAATATAGTATCAATGTCAACAAAGTACTCACATAAAATGTCCTCCCTTCGTGGGTTACTGCTGCTGAAGATGATTGAAGACACCAGCTCCTGCGAACTGCAATTCTGCTTCTCGAACATCCAGAGTTTTCTTTTAAATAACCAGTTTAATCACTTAGGTAGGTTTCACTATTAATATTCAAATATTCACGAATCTTTATTTTGGGCTCATCACTTCTTTATTAATTAAATTCAAAATAAATTTTGAAAGGCATGGATCGTTGATGGTTGTTGTAAATTAAACACACTTTTGATACACAAGGTGTATAATGATAATAAAACTTGAAGACAACACAATTAAATATGCACATCAACATAAACAATAAAAATTTAATATGGACAAAGTCGAACTGCGGAAATATTTTTATAACGTAACGAAAACTTCCGATTTGTGGTTGGAAAAGGTAAACTAACCTTAATTTAAATTATTTCACGAACAAAAAACTATCACTTGTTTCGTGACCACTTCCGATACTAAATCGCACTTTGTTATTTACCCGAAGTGACATTAATTTGTTTTCAAAAATTATTTTCAAAAAAATTTCGCAACAGCTTACTCTGGCAAGTTGTTGCAAAAGATGAAAATCAAGAGAGTTTGTGAAGCTAAACCACTTGTATTTATATGATTCTACTTGACAACCAAATCTTCGAATGTTTTCACTAGTTACGACAAAAATTTGCTGCAATCTTATTGGCTATTATAATTCTTAAACTACGATAATTCTTTAAAGCCCTATAACTTTCGCTCCGTTTAACATTTCTCCAATCTAAAAACATTTCCATAATCTCCATAATTTTATCTTTAATTTGAAACTAAACATGATCTAAATCTTACACTTAATAACTATGTTAATTTTTACCCTTATTTATCGACTTTACACTAATTCTAGGAATTTTACAGGCCTGGAAATTACCTCTACATGAATAGGGGATGCTACTACACCCAAATATACATCTTAAACATGCCTACGGCCAATTTGAAAGGAAAATTACTTAAATTCTACCAAAACTCTTACAAACTAAAATTAACAAAAATGGACATAAATACAAGGAATTATAACATGAAATTGAGGCTACCTTACTATTTTTACCTCTACTAATTTATTTTCTATAAATTGTCTCAGTTAAAAATACTTTTTACAAAAATTTATGTGCGAGGGTATAACATAACCTCATTTTGTCTATATAATTTTAATGTTAAATTTCACACTTTTAAACACAATAATTGTTAATGTAAGTGTTTAAATTTAATGTTCAAGTCACAAATTAATTTATATGATCACTTTCGTAGGTAAATAAGTTCTCCTACGACTAGTGTTGGAATATTGTCACACACTAGTTTAAGGTCATAAACTGTTGATTAAACACATAAACTGCTGCATGATTCATGTTTTATAGTCACTCACTAATGTGGTTGTTCTGTTTTCTCATAAGTTTTGCACAAATATGTGTTTAACGCACAAATACGAATGTTTTCACAAATCTTGGCTGCGTACAAGTGAATTGCGACATTGATACCAGCCTAAATCTAGTTTTAACATTATTTTTGTCAACCACAACCTGTATTACATGTCGTTAGGGAATATTGTTTAATATAAACTTACAAAACTAAATGAAAACTTGAATTAACTCATAAACGATAACAAACATCCCCTATAATTCTATGTTCTGAGTTGTCGATTACTTAAACTAAGATTATTAAAATTATATTAAGAAATATTGAAATTTTACAAACTCCTCAATGTTTATTAATCATTTTATTCTAGAATTATTAACTGAAATGTACCATTTTGTACAAACTAAAGTAAAACTTCACTATGCAAATTTCATAGCTACTTGCACGTAATTAGATTCATCTCAATATATTCAGTTTATTTTGATTTTAACTTAACAATTAAATTGTGTTGGTAAACTTTGCCAAACAAATAACTCATTAGTTCATTCGATAAACTATAAAAACGTAATAACACTTTAATCAAAATGAATTGTATATTAAAATACTTAAAACTGTTTCTGTAAAGCTTAATATTGTTACTAAATATTTTATATTAATGTTTAGTTTAACAAAGTTATTTCTTTCAAATTTTTGGTTCACCGTGTATAGATCTGTCGCTTTGCGATTTTGACAAGAAAATATTAGTTACAGTGGTTATGCAGCACACTATACACTTGTGTGTATCCAACAATACACATTTAAATTCAGCTCCCAAATATTTTCTTTGGGATTGTACATTAAAAGATACTATAGCGCCATGATACAATGAAATAGAAGATATGATCGTTATGCGTACCAATTCCGGCTACGTTCGCGCATGACGTCACACGAGAGTGATTCTTAATATTCCTTATACGGCGCGTGTAATATTTGCGCTATAATTTAAGAACATCTGCATTTTTTTATATCCAACAATAAAATGTAAGCAGTGTATTACTTCTGGTACATTTTTATACATCGATATTACCTATTTTTACATCTTTGTTGCTGGTAGTTAAGTTATTTACGTTTTTTTAAATACCTACTCTGCATAGTGAATCGGTGTTGAGGTAAAAATATTTCACTGAAAATATTGTATTATAAACCTTGGAAAAGCGAATACTTACCTATCTACTCATAGTCTCATAAGTATAAACAGCATTCATTGTTCATGTAATTAACGAATAATAAAATTGATCTGGATCCCTTATTGAATAAGAATCTGGGAGATTCCGAAAATGGAGAAGTTTGGTTGAAAAAATAATTGGCAAAGGGTTAATTAAGAAAAGTTGATCAGAAAATCATCGTAAATGTTAATATATAATTTTATTAAACTTTCTTTTCCTTGATCTGGACTCATCTTTTAATAATCTATTTAAATGTTTCATGCGAAAGTACATTCTTGAACGAAAAAATAATTTCTTAACTTGGCCGTCCAAGG
Source organism: Vesta saturnalis (assembly GCA_036346205.1). NCBI lineage: Eukaryota > Metazoa > Arthropoda > Insecta > Coleoptera > Lampyridae > Vesta > Vesta saturnalis. The sequence goes on along the minus strand of JARFJB010000551.1, from coordinate 2,441,007 downwards.
GCACATCTTTTGCTAATTCCAACAAGTGCTTTATATAGTTTTTTGAAATTAAAATTGTATCCGAATTGACTGCTAAAAAGATGCTTTCCAGTCGTTTCATTTCTTCCGATGGTTTTTTCAGGCCTCCTTCTGATAACTGATCTACCCAAGTATGTTGAGACACATTCATTGATTCTGGCTGAACTGTATATAATTTATTACATATAAAACCGGCTATTCCTTCCAATCCATCATAAGTCAAACTGTCGAGTTCCAGATGGTGGATCATTTCTGAGTTTTGAGCACAGTTGACCACTTAAATTAATTTCCGTCACATGTGTTGCGAGGTCTGAAGTTGTGTCTTCTTCTACATTTCCCACATTCGATATACAGCCCTCATTTTTACTAATACGTAGGATCTCAATCGATATTGAAATTCTAGTGGTTCAGGTGCGTCATGAAGTCCTCCCTTCACTCTTATCACACCAAAACAATTTTCTAACACATCTTGATTAACGCGATATGTCAGCAAATATTTCGCATCAAATCGTACCCTTACGTCTTCGTATAGCAGTTTTAATGAATTATTAGTAGTTATAATACCTGTAATTAAATCTGTTGGAAAACATGTCGTTATTCTACTAAAACTACCTTTCTGGAACGGCATTAAACTTTTCTTGCCCATCACCCGCATGTTCATATGGTCTCCGTCATCTCATCCAATATTTTTTGCTGTATGTCGAGCGCTAACCCATATGCTTTTAATCGCTCCATACTATCACTGTGTGGTACTCTTGTTTTCAAAACGTCAAACCAGTCGTTAACCTATAGTAAAACACGAAGCTACCGTAATAAAAAATCAGATATAAAGAACATCCATTACCATTTTGAAAAACTGGGCACATTCAACCCAATTTTCATTTTCAAGATAGCCTAAAGTACCACATCGTGTTATAGCACTGGAAACAGAATGAGAAAAAAGTTTCGTAGCAAATTTCTCCTTTTGCCTCTTTGGGCCCCGTACATCGTCACGTCAGATTTTTTAGTAACATTTAATACTTTTTGAATTACAGTTTTGTTTATTTCCTTTCCAAATACGACAAAACCGTAATCCAAAAAATTGTTTCGAACTAATTTTAAAAGATGTAGAACATCTGCAAAGACGTAAACCCTGTGATTGGATGTTGGATTGATGAACCACGTTTTGGTGGTGGATATATTAATTTCAATGTGTAGCCCTCTATTTGCACCACCCATGCCGCTAACTACAGCCACAACGGAGAATCCTGCCTCTTCGACAAACTTAATTATATCAAACAAAATGCACTTTTTCATTGCACAATCAAAATAAAAAAATTGGTTGCTTCCAATTTGCAAATAGCCCTCTTAGCATGACAACTTGTACGTAATTATACGGTCTTAAAGTTTCATCCATGTTCCTATCATAGGAAAATACCCTTCTTATTTTCATTTCATCAAATGATATCACACAGGTTTTCTGTATAGGAGTCAAATCACAACGCTTTACAATATTTAAAACTCTTTTCAGTATTCCTGGACATATTGCAATTTTTTGGCACCATCTTCTTCAAGTAGACACTGCAGGATATGGGTGTCCTTCTTTAATAGCAGACGATATGCTCGTGGACTCGCGGAATGGATAGTTATTGCCCTTTAAATATCTTCAACTGACCAACGCATTCGTACATTCGGTTCACTCAACTTTTTGATTTGTCCTGGTGTAAAGAAGCTTTGAAGCAGTTGACTATGTTTTTCAAGAACCTTAACTCTCTGTTGAAGATCCGCAATAAGTTTTTTATCAGACATAAGTTTCTCATCAGTGTTGACCCTTCAATTAATATGATAACCTTAGAATTCGTATTCTAGATACGTACCCTACGCTGTGCATTAAAATGTTAGTACTCTCATGATCTTCAGCACTCTCGTGATCCTCAGTAACTTTGATTTCACTGTTAGTGGACGCCTTACTATAAAAGATTTTCGAAATACTACTTTTATGAAGAATATATGTATATAAACCAATGTCACCTCATTTCAAGGATGTTTCTGATGTCTTTTTTATTATTCCTGCGAGCTACCCTCTCCTTTCTTGCTTTTATGTTAGGAGTTATTATCTTATTACTAAATGGTAAATTAAGTACGGGAATCGCCTTCTCCTTAAGTTTTCGACCATTTCTGCCTTCACAGCCTAATAACTCGTACTTTAAGTTACGTTCGCACTGTTCTTCTTGAAAATGCAATGAACATATACGGGCAGTATTTACATTAAATTTATCGCAACGAAAGCATTTTTGTTTCCAATGGTTACGTACTTTATCGTCCCGAGGAAAACAAAAAAAAACGAATGTCTTTTGACGTAGTTTTCCCCTGGTTGTCGCTATTACATCCAAACACAGCACACCGCATGATTACGGTCTTTGTGTAAGTATAAACACAAATTAAAAAGTCTTATATAGTACTATTTAAAAATAACACCACTTAAATACTATCACAATCTAAAATAAACGCTTAATCTTAAAAAAAACACACACAAAACAATTGAAAACCTAGCAAAATGCACCTCGTTCGTATACACTAGCGCACCATGATACAATGAATTGTATCATGCTACTCTCGCTGTGACGTCAGCTGATCCGAGAAAGCTGCGCAGTATCATATCTCTTATTCATTGTATCATGCTATAGCGCTGGTATCCCCTCTCCGACTATCTTGTTTGCTGAGTAGAGCTGTAGAAGCTAACTTAAATTAAAAGAAATGAAATAATTTTAACTACAATCTTTTTAGGATAACTATGCAACTTTTTTATTCGTTCATAACGAAAAAACATTATAAAAACAAAAACAGTTATCTATGTCAGAATGACGTTTAAAACTTCATGTCAGATGGAGAGTCATAGACATAAATACATGTTAACGTAAAAAAAAGGTCCAAAATCGTCCGTTTCTATAAAAATTTCAATATTACACCTCATCATTTTAAATTATATTTATTAAATCTTTACATTTATTACGCTTTACATTAAAAGAGTTTGTAAAGAAAATTTATGTAAACTAAAATTTTCTTTAAAAATTACGTCTACAGCTATTCTTATAATATTAATCGTTATTCACATAAAGACAAACGATTAAATTCTACGTTAGAAATTTCTTGCCGTTAAAATACGCGTCATGGCAAAAAATTGCACAGAACATAATTGATCGATATGTTTAAGGTCTATACCCAGGTACTTTTAAATCTTTCTAATATGCAGCTGTTTTAGAAATTTTTGACAAAAAACAAAATCTACCGCTAATAGACTCCCTTCCTGCCGATGGATTTCTAACAAAATATAACCATCTGTAAGCCAAATGAAAATAAGCTCAAATACAAAATATTAAGTACGTAGGTATTTTCCAGTTGTCATAGATACTAGTACACATCACACACACACACACGCACACACACACAACACACACACGCGCACGCACGCACGCACGAGCGCGCCCGCGCACGCACGCACACGCACAC
>JARFJB010000551.1:2385000-2432500 GCA_036346205.1 Vesta saturnalis | reverse complement strand
GGTTGATAGTAAACAGAAACGTAGGGTACGACGTCTCTAAGGTTCGGCATTTAAGTTTTTGTAAAAATAAATTCTAACCTCAAGTTGTTTTATTTAATATTTTTGTCTGTTCTGTCCGAAACACGCACCCCACTTTGTCATTCAGTTTTCTAGAGTTCTTTGTTCTATTCTGCATAGTTTCTCTCATTAAAATTCTTTCGGTTCTTTGGTTTATTTTTTTTGTATGTTCACCCCCATGCCCATAATAATTATGACGCGATGGATCAAATTATAAATTGTCTTCCGGCTAACATTGTAAATGTGCGCAATTTGCTCTTTTGACAATCCTTCGTTGAGAAGTCGAATGCAATTTTCCCTTTCTGCCGTGCTTAAACGCCTCATTAATTAAAATTTACAAAATTATAACATTGAAATGTGCCAGATTATTTCTAAAATAATGTTAACAGTTTTTAATTCCATAGCAACAAATTTTTTTTCCAATGCCTACTTTGAAATTGACGCGTCGCGTAGAAATTACACCCGATTATAATTATGGGCATGGGGGTGGACAAAGAACTCTGTAAAACTGAATGACTCTTTGAGACAACAAAGTGGGGTGTGAGTTTCGGACAGAACAGTGAAAAGAACATTAAATAAAAACAACTTGAGGCGAGAATTTATTTTTACAAAAACTTAAATAATGCCAAACCTTAGAGAGCGTCGTACCCTACGTTTTTGTTTATTATCGACTCGGTATAATGTGAAAATTTCAACAATCAAATAAAATGCTTAGACAATAGAAGATCTACGTGATTCGAAATCCGCAAAAATCATCCAGAACCGTCAATGCAATGTCAAGTTATAGCATTTTAAAAATTTTGCTACTCAAATTTTATGTTGAGTAGTGTGTGCAAGGCCTAAGGGCCTTAATCCAAAACCTGACAAAAACGTCTAGAGATATTGATGTTACCTTAGTAACGAACCATATTGCAACGACTAAAAAAATGTTTTACGAAAATTTCACTCATACAAATGAATTTGACAACCTGTAGAGTTACAATATGTCTTAAACTATTGACAAATATGTCAGTGGTGATAATTGAGTATCATTAATTAAGTGTGAATAGTTGCATATTTGTTTTAATTAGAAGTAAAATTTTAGTTTACTTTCTTTGAAGAATGGTTTCGTTTACTGCTGAAGAATATACAGATATGCATTTAATTTATGGGGAAGTTCAGTGTAATGCTCGAGAGGCACAACGTAGATATGCAGAGGAATTTCCTGAAAGAATGCATCCCACTGATACCAACTTTATAGCCCTTCATCAAAGATTGCGGGAAAATTCAGTTGCAAGAATTTTAAGAAGCTGTTCTGATGGATCTAGTAAGTGTATAAAATTGTACGCCATGCATCCTGGAATTACTAGAACATCAATTAATCGAATTATACACAAAGAGAACTTATACCCATTTTAAAAAAGCACATGTTATGTTGGAGGGTGTTTTCCCTGCTCGCTTAACATTTTCCAATTGGTTGAGAAATAAAAAAATTGAGGACCCAAGTTTTTTTCGCGCATTTTATTTTCGGATGAATCAACTTTCACCAAAGATGGGATTGATAATCTGCACAATTCACATCACTATTCATGTTGTGAAACAGATGAAACGGTCGATTGACAGGAGAAGATTATTTAAATTTTCTTGAGAATATTGTACCCACGTTACTAGTGGAGGCAATGAGGCTCTTTTAATTTGACCCCCCTAGGTCACCAGATCTCAATCCTATGGATTTCAATATTTGGGGACAAGTGAAAAGTATATGCTCAGTTGATTGAAACTGTTGAGGAACTGCGCCACCGAATTGAAGACGCTTTCAATGAAATAGTACAAGAGCAAAGACTAAATCGTGTAGTAGTTTCACTTACGAGAAGACTGCAACAGTGTATACAGGAAAATGGAGGACACTTTGAGAATTGAAATGATATCATTATCGGTAATTTACTCATATTTTCTGTTAAATCTGTTTATAATCATTTATTTCAATAATATTCTACTGACTTCTCCGAATTGTAATAATACCAATAATTGAGTATTGAAATGTGAAATTGAGTTTTATTCGGAAATGGTTACATATAGCGAGCTCAATAAGGTATACCTTTTCTATGCAATATTGATCGCAGAATCCAATCGTGCCTTTGAAAAGTTGATACTTTTTGTTAGAAAAAAGTTACGTCATTTTTAACCACAAAAATATGCGGTAACTAGCGCCATCTGCAAGATACATTGAAATTAGATAAATCACGTTATTCGGCATAAGAATTATAGGCAATGCTACAAATTTGAAAGCTATTTATTGAAAAATAACGGAAATATTAAATAAATTAACTTATCAAATTGAAAACTAAACACCCTGTATCTCCGTAATGGTGCGTTTTACGACCCAAGTTGACAGGAACTTTTTTGTTTGCATTTGCTATCCTGCATCAGCTCTTGACCACCTATTTTAGAATCACCTTATATATATATATATATATATATATATATATATATATATACAGTGCGTTCAATATAATCGGACGCACTCAATAACTCTTTTGTATTGCGTTTCACCAGAAAGTGTTTAAATAGTTTTTTTTTATTTTTTGCATGACTTCATTGATCACCCCGTATATAATAAACCTATTTAACTTTAAGTTTTGCCTAAAAATCACTATGTGTAAGTTCGAGTGGCCAGCAGCTTATTTTCGTAGACACAAATTGGACACCTGTTTAATAATAAAATTTAATGAGATATAAAGCATCACTTAAAAAATATTCATTAGTATAACGGAATACTTATAAATACATTTATACAAAAATATTTGGTTTGTTTTTTATTGTTGAACTGTACTCTATTATAAAAATTAAGCCCCTATCTAATCAATATAGATTAGCACCAAAAATAAATACACATATAGGTTCAATGCATTTTATGATAATACTACGTGAGTGAAATATTCATAAATCGACTTCTAAGAACCCTAAGATGAGGTAATATTAATATTATGTGTCAGTATGAATGCTCGCTGAATATGTAATAATTATGAAGAATATCTAATAGGAAGTAATTAATTTTTAACGGTTCTCGAAATACCTAATATCGATATTTATAAAACTACAGTCAATCATTAGCAGCGTAAATTAATTTACATCTTATGTACGTTTTAATGAAAGTGATTCGGTCCATTCCACTTTAAAAACTTGTATCAGGAATGTATATTTATAAAAATATAGGTTACAAGTTATACGTCACTAGAAGAGTACCGGTTTTAAGCCAACGATGTGAATCAGTATGCTTTTGTAACTTTACGGTTAAACATGTTACATTCACAAAAGTCCATTAATCTTCCCACTTTATACGAATATTATACCGCGAACGGGATAAAGTGCGGTCTAAGTGCGGGTAATTGCAATTTTACACTAAATGAGAAGAAAATACAAATATTTAGTGGTGCAATGCACTATTTCCGTGTTCCTCCAGATTACTGGAGAGACCGGTTAAGAAAAATACGAGCAGCTGGTTTAAACGCAGTTGAAACTTACGTACCATGGAATTTACACGAACCAAAACCAGGAATATACGACTTTGGTAGTGGTGGTACTGCCTTTGAACAATTTCTAAATTTAGAAAAATATCTGAGAATTGCACAAGAAGAAGATTTACTTGTAATTGTTCGACCTGGTCCATATATCTGCGCAGAATTAGATTTCGGAGGCCTTCCCAGTTGGCTTTTGCGAAATCAAGACATGAATATACGTACTTCGGATCCTCAATTTTTAGAATACGTATCGTCATATTTTAGTGTGTTATTCGCAATCTTATCAAAACTACAGTTTACCAAAGGTGGCCCAATAATTGCTTTCCAAATTGAAAATGAATACGGAAATACGAAAAAAGGCGAGCAGCCTGTCGATTTAGATTATATGAACTCTCTTAAAGATATGTTTTCTAAACATGGTTTAGTAGAGTTACTATTCACATCTGACACCCCTTCAAATGGAAATTGGGGTAGTTTACCAGAAATTTTAAATACAGCAAATTTCCAGGACAATCCAGAAAAAGAGTTAGCTTTGCTTCAGAAGTATCAACCGGAGAAACCATTACTGGTAATGGAATATTGGACGGGGTGGTTTGACCACTGGACAGAAAAACATCACACGCGAAGTGATAAAGATTTTTCGGATGTGTTAGAAAGAATTTTAAAGTTTCCGGCATCCGTTAACATGTATATGTTTCATGGTGGAACTAATTGGGGTTTTCTAAATGGTGCAAACATAAAAGACTGTAGTATTGATAACGGAGGATTTCAACCTGATGTAAATAGTTACGATTATGACGCTCCTATTAGTGAATGTGGGGATTACACTAACAAATATTATAGTGTGCAGAAATTAATTAAGAAGTACAATACAACTGCAACGTTACTTCCAGATCCGCCAAGTATTGTTGAGCGGGTAGCTTACAAGAGTATCATAATTGATGCTGAACTAAACATGGACGGAATTTTATTTAACATGCCCGGGTATATAGAAAGTCATGAACTTCTTTCAATGGAATTATTACCCATTCACAGCAACGCGGGACAAAGTTATGGTTACATTGTGTACAGAAAGAGGGGTTTGTTTATTCCAGAAAATTCAGTTTTAAAAATTGGTGGAAGAGTATGTGACACAGCTATGGTTTTAATAAATGGTAAATTAATATCAAAGGGTCTAGATTCGGTTAAAGATTTAGAAGGGTTTGGATATTGGAAATCTAAAGATGCTGCTTTATGTTTGGGACACGAAAGACATCACGATGCAACTTTAGATATTATCGTTGAAAACTGGGGCCGTGTGAATTATGGAAAGTTGGATCAATTCCTTCAATATAAAGGTATTTGGCAAGGACATGTTTCATTAAACGATCAATTTCTGTTTGATTGGGAAATTACTCCCTTAGAATTTTCTAAAAATTGGGTCAATGGACTGATAGGTTGGCATACACCAATATTTCCATTGGGACCCTGTTTATACAAAGGTCATTTAATAATAAGTGATAAGAGAGATACGTTTATCAATATGATAGGTTGGACTAAAGGTATTGTGATAGTGAACGGATTTGTTTTATCGCGGTATTGTATGTTAGGTCCACAACAAACTGCTTATCTACCCGGATGTTTTCTAAAAATTGGATACAACGATATAATTATTTTTGAACATTTTACTCCTAACGATTGTATTAATTTTGTAAAAGATCCTATCAATGAAACTAATTCTTAATTTTAAGTATTGTTTCTTTGTATTTGGTTTATCAAACTTACTTAGGACTAAACTTTGGAAAAATACAGTTTTTTGTTTATGTGCTAGATGTTATCACTTACAAACAGATTGCTATTAGAATGGAGTTAAAAGTGCCCCGAATGCCTCCCAAAGATGTCCACAATTAATATAACCTCCGCCGCAATGGTGGTGGGAAAAGAATTCGAATTCATCCAGGCGGCAGCGTCGGGATTTGCTTTCATTAAAATTAAACTCATTGATTTCTTACTTACTAAATTTATCGCTTAACTCACAACGAAAGGATTGATATAAAACATTACTACTCCATACATAAAACAGTAATTGTTTACATAACGGGTTAATTGCTAATCACGAATAATCCTGTCCACTCAGAATTCAAAATTACAGAAGTCAATTGTCCACTTTTTGGCACTTGTTAGAGATTGAATACAATTTTTAAAGTACTTGTATTTTACATAGTGGCGAGTAGATTAACAGACATATTTTACTTATACTACGTTAGAACGGTTTTGTAATATGTTCTAGAAGGTATTGAACATTTTAATTAGATTGTTCAGATTGAAAGTCATTGAATGAAACTTATTTTGTTTGTGTTGACAATATACGTGGACCACAAAATTATCACATGTAATCTCCCTAGTGCTTGGATAATTTCTGAAAATTTTTTCGAGTCACTAATGTTTTCAACGAAAAGAAATTTCCGGTAATGAATTCAAGCACGTGGGGGATTCAGTAAGAAAATATCCAAAAGATTATCCGTTGCTATTAACGACGGGAGATTTCCGATCGGATGTGCATAATAATACAAAATTCGTTATCGCTCGCTGACATTTGTCATATTTTTAATTGATAAAAAGAAATCGTTATTTACATTTTTTTTTGTTTGTTTGTTTGTTTAATATGAAAGCCTTGTAACAAACATAACTAACGCTAGCAAATTCATGCTAATTACGGGGTACTTTGGTAACGAAAAAGTTAATGTTTACAGGAGATTGTTTTGATTTTCCCTTGTTTATCGTAAATGGCTGCTGATGTAGTTCTGGTAAGACTAGAACAAGGCTAACTCAGTTTTGTTCAAATCACTCGATCAAGAAGTACAAGGCATGCAAATGGCTAATGTGATCTGGCCGCAACGTCGTCAACATAAACACAGTTCTCTCACTACTGATAAACACATAGGAATATACCCGAAAACCTGGAGAAGCATGTGGAACCCGCGGAAATATCAAATTCAACATAATATATATGAAAAAGTGCCACAAATCAAAATTTATGACAAATCGGTAAAAATAACATCCATAAAAGTGATTCCTAATTTAGCACAGAATCAAACTGTGTAGATTGCATTTAAAAAACATAACTTTTGTGTTTTTTTAGTATTGGGATACCCTGTGTATAAACTACAAATGTGCAGTAGAAACGCAGCTATAATCTAAAAAAAGAAAAAGTCAATATCTCTAATAATAAACACGGTATAGAGATTTTTCGGAACGTTGGGACATCCTATATACATTGTGTATCACGACGATGGGTATTTTCAGTTGCGCATTCTTTTCAACAAAAACTTTTAAGTAACAGTGTCCATTACCAACTTTCTTATTTTAACTGCAATGCCCTGTATATTATTCAATTTTTGTATTCTTCAGAAACTTCTAGACATGTTCCATGTACAATGTGCTATACATATGTTCAACTGTTTCGGAAATATTAAGATTTATTGCAAAAATTAACATTAACAAAAGAAGGTTATTTGATTACAGAAATTCCCTACAACACACTGAAAAACCAATAAGCAATACTGTTTATTTCTTGATAATGTAAAAAACCAAGAAAACATTAATGTCAATGGATATTTTTTCTAACGCTACTCAACATCTCAGGCGTGACCGAACTAATCGCAAGCGTTATTCGTCTTTTTAAGTTAGCTAAGTCAAAGACTTTAGTTTTGAATACAATACATTTGAAGTCTAATGGCGTCAGGTCAGGGGATCGTGCTGGCCATTCCATCGATATTCGCCTCCCTATCCATCAATTTGGAAATATTCGGTTGCGGTCCTGCCAGACGTCGATTTGGTAATAGGGCGGTGCTCCATCTTGCTGAAACCATATCATATTGGCTGGATCTTTTGGGTTTGCTGGATTGTTTGTCATAGTTGGCACGACATTATTTTAAAACAGTGCTAAATAATTATCGCTATCCGAATTGCCGTCACTGAAAAAGGGACCTATGATATGATCTCCAACCATTCCTGCACAAACATTAATCCTTTCAGGGTATTGCGTATGTTCTTCTTTCATCCAGTGACGATTTTCCATAGACCAATAGCGGCAATTTTGACGATTTTTGCACACATCAGAAAACAAAACATGTTCTAATTGGATCACATTGTTATCTAACACTGCCATCATTTGTTCACAAAAATACGTCTTCCATGAGCTACTGAGTTGGTATCATTTTATAGGTATGAATTTTTTTTTTTAATGTTCGAGTAATCGATGAATGGCTAACATCGAACATTAGGGCTGCTTTTCGACTAGAAGTACGTGGGTTTTTCTCAAACTCACGCATAATGTCCACTTATTGTATTGGCAGCTGCTTTTTTTATCTGCCTTACAGGTCCAAGCTCACAAAACTTCTTTTCTATTTAACTAATTGTCTCTTGGGATATATGCGGCAAACTTGGAACTTTTTCATGAAATAAGCGAGCAATTTCTATTTGTGTCCGTGTGCTATTTCCATAACTAATCATTTGTAGAATTGTTACTTTGTGAATTTCTGTTAAATGAACCATTTGTTTGGGATGCAGTTAACGAAATTCAAAGGACTATAATAACACTGACAATTACTGTCATGCTGGCAGACAACAATTTGCTAAGGCCAGGCGTTTTAAAGAAAAGTAAACAAAACTATTTATAACTTTTTTAGATTTCATCTCTGTAAAAAGGAAAGCTGAAATAGTTTCTGATTACTATCTCATTATCAATTTTCTGAAGAATCCAAAAATTGAGGGTGTTGCATTTAAAATAAGAAAATTGGTATTGGCTACTCTTACATGACACATTCTGTATAAAATCTTTTTGTTGAAAAAATGCGCAACTAAAAATAGCGATCGACGCGTCCGAGCAATCTTTCGAACGCGCCCCCATTTATTTATTATCGAATTTATTCCATTTGTCTGATTCACACTGTATATATATATATATATATATATATATATATATATATATATATATATATAGTCCATAAGCAGAACACGAAGACTTGAAAATGGCAGATGAGATTATGCCGAAACGTTGTCATTTCAACATCGGTTCTTTTAAGAACCATGGAGGAGAATCTACGCGAGACCAAGCCCGGAAGAACATCAACTTCATGTATACATATATATATATATATATATATATATATATATATATATATATATATTCTGTGTGCGTGTGCGTGTACGTGTGGGTCCGTGTGTCTGTGTGTCCGTGCGTCCGTGCGTCCGTGCGTCCGTGCGTCCGTGCGTCTGCGCGTGTGCGCGTGTGCGTGTGCGCGTGCGCGTGCGTGTGAGTGTGCGTGTGCGTGTGCGTGTGCGTGTGCGTGTGCGTGTGCGTGTGCGTGTGTGTGTGTGCGTATGCGCGTGCGTGCGTGCGTGCGTGCGTGCGTGCGTGTGTGTGTAACGTACGGAGGGAACAGTTGGGGATCAAAATTAAGGTGTTTTTTTGAAAAAATTTAGATCAAATGGTAATAATATAAAGTTGTTGTCAGTTAAAGCCCACTCATTTGGCGACTTTTTATAATTCAAGTTTACATAGAAACATAAACACAGAATTATTTTGGGAAGGCGGTTGTCGATTTGGAAACTATTCTTGCACGTTTAGCATTTCTTTCAGCTGCTCCCTACACCATTATCATATATACGTATTCTTCATTACTTTAATTCTTCATTTCGGACGAACTCGTAACCAATAATTAATAAATGCGTCAATAATAACAATTAAAGTAGGTACTTAATTTCCGACATTTAAGTGTATATATATATATATATATATATATATATATATATATCGATTTTATTTATATATATTTTTATTGTGATAAAGTAAATTACAACATATAGTGGTCTCTATCGGACCAATGAAGAATTCAAGCAGAGCCCAAAGGTACTCCCAAATGACCACATTTGCTCTTTCAGCGTAGTTAAAAACACGGAGACTCAGTATACAGTGGAAGTAAGATAAAGAATAAATTAAATGCTCTCCAGATGCATCTTTACACTGGAACGTGAACTTGTCTGCTTGGCACGTACCACTATAACACAAACGTTGAAATTAGTTCTCTTTCAACACTAGTTTAGACTTAATGAGTACCACAGTCCTGGCTACTATATAATACAGTCATACAAGGATGTCGTGCTCGACGTTGACTTTAACATTTTGAGACCATAAACCTCGCACAGGCTAAGTTAAGCTTAAAGGCGGACTATTTAAGTTTTATGTATCAGGTTGTACAGAAAGCGGAGGTTGTGAGGTGACCAAACAAAAAAACTGAATCTCACCTAGCTCCTGCGTGAGAGTTAGGAAGGATCTTCTGCAATAAACTATCATCTTTCTAGTTCTACTCCAGAAAGCGTGTATGCCAGTTTCACCAGCAGAAGAACCAACCAGGTGAAAATTGGTCATCTGGTGCGATAGCGTACCCGGGTACAACGTGTTCCACCTGAACATATATAATGACGCTATTCAACCAGCTGCGTTACAATCCCCAACTAGAAACTTTTTAGGCTTCAACTGCAGGTAGTCAAACATAAGCACAGGATTAATGTTCAAACACATTGGCTGGATCCGGATACTGTTTTTTTAAATTGTTAGCACTACAGTCCTGTTCTCCCGTTACTTAAGGGGAAGGTGTGGTGATCAAGAAATCATTCCCAATTAATTTTCTTATTAAAAAATTAAGGTCCATGTCTATATTTTTTTGTTGCTTCCTTCCACAATAGTATCTTCGTCTTATCTGTGTATCCGTTCAAACACGACCGCCATCTCCCACTTGACTTATTACTATTCTGTACTCATTACCGAATATTTTTCCACCGCACCTGAAATCTGGAAATTATTTTACTTCATTTTTTGTTCCTGTTATTCTTGAGATTCCCGACCATATATAAGTCAGGATTTCAGTTAAAAAAAAACGACCAGACCAGACCAGACTTTTTGGTAAACTTTTCTCGCAATGAGAAGTATTACATTACCAGCACTACAAAAATGCGGAATGCTTTTAACAGAGGTAACCATTATGCAGGGTGTTAGGTAAACATACGGCAAAAATTCAAGGGGTATTTCTTGTCTATTCTAAGAACCTTTTGTCTTATGATGATTTTTGAAGAACCCTATTGTTTTGAAGATATACGGTGAACAAAATGTGCTACAGTAATAACATTTTATTATCAAAAAGTACATGTAAAGTTACTCAATCCACAATAAATGTTCGAAATAACTTCCTCCAGCTTGGATACAAGCATTCAGTCTTCTCGTCATTGACTGCCGAACTCTTTCAAACACACCAGGGTCGTTTCTAATTGAGTCACACCCAGCAATTATCCGATTTCGCAAGTCGTTCAAATTCAATGTCTTTTACACGACAGGACTAAAGGCTTTATAAGGTAAGAGTTAGTTTTAGAAAGCGTATTTAAAAGGCAACATTTTTTTGAAACTAAGCTTGCGTAATTCGAAATTTAATTTTGATTCAAATTAAATTTCCCTTTCACGACTGCGGCAAGCAATAAAGTTCTACATACATAGACAAAATTTACATCAATTGGGGCTTGAACCTTGATGGCGCAGTTGGTTAGCGCGGTACTCTAGCAAAGTACAGGTCGTAGGTTCAAATCCTACTCGAGGTAAACTTTTTATTTATGTATTTAATAAAATTAATAATAATTTTTAAGTTGTGGTAATGTTTAACTGTTGAGTCTGATTAATCAAACGCCAAAATACCCCCCCATCTCTACTCCCATGATTATGGATGGACACGGCTGTGGACTCGTTATCGCCAAATATAAGATTTATGGAGCTTGAATGGGACGAAATAACAGGATGTACAAATTCCAAAGAAAAGGAAAATAAGATTAGAAACTCAAGACGTAGGGGTAAATATTAATATTATAAAGGTCAAAGCAAGTTTGTGGAACAAATTTAAAGACAAACTACATAGAATTAAAAATGAAGCCACCCTACTAAACAACAAGAAAACAAGTATTAATAACACCGAAAAATCTATGAGGGGCAGTATTGGTAAGCTTTTCAGCCACGTCACTCAAATCATGACGAACGATATGCAAGAATTATGGAAAATTCCATATTACAAACTCAAAAGTAGTTCTAGAAATACAGAATACGTAGTATATCGTAAACGATAACAAACGGACAAGGAGGAGCTGCAAATATGGAAAATCCAATGTAGCTTAGAAAATGCAAACAATTTTGAAGAGCTACAGGTTTAATGGGTTTTCGGTGGTAGCAAATGAAGCTTGCCGTCAACGAAGTCCAACACAACGATTAAGACTCGTTTGAGAAATAAATAAATTTTATTCAAAGAAAATTATAAGTTACGGAATTTGCTATTATGTAATGCTCCTGGGCAGTTGTGGACAGCGGTCGTTCGTTCAGGCGGTCTTTTGGTCCACTTCTGAACGTCTACGGCGTCCCAAATGGCTGCGTCGGGTTTCTCAGTGGAAGATAAAATTCAGGGTCTAATCCTTATTATAGAAAATACCTAATTCTCAATTAGTTCGGACGGACGACGGATACCGTAGACAAAGGTCACAGATCTCCTTGACAAACAAAATTCCTTCAACAATGGTGGATGGAAATGAATGATTCTTAATAAATATGAACTCTGTGAATTTATTTATTACGGTTTAACCAAAACGGTGTTCGGTAGCAAAGTAACTTTTACTACTTGTCAAAATAAATTTAACTGACTTTAATACTCGGTTACAGAGCAAATGTTTACTAAGTTGAATTCTATTAATTAGCCTGTATTAACTACTCTTTACCTCTAATATCAATTCACAAATTCAATTTTCGCTACGTACGCAGTGAGAACGAAGGAAAGATAAAGATTTTTATGAAAGCACTAACGTATATAGAGTACGACATTTAAAAGTGGGGAACGGCTGGAAATTCCATAATTTTAACGATGAGGCGACAGCGTAACAGTTTGTTTTAATTCATATTAAATCAACCATTGAATTAATATTTCTTTCGTCGTGATAAAATGATTCTTTATGAAGTAACAGAACGATTGATATAAAATTCGGCCAGTCTCCATTAACAAAAAATACTTATTCTATCTAACGGTTTAATTAGTGATTAATAACACTTATATCAACTAAAAATCACGCAATTCCAGAAGCTAGCTACTGTTTGACACATCTGTCGGTGTTCGCGTTATTTAAACACACAAAATTTTATACAATAGTAAAAGATTAGATACATTATTTTGTAGTTGGAATTCATAGAAAGTATTTCAGAGTTAACTTTACGTATTTATATCAAAACTGCTATTTTAAAATGCAATTTTTACTAACTAAATTAACTAATTTATGAGGACGGTGTTAATTACCACCTGCATATATTAATTTAAAACTCTCCCAATTAGATTGACCGCATTCCAAAGTCCATTTCAATGCTTTGGTTTCTTATCATTCTCTAATATAATATAAAAGATTTTGAATGTAATTTCCATTTAACGTGTGCGTTTTAAAATACACTGAATTACTACGTATCAAGTTTTAATTTCGGAATAACACAAAGAAAACTTGTATTTATATTAACGGTTGTTTATAGTACTTGATAAGTTTTAATTTTGAAACACAGAAAAATTTCTATTTCCAATTAACGGCTATCTTTTAATTTTACTTTTATCAATATTCAATGGTGCATAATTATTTAATTTACGGGCTTAATTATTGTATAATATTAGTGAAGTAAAAGGAAAAAAACTAATCTTCACACAGGATGTAATAAAAGAAGAATGGCCAGAATATTACTTAAAAAAGAGTAAAGTAATGTCGGTTGAACCTGACCATAACACGGAAGAACACTTACTGTACATTCTAGATGTGCAGGATGTGGGCAAATAAGCAACAGGTGCTAAAATCCCGGATTAGTAGAAAACCAACCACGGAGTTAGTAGTGATGAAAAGCATTAGTACGATGCTAGAGGAAGAGGTACGATGCCAGAGGAAGAGGGATATGACCTCACAGCCTCGGAAGCAATGGTTATGCGAGGAGGCATAAGAGTCAAAGACGATGTAAATAGAGATAAAGATATCTGCGACCTGTTAGAAACGAGTATCAAGAAGATGGAGGATGAGAGCAAATGAAAACTAGGCATTGTCCTCACATCCCAAAAAGACGTACAGGAAATACACACAAACCCACCTAGGAAGCTGTTGGAATATATTACAAAGAGTAAAGAAATGAATGTTATGCTCTTCATCAAAAAATCCTGCCTCGAAAAAGAGGATGGGAGAAATAAATGGGAAGCCACAGGGCCGCTTGTCATTAAGGAGGAAGGCAAGTCTTACGCTGACTTACTTCGAGGAGTGAAGCAGGCTCTCGGCAGAGAAGATGTGGCAGAGCTGAATACTGTTCGTAATACTAAGGAAGAGAGTCTGATAAAGACTACAGACAAAAAGGATAATTTCATGAAAAGAATTAAAGAAAAAATCAGCTCCAAATTGACCGACACGAAATGTATCATAAAAGAGACACACTCAGAAAGTATGGTTTTCCATATCAGAGACATCGACGAAATTGTGCTCAAGACAGGGATTCATAAAGATTTCGAATATCAGCTACAAGGGGTCGAGGGTAGTTTCAGCACAAGCAAGCCTAGATCCACCAGAAATGGAAGGCAAACCGCCACAATCATAACTGACCGAAAGATCGGAGAGGAACTGCAAAAGTTAGTCAGAGTCAGAATCGGCCTAACAATGTGTAGAATCGAACCAAGTATTGACCTCGAAAGACACCTAAAATGCGGAGGGGTCGGTCACGCGACACAAAAATGTACCGAAAATAGTGCTATCGGCGACCAATGCAATAATTACGCCTAGAAAGGGCATGTTAAAAAGCAATGTAACAAAGAAAAATTCTGTATACACTGTCAAAACACTGTATTTAGACCCTCGCATGACCTGAATAGAGAAGCACCCTTAAAAGCGTAAGGGAGGCGCTCCGAAGGTAAGTAAAGATGACAACCTAAAGGTGAGATGCTAATCAAGCCTATAAACTCTAAAATGGCGGCACAAAAGATATAAAAATACAGTACATAATCCTTGCAAGAGGGAAGCTGGCGCTTGATCTCTTATCAACTGCACTAGATAAGGATATTGATATAATAATACCGTCGCAACCTAACAAAAAATTATTGTTCGCCACTAATTCTGTGTGCCATCTTTGGATGCTACTTCTCTCTAAATATGCCTTTTCAACCTTTCAAATAAAAAAATCGGCACTCTATTTAAAAAAATAAGTAATAAAATAGGCAATATGGTCATTATAGTCGACTTTAAATCAAAATATCCAAAATGGGGAGGCGTTAACGAAGACGTCAGGGGCAAACTCCTAACGGAATGGATGGCAACGAACAACCTTGTGGTTCAAAACCAAGACCTTTGTAAGAATCTCCTCAATTATGCCTTATAAATAAACTGATCCCTTCTTACACTATGCTTTTTACTGGCCCTGACGGTATCCCAGCTATTGTCTTAAAGAAATGGTCCCCCGAACTAGTACCAGTCCTATTTAAGCTCTATACGATCTCTATGTCTTCTGGGGAATTCCCTTCATCATGGAAGTTAGCAAATGTTTAACTTATTCCCAAAAAAGGCGACAAGACCGATCCCTCAAACTACCGACCAATTGCCATCTCTTCCATTTTGTCTAAAATCATGGAAAAAGCCATCAATCAGCAACTGCTCACGTTCCTTGAAACTAACAAACTCCTTAGTGGCCACCAACATGGGTTTCGGCAAAGCCGTTCAACAGGTGATCTTCTTTCATATGTGACCCAAGTTTGGAACAATACAGTCCGGTGAAACAGTTGTAGTCGCTTTAGATATCTCAAAGGCATTTGACCAAATTTGGCATGTGTTTACTTGCCAAACTCACCTCGTTTGGGTTAAATGATACGCTCATCAACTGAGTTTTTAGTTTCCTTGATACAAGACGAATACGTGTCGTAGTTGATGGCTTTTTTTCAAAAGAAGTTAGCATTAACGCGGGGGTACCACAGGGATCCGTTATAGCGCCTACACTTTTTGTGCTGTACATAAATGACCTTATTTCTTCAACAACTAACGCCATCCATGGCTTTGCTGACGATAGAACTCTTCACTGCAGTTCATCTCAGTCTACTCATAGTGATAATCCATCTTCTATGTCAAATCAAGAAATTAAAGCTGAAATGGCAAATTCAATCAACAAAGACATACAACGTATTCTCGAATGGGGAAGCAATAATCTAGTTAAATTTAATGCTAACAAAACTCAGTGTTGCCTTGTGTTCGCCAAAAAAGATCGATCATTTCCTGTTGTAAGTATGAATGGCTCAGTTCTTAAGTTTTCAAACTCTATACTCTGTTGGGTATGGCTGTATCTTCTAATCTCTCATGGGTTAACCATCTTCTGTCAGCTACCAAAACAGCTGCTCGTAAAATAGGCTTTTTGTACAGATCTAAGCAGTACTTTACCGCTTGACAACTCCTTCTTCAGTATAAGGGCCAAATTCGGTCTCATCTGGAATATAATTCTCACCTCCGGGCTAGTGCTCCCCAATACGCTCTCGATATCGTTGATCGTATTCAAAAGAGAGCGATTAGGCTTATAAATGACTCGTCCTTAACTTCTCACATACAGTCCCTTGGGCATAGAAGGATGGTTTCAGTTCTTTCTTTGTATTATCGTTATTACAACGGCTATTGTGCTGCTGAATTATATTCTTTGATACCATCTCGGGCTATCTTTGCGAGAAACACTCGGTTCGCTTATTCACATCATCAGTATGCAGTACAAATCTCTACTTGTCGAACCAAACGGGAGCAATCCACATTTTCTACACGGCTTCTAAACTCTGGAATGATCTCCCTAGTTCCTGTTTTCCTCTCACTTATGATATGAGAAAATTTAAGGTAGCTGTTCATAGGCATCTATTGGTAATTCCCTATCCCTCTATCCATCCTCCTAAGTGTTCCTGAGTGCTTTAGCATGATAGGCCAAATTTTACCTGTCCAAAATCATAAAAAAAAATAATTACACCGATAAGATTCACTTCACAACCACGAACATTGGAATAAATCACCTATTTCTTATGCGGGGATTAGTCATCCATTATGCGCAGTTTGTGCCGGTAAAATTAAGCTTTGCGCCCTATACTATATTACTATAAAAATTACATCGATGTGGTTAACTTCACACGTCTGGCGCCCATTATGCGCCATTTGTGCGTTTAAAATAAAGTTTTACTCCCCTGAAAGAAACTAGTTGTAATAATTACACCGCTACGGCAAACTATGCACAGTCTTTACTTTCTACATATATAAATTAAGTGCCAATTACGAGTCGTTAGAATAAAATTTTGTGCTGTTTAAAAAATAATTTATTGGAAAGATTATTACATCGATAAGGCTAACGTCATAGCGGTGAAATAAATAAATTAATATTTTCTTGTACAATAATTAGGCGCCTATAATGCTCCGTTAAATAAAATTTTTCCCAGTTTAAGAATTACCTGTACATGGCTAAATTTACCGAGCCGCGAATTTTTACGTAAATCACTGTTTTGTTATTTTCTAATAGATTTATTTAAATGTGTTGTTTGCCTGTTTATTTGTTTAATAAGTATATTTATTATTTTTACCGTTTTAAATTTCTCATGAAATATTCCAATGTACAAATTTATATTTACTTTTAACGCTCCCTATGAATTCATAAGGTTGCTTACCTACTTCAATTTAGTAATTAGACAATTATTATGCCATATTTCACTCAAAATGACCAATAATTAGCATCTAATTATCACACAAGAAAAGACTAATTTTCTACATAAATTCAAAACTGTGAAGTTTGCCCTGTCGATGTAATCTTTACAATAACTTGTTTCCTATAAGAGTGCCAAGGGTGTTCAATTATCGCGCTAGAAAAGATTCAATTGTTTATAAGACTATGCATTTTATTCTCTATGGGATGTAAAAGTTTACTTTAGAGGCGCACAGCAGCGCCTAATTGGCGCCTAATTGCTAAATTAAAAAAACTAATTCATACATAAGTTCAAGGCTGTGAAAATAACGGTATTGATTTATATTAACAATAACTTGTTTGTGGCGCAAAATTTTGTTCTAACAGCACAAAATAGAACATAATAGGTACCGAGCAAAAAAGACAAATTATTTGTTATTGATGGAAATTTCGCAATAACTTGTATTCTATGTGGGCGCAAAATTTTATTTTAGCGGCACAAAACGGCGCATATTTGGAGTTTAATGATTACATAAGAGAAAACTGATTTAAGCAAAAGTTACGGCTGTGAATTCAGCCGTGCCAATACAATTTTATAATAACTTCTTTCCTATAAAGGCACAAAAATTTCTTTAACGACGCAAAATGGTCCCTAATAGGCCCATAATTACTGCAAAAGCAAAAATTGATTTATCCAAAAATTTGCAGCGCGTAATGTTAGCCGTGCTTTCAGAATTTTTTATTTATTTCTTATTGGGGCGCAAAATTTAAATTTAATGGAATAAAATGACATCTAATTGTACACGAGTTTAAATCACATTATTCAAAAATAACCCGGCTGTAGAGCAAATCTTATTATAATTATAAACGTTTGTATTGGATAAAACCCAAAGCTTAATTTAGTTATTCCGCAAATAACTGCTGTTTATGTATTGTGTTCACATCTTAAATAAGTACACAATGAAGGGCCAAATTCGAAATTGAGCGACTGATAAATTTAAAGTATAAAAATTATGTGAGTGTACTAAGATATAAATTCTTATAAATAAATAAATTGTGCATGTATCAAGATGTATCAACAGTTTTCTTAACGTATATATATATATATATATATATATATATATATATATATAGTCCAGTCAATTTATACAAAAATATTGGGATTAATTGCAAAAGGTACGGTATTTATTATTCTTAGATATGTTGTAGGGACTAGTATCACTAGTAAAAACCCAAGTTTGCAGAATCCAAGAGTAAAATGTTTGGCCAATGTTTTATATGCTTTAATACTTTGGATGACGGTAAAGTTATGGTAATTAATGAAAAGGGTATAGCTACCCTGAGTGCTGCGAGTGTTGATCGTGGACTTCACGACAATGTTTCTTTCCTAAAAGGTATATAGGTATAAAGTTTATGTTCTTATTAGTCACTTTGACCAAATTTTTAACTTTTATTTATTTCCTCATTGTCTCTCACGCTTCTCACCTGCGCATAGTCACGGGACGTACAAGCGCATCTTTTAACAAATATAGCTTTGGTTAGCATAGTCCTAAATGAGGTGCAATTTACAGAAGACGACCGAGCTTATATTGAAAGAATGCTTTGCGAAGGTGACATACCTATGATTCTACTGATTGAGAAAAATGAGAAGTACCAAGTATTTCCAACAAAGTTTAGCACTGCACTGAACAAGCTGGAAAGTAATGGATCCACTTCGAAGCTATGGGTTCAATATATTCCAATGACAGTGCTTATAACACATTTCATTTAGACAGAGCGCGCGGGAGACTGGAAGCTGCATATCGCCACAATCAGTGAAATGCTGCCCTTCTTTCATGCAGCAGGTCATTTTCTTTGTGCAAGGAGCGCACATCTCTATCTACAGGATATGTTAAGCCTTGAAAAACGAATGGATCCAGCTGAATTCAACAAGTTTAATACAAATGGATGTTTCACTATTCGCCGGTCCGATAAGTTCTGGTCGGGAATTTGGTCAGATATGACTATTGAGCAAGTTCTAATGAAATCCATGAAAGGTTTTGGTGGCCTGACTCACGGACGTGTGCTTCACCATGGACTATGTGCATGATTTTTATGCAGACGGTATTGAATCTTTTTGCGATCTCAACTCATCAACAACTGAGCAACATGTAGATATGAGGTCTTCTCCAATTGTTAGAGACTATGCAGAAGTGCAAAAATTGAGAAATTGGTTTGGTACGTGCAAACTTCGACTTTGTCACGGTAGAGGTGGATGGGTCCTACAGTGATGCAGATGGTATCTGTAGCTGAAAGAGAAGAGAGGGCGCCAGCTAGAATGATAAATCAGCCAGCCCTAGATTAATAGATAATTTGTCACTTTTCTAGCCAAGTAACGAATATGTGAAAGGATCTGAGCACTAGGAAAAATAGTTATAAAACAGAAAGTCCCCAAAACAAAAGCGATATATTAACTCGCAGTAAACAAAAATAATAGAAATGATCAGGTGGTTAATAAAACCTTTAACTCGAATCTGTTGAGCTGAATGCTTGTTTCTTACAAAACAGTGTTTAAATACATAGATTACCAATAAGCATGGTAATTTTTAAATTTCAAAAATTTTACCCAAAGCAATTTAATGTAAAACTGCAAAAATTTGTGCAATAACACTTAAAGTTTCATCACAAACATGTACGTAGGTCTATACAACTTATAGGATTGGTCACATATTAATCAAACCATTAAGGTATCCAAAAGACACTGAATAGGAGTGATTTATACTTATCTTTTATATTCCAGCCTGTCGGAAAGTTATAATTTCAAATATTTCACAGGTGTGGAAGTCAAATCTCTTGCTAATTATGTAATAAGTAACACACTTCATCAGCCAAATGCCAGTATGTACGAATTATATACAAATGTACTACAGCGTACCTATATCCATTTTTTACATAGCATAAAAGAATATTTAGATGGTGTACGAAAAGTATATGATATGGCATACAAAAAGTATATTGTATGGCGTACAAAAATTACCTCTTCAATGAGGCAAAGAATCAGAAAAGTACGTACGTAAGTCAAGTACGAATATGAGAACAGCTTATAACTGTCTCGAACAGCTAAACAGTAATTGCTTTCCCCAGAAAATCTAACATGTAAAAACAACTTCGTGGTTAGAGAAATTTGTGAGGTTAAGTCTAACCCCTTTAGCTAATTGGTTTAATGATTTTCTTAATAGATTTAGTTCTTCAATCGAACCAGATCGATTGCCTGAAAGTAAAACGTGGTAGAAGAACAAAAAAACCAAGCGTGACAAAAGCTCACCTGTTTTCAGTATTTCCTATATATCCGATATAAATCGTTTGTACCCACTAATTATAGCGATTCGGCATAAAATTTAGAAAAATGTTATAAAACCGACAACCATCGATGGGATAAATAAAGTCTAGAAATTTTCATTTTTCTTTTAGGAAACACAAAATGGCTTTTCATTCGTCAAACAGGAAGTGAAATTAAAAATCAAATATGCGAATGTCAAACGGATATTATATATATATATATATATATATATATATATATATATCACCAGTGACACCCAACACATGAAGTTGAAATATAACTTATAAGTGACCATCAAAAAGTTTACCAAACCACTACAGAAATGTTTTTTTTAATTGTGAAGCGTAATATATTCAAGAAACTACAGAGATAAGCTTAGAAAAATGTCATTATTTTTAGAAAAATAGTAAATTCAAAGAAATACGAGCAATTCATTAATTTTAATAGATCTCAAAAATTTACTTAATCGTACAGCAAAAGTAACGAATGTAACAGGTTTACAAATCATCATCCATTTCCAAATACTGATAAAATAATTTCGGTCAGCAGTGAAGCTGTTGGGGCTAAAAACATAAACTGCCATATGGCTCAACAAATTGGATTTCAAGAATCGTTGGTCACAACTTTGGGAAAGTTTTAAATGGAAGAACAAAGTGACCAGTCTAGCAGCACTGTAGAAGTAGGCAAGAAGAAAATAGAGACCGATCCGTTGTCGCTGCAAAATACAGTTCCGAGGACCTTGCAGTTGTAAAAAAGCGGGCCTAAACTGCTCAAGCCTTTGTACTTTCTACCTTGGACAATTATGTCAGAACGTTTATACTGCTGATTTGGAAGACAGTGGTGAAGGTGAGGATGTAGATGCCATCACAGACACCAGTTCACACCACTTCACACTTCTGTTAATTTTTTGAGTGACCAACAGAATTTTACAATGCCAGGGCCTTCGAAAAAACCTAAATTCTAAATAAAATGTTTTGTTAATAATATTTATTTATGAATATCCAATAAACGCATAAATTTTTCTTGTAAACGTGTATTTCTTCCAAATTATCGTATTTTCGATGCTCTGTAATTACAAAATTATAGCCCGTAGCGAAAAAGATATAAACATAAAAATGTTAGTAAATTTTCTCCTCTACAAAATTGGTAATAATCATTTTTTCTCTCAGATCCTCAGGAATGGAGATATAGATAAAAAACTGAAAAGAGTGGGAAAATTTTAACGTTTATTAGCTATAACTATGCTTTCACAGGGTCTCTGATTCTGCAAACTTAGGTTTTTACTAGTGGTACTGGTCCCTACAACATATCCAAGAATAATAAATACCGGATCTTTTGCAACGTATTATGATCAATTGACTGGACTAAAAATGGAATGAGATAATGCATTGTGTTGGCATTAAAATCAAAATATATACAGCTACACCAAGTGTAAAAGCGTACACGTTAGATAGAATCCTTCAATACTTTCTACTTATTTGCTCACTCTACCCTTTTTGGATACTACAGTTGTATTTCCTGGCTATTTATTACTGCCAGAAATAGTAATACTTGCATCCAAACAACTTTAAGGTTGCCATACTAACCTATTTACACACAACACAATGGTAGAACGCAGACGGAATTAGTTATAATCACAAAAGGTTAGTGCTGCTGTCCTTTCACAATTAAATTAAATTCCTAAGGTATGTCATATGTCTAACAAATTTTGTCGTCTTATTTGTGACGAAGAGCTGGATCATTTTAACTTTTCCGATTCTTCACCTTGCCACATTCAAGGCTTAAATCTTTCACTATGTATCATAGCTACAAGATTTTTTTACTAATTTAAACTTAATTATTCTTGAGGTTACTTAGTAGATCAATCAACGTCAATTCGCATGAGTGTGTTAAATGAATAAGTAACTGGATTTAAGAACTGTATATAAAAATTTCATTTTTATTATTCCTTGAGAAGTTATGGAGGTTTGTATTTCTCCATTAAAACCTTTACGAAAGTATTTTAATACTGTTCGTCACACATCTCTTGTAATAGAACCATTTAATGGAATTTTCAACATTAATTACATAAGTGGTGATAACTAGAGACGGGCAGATATGCTGCAAAGATAGTGATCCACTTACATATGCAATAAAAAAGTGAAGAAATATGCACTCAATATGCAGTAATATAGCCATATATGCACTAACATATGCGCTAAAAAATTTTACTTTTATCAGGATTTTAAGAAAATTCAATTTTTTCAATTCTTGTTTATTACAATTATTACTAATTGTTACTATTTATGTATTCCTAAAAACTATATAATGAAATTAACAATAATTATTTATTATATTTTATTGGTTATACGTTACATACATAAAACCCATAACATAATACAGCACAAGAAGAAATAGTCAAATTTAGAGATTGTTGCAATAAATAATCATATTTTTCACAATTGTAAATCCAGAATTATATGTACAAAACGAAAAAATTATTAAAAGACGACTATTGTAAAGAGTACTTAATTAATTAGTTAAATTGTTGCAGGGCAGCGAAGAACATATTTTAACAAACACGTGTTTAATTAATGTATTTGCAACTCATTTTTCAATTAAATAAAACCTTTACAAAATTTTGTCTAGAATAATAAATGAGAATTACCATAAATAACACAAAAACAGCTTAAAACTATTTAGCAAGATTTAGGTTTATTTTAATATGAGTACAATATCACTGGAACAAAGCGTGCATGTCATACATACCTCCTTCTCGCAAATAATACAAAATACTACACTTCCATCGTATTTAAAACACGAATACGATTTTAACCACCTTCTAATTAGAGCGTTCATAGAGCTGCCCACTTTTGGCATGTTGACTTCAAACGGCTATAAGGGAATGAAATTTTTGTAAACAACTAGACCAGTCTTAAACAAAAAAAAAACGGAAATTCCAAGATTTTCAACATCAAAAGTACCGACGTATCTTCGTCAATAACTGCAATGTAGTTATTGTGCATATTACTAAAGTACTAATTAACGTAGTTCCAAAATACCTAAGTTTCTAAGAAGTTTTAAAGCGGCTTAAAGTATAAAAGCAAGTATAAGATTTGAGTAAACAAACCTTTGTATGTGTTAAAAATAACTTCCAGAGGGTTGACGAAATTACAAGCTTAAAGTTTTAAAAATCTCCGGACAAATATTGGTAAATTTATTTTCTAACAAAAGAACGGAAAAAAGACGCAAACATGCACTTTCATGCTCTTACCACCTCGTATATGCTCTAATAACGTAAAACGCCTCATGTATGCAGTATATGCAAAATAAAATTTGTGATTTTGGGGCCTAAATGTTAAAAAACGTACATATTCTTAAAAAAAGTTTCGTATGCTCAATAACAAAAAATATGCAAATATGCATTTGCCCGTGTCTAGTGATAACTTTTTGATAATTTCAACTAGATTCAGGAATCTATGTCGCAAAATGTTAAACAAGTATCTAAGTATCTTTATTAAATAATTAACTATGTTTACAATTGTTGTAATTAATGGTGCAATTAATGTAGGTAATTGTAAAATTTCTTTGAGATGAAGAGGATGAAACAGTGTAGTCTGTAGTGCAGATGAGTGATTTTTAACAATTGTTGCTTACCTATTCCACTTTTAGCTAGTTGTCCTACAGCAGAAGAACGGTTTGAATGGTTTGTACTTTTTATTTTGTTAGGATCTAAGCCAATCTTTTGCGCTACTCGTTTTGCCCGTTTTTCTATTTTGTTTTGTCCTACCGGGTGACCACCCCTTAGATAAGGATTCCTGCCAATGTGGATTAGGTGTCAAAAATAAACGATCAATTTAAATATTTTCAATTCTTTTTGACATTAATTTATGACGTACCGGACATTTGTCAGTGTCTTCTTTATTTGGTGTTAGAAATTTGCTCAGTTAACCTGCGCGATCCACCTTGTGCGGTTTAGAAATTATTGGGTTATATCCTGCCAGTATTATTATTTCCATAACGATCCATTTCTTCTCTAAAATATTGCACCAATGATTTTGTGGCCTATTCGCCTCTCCATGCGAACTCGTAGCTAGCAGTGTGCTAAATTTTTTTTGTAAGCCATTTGGAGTATTTTCATCTTATGCTCCTATCGTTTCTTCTATTTATTTTTTCCTGAGAGCTGCAGAAGATGATTTTCTCTTTTCGGGGATTTTTTGAAGTTCTCGACTTTTACAGTTACGCACGTCTCGCGAGGTCTTAAATTCATGACAGTGAAGAGACCTATTTTTCTATTATATTCCCTGAAATATTTTTCCTGGACAAGTTTTACGGTTCCATTCTACAACGTTTTGATAACAGATTCTTTGTAGTTTTCTCCATTTTATTGCGCATGTTATATGGCCAGTGCTCTAAAATTGATGCGATCTGTTTCACCCAGGGACGTTCCGAAGAGAAAATTTTGGGGGGGCAGGATTCTCGTGATTTGACCAACTTTTAGGAAAAAATGACCAACTGATAAATAACAAAATACAAAAAATATGTACATTTATTAAATCGAAAACAATATAAATCTATAAACATACCTTATTCAACGCACACTCTTATTCTTCGTTCCTTCATTGCAGCCCACGGATTGATGATATCTTTCATTTTAATTTCGTCTACAATGTCCTTTTCAAAATGTAGAAGCATTAATGAATCCAGACGTTCGTTGGACATTCTCGAACGTAATGCGGTTTTCACATATTTCAGAGAACTGAAAGCCCTCTCATTTGTGCAAACCGAATATCCCGCTATTGAAATAAACTGGATACACTTGAATGCGAGGGATAAGGATGCTTTCCTTTGTGCAGCTATTCTTATGAGGTTTTGAAAATAGTTCACTTCATCACCTTCACAGATTGCGAATAAAATTTCAAGCTCAGCATGGAGAGCATAGCAATCGGGTCTATTATATGGGGGGAACGAGTCCACGAGTTTCTCAACCGTCTCTTCATTCAAATTACTTGGCGACAGTGGGAAAGTAACAATAGCTGTAAGTTGTAAGGTAACCCCGATTGTTTTCAAATTCTTGTCGAGAAATTCCACGATCGTATCCAGCACGACGTAGAATTCTTTTCGATAGAACTCGGTAATATCCAGACGCGCCTCATTTTCTGGATTGTCATCCAATCGCCTGGGATTCAACCTCCTCCGATGTGTTCTATTGAAATCCTCATCAGGGTTCACATCCATGCTTTGAGCAAAAGATTTTGCGCTGCTTATCAAGTTATTGACTTCATTCTGTGAGTTTGATCTGATGGTTCGGAAAACTGTGATTACCGCTTCAATCTCCTTCATTGTGTCCAAGATATTCAAAGTATCACTCTCCAGAATTTTTGTTACCACTTTCAATTTCACGAATACTGTCTTTGAAAACATCAGGAACGATATGAAATCGAAATGCAGAATCCGTTTCAACAAACCAGATGCTTTCGCTTCGACTTTTTTATCTTCATCGCTCTCACAGAAGTCGGCTAGAACTTCTGCAATTTTTTCGAACGCAACGTTCATAGCGGCGATTGTCTACAAATCAACGTGTTAGTACTGTTTGATCAATTGTGATGAACACATATTCTAACCTCAGCTCTGGCTGTCCAGCGAGTTTTTGAGAGATTCTTGCGGATCAGACAGTTCTCGAGCTCCTCTAGTTTGATTGATAATGAATTCGACCTTTTCACGCTCGAATGGAAAAATATGTAAATTTCTCCCAGTATGTTGAAAAACTCCTGTAGGAGACTGCTCCGTCCACACGCATGCTTTATAGCTGTATTCTTTCTATGTGCTTGACACGGGATGTACGGTATTTTACGGTGTAGGAACTCGGATACTTTCTGCTGCGCACCGTTGAAATCCCCAGACATGACCGATGCGTAGTCATAAGACTGGAACGCTAATTTGTCAGTATCGATGCCATTCTTATTTAGTATGTCCAAGATATCTGCTGCAGTCCCGGCACCAGTTTTTGCAGTAGCTTCTGTGATACTCAACAAACGCTCTCTTGGAACACCACGATCATTGACCGTTCTCACGACTACTGACAAAATTTCCTTATTGGAGACATCGGGTGTATAATCCGCCATAACCGTGAAAAAGTTGCATTTTTCAATTTCCGTCAGAACTTTAGTTCTGACGAAAAGTGTACACTGAGTTTTCCTTTTTTCTTAGTGCCACTACTCTTCATTTTTCCCCAACTCTTGACTCCATCCAATTTCCAAGAATTTTCAGCTTTATCTCTGCCGGGTCCATCAGGAAATAGGCAGCATACGAAGCAAAATGCTGTATCCTTCGCCGTGCTGTACTACAGATGATTGAACTGCTTATACCATTGCGCATTAAATCTATGACCTGTGTGATCTTTAAGAAACACATGCAACATAGGTTGATGTGGTCCCAATTCAACGAGATACTTCCGCTGAGAATTGTACATAATTTTTCCTCGCAAACCCGGATCATGAGAAACTATATCAGAAGACTGTGTTGCGAATGATGATGGAACTGGTTCAGATTGTCGTTCCACTTCTTCAATATGTAGTTTGCAACTGTCCAATACTTCACTTCAACGATCTTTGATGTTGGAGACCAGGTTGAATATTTCCAGTATCTAGATATAATTATCAACGGTATCAGTTTCATTTAGATGGCTTATCATTTTCTTTGTGGAGTCGAATAAATCACACAAATACAAAAATTGGCCATACCACTGAGCCCAAGATTGCCGGTTCTTGTCACTTTCTTCATCCAGTTTGCTCGCCTGCTCGCTTGTTTCTGTCATCTCTTCTTGATCAGACTCAAGAATTACATTGAAGTCTAGAATTGAGTAAATTAGTATATGCTGAATTTCAATAGCAATAATATTTGCACCTGAGCTAGTTGCAAGTGTGTTTATCCCTGGCAAATTTGACGTGAAGTTTAATTGCTTCGTACTATCCGATAACTGTGGAACTACAACAACGTTTACAATATTATTTTTTCATTTATCATAAACACCTCTTATTTGCTTATATTTACCTTTCTCTGTAGATATATTTTCATGTGCAACTTCATAACTCATGTTTTCAGCTTTTAATTGAGTATTGTTCTCAGTTTCAGAAAGATCAGTTATTTTCCTCTTAGAGCAATGGTCTATTGCTACATCGCTCAGTTGGTCAACTGCATCTCCTGAGTTATAATTTCAAAATTTTAAACAATTATACAAAAATAATTGAGCAAATGAATATGTTCAGCTACAATCAGTAACCCACCAACCTTCAACGACAGTTGAATTTCCAGAACCAGAAGCGCGATGTTGTTGCACCAGGGATGCTTGCACGAAAGGATTTTTAGGAATTCCAAGCCGGTTCACCTTCACAACCCTGCCACCATGTTTTCTTGCTTCATGCATTAATTTATAGTCATTATTGAAAACAGCACTGCACTGAGTGCACTGTACTTTAAATCGCTTCCTCATATCGGTACTAACAGGCTACCCTCTACAACAATAATAGATTTGACATAGGTAGGGCATAGATATTTATGTATTAAGGGCATAATCTACAATTATGCCCGTGGTACATACAATGTTTTATTTTATTTTGCACCATGAAACTGGAACAAAATTTTAAAAAGATTCAGTATTTTCGGCAAGTTTTTAAATGCAAATTTAGTGAAATAAAGTCGACAGTAGGCTAATTTGTTGTTACTAAGATACTGTGATATTGCTACATTGTTGCTAAGGTACTGTTTGTAAATAATTTGCATTATAAAATGGAAGGTGAAAACGCAAAGACTAATTTGTTGGGACTGGGAGGGGGAGCGACAGCAGGCACATTCCCGCGTCCCGCTTCCCGCCCACATGCCTGCGGCCCACTGGCCGGCCAACTTTTCATCCGGAGCGCGCGCTGAGTCCAACTTTTCGACCAAAATATATTTTTGGGGGTCAGGCTGCCCCCCCTTGACCCCCCATAGGAACGTCCCTGGTTTCACCTCGGTTGATGCAGTTAACTCATAATTACGTTCAAAGCAAAAGTTTAAAAACTGTTTCCTTCTTTCCTTCTTTTCTTGGTGTTGACTGGCGTTGTTTGTTCGACAGCTGTTTTGTATTGGCTCAGCCGAACTTTAACCGAATCTTGTGCTCATGTTGGTTTCTGTAAGGTGACTAATTGTAAAGTTTCTTTGAATCTGTACCAATTCTTACTTTATTTTGGAGAAAATCTCAAAGGCGAAATCTGAATGCCACTCAACAATGACGACGATGCTGAATTTATTTATTTAAACAAACATCCAATTAAACAACATGAATAAATTTGCAACAACCCATTTTGACTTGTATTAAAATATACCTTAATTTATGTTCTTCGTTCATATAGTTGTAAATATAAGAAAAATGTTTACTTAATGATTTATAGGTATGTGGTAGGCAACTTAACTTGCATTTTGGTGTAACTTAAGTGCATATCTTCTTAAGGGTTTTTTATACTCCCACTTCTTTAAATTATTTTTTTCTGATCATTTTTTCGCGCAACGCGTCATCACCAGATATTCTAAGCGTCCATTTTTTCACTTGTGGCACGCTGTTAGATGCAGAAAGCCATTTTTTTGGGCTTCTACCTAAATTTTGTGAAAAGTCCCATTGATTTAATGGTAAGATATATTTTAACGCATTATACTAAAAATTAAAACATTTGCTCTTTGCAGGCACTTTTATCACTTTTATTACTTTTACTTTAATTACACATTTAATGCTACTTTTACGTACGCCTTAATTTTATGATTGCGTTGTGCTTTTAATGCAGAATTAAAGTTTGATCACATTTTGTATTTGAACTTTCGAAATAATGCAATAAAAATTGGATTATTCAATTTATTGAAGATAAATTTATAAGAAGGAAAATTCCATTTTGAGTGTGGTTTACAACGTAAAGCATTGTTATTGCAATACATTGCGCAACATTGATACAAGGATTACATCACCTTGGTTTGCATTTCCGCATTATTTTTTTATAATACCAGGGGTTCTCAAGAAGATGTATTACATTTTGTAACAGGTATTTAAAATTTTAATGATTTTTAGTATAAGGCTAATTTTAAGATATATGTTATATAACCCTACATACCCTATAACGCTGAGGTTGACAAATTCGTAACGTTTGAACATAAGTTATAATATATTAAAACCGGAAAATTTATGAAGCAAACGCTGATAGTAACGATATCGGTACGCTTCATTTGTAAACCTGTAAGTCCAAGGTTGCATCATTTTGCCGGCGTTAGTATGTTAGATCAGTTCGAACGCTATCGGTCTCAAGTTGAGGTTAGGTATTTGTGTACGCTCTTGTATTTTTGTGATTTTTTGTAAATAAACAAAATTAAGGTGTCGACAAATTTTGAGTAGACTTAGAAAATATTATTCTACACGGTGGCCGTTATAGTTTTCACGTAAGTATTGTTATTTTGGAATATTTGGACATTTTTCAAATGTATCGGAATCGGTACGTTCGTCTATAGGTACAAACAAGTTTTCTATTTGAAAATTATGGAGTGTTCGATGTTTTATGGAAAAAGGCGAGTTCTTAACATCAATGAAAGCAGTTCTGAAACACAAAACGAATCATACGGTAGTGTGGGTGAATTTGGCAAGTGTTATTTTCTAATTTAGTAAATTTATAAGTTGAAAAACTTTTTTGTTTTGCAGATTCTGAGTATTTGCCAGATGATGAAGAAACGGATGGTAATATTTCTGAAAACGATGACGAAGATTGTCAAGTGCAAGCTACTGAAACGTCTCCTACAATTTCTTCATATAATAAGGCCTTACCAGTAAGGAATCGAAGGGAGATTCCTCTTTGACGACATGTAATAGGAGAGGGTACGAAAGATCAATTCCTGAGTGGTTAGGAAATATAGAACCTTCTGGAGTGGTTAAACGTCCCGTAGAATATTTTAAGCATTTCTTTTCTGAAGATATCATTTCTTATATTGTGGACCAGTCAAACTTATATTCGGTGCAACAAAATCCAAATAAAAGCCTTGGGCTAAGTAATGAAGAGTTTGAGCAATTTCTAGGAACACTCCTTGCAATGTCAATGGTGAAGCTCTCCAATTCACGTTTATACTGGAAGTCCAAACTAAACTGCCCCATTGTGTCTGAAGTCATGAGTCGAGATGGATGGGAAGTAATAAAATCGAAGATTCACTTGAATGACAATTCAAGGTACCATTACCCAACGGCCATACCGATAAGTTATTTAAAATTCGTCCCTTGTTAGACCATTTGCAAAGAAAGTTTCGAGAAATTCCAATGCCTCAAATGCTTTGTGTGGATGAGCAGGTTATGCCGTTCAAATGGAAGTCCAGTATAAAACAATACGTTCCCAACAAACCCCACAAGTGGGGATACAAAGTATTTGTCCTTTGCGATGACAAGGGTATCATGTATGATTTTTTCGTTTATACGGGAAAAATTGAACCGGTTGTAGGAGACGCCGATTTGGGAGCCAGTTCGAATGTAGTTTTAACATTAGCGCGATCAATTCCAGTTGGAATGAATCACTTACTCTATTATAATAACTGGTTTACTTCACTGACACTTATGATAAATTTGGCAAAGAAAAAGTATACAGCTTAGGAACAGTAAGGGTTAATTGTCTACCTGGTATTAAGTTGGTCACTGACAAAGAGCTAATCAAAAAAGGGAAGGGTTCCCTCGAAGAAGTGAAAGCTGTAATTGAAGATATTGAAATACGTGTTGTAAAATGGGTAGATAACAGAGTTGTAAACCTAAGGTCAACTTTTTCCTCAGCAAACCCGATGAGTGATTGCAAACGTTACGATAAAAAATTAAAAACTAACATTACGATTCCATGTCCAGCTATAGTGAAAACTTATAATCAATTTATGGGAGGAGTAGATTTAATGGATTCACTAATTGCTCTTTATAGAATACATACCATATCCAAGAAGTATTACCACAAACTATTTTTTCATTTTATAGATGTAGTGATTGTGAATTCTTGGTTACTTTACCGGAGAGATTGTGAAAGTTTGCGGGTACGAAAGAAAAATATCATCAAACTGCAAGAATTCAAAATGAGCGTTAGCGAAGCTCTTCTTCTGGCATCTAAAAGTAACCAGCCAACAAAAAGAGGAAGACCTTCAACTAGTTCCATTCAAACAGAATTTCACAAGAAAAAGAAAAGGGGGCCCGCCACAACAAGCATTCCTGGTGAAGATGTTCGCTTAGATGGACTTCATCATTATCCTGAAGTTACAGATAGAGGTAGATGTAAGAACATTAGTTGTAAAAGTGCACCAGTATTTTTTTGCTCTAAATGCAAAGTTCATCTGTGCATCACAAAAACGAAAAATTGCTTTGTAGAATTTCATAAGAATTAATAAAAGGTACAAAATATGGTCTACTATTATTATAAATTATAAAAGCTCCCAGGAATCTATAAACAAAAATAAGAATTAGCTGATCAATATTGTCATTAAGTATATACCTAATGGACCTAAAGACAGTTGTGCCGATTTCGTAACACTTAACAAAAAACGTCAGTTTGACAGATTTTCAATTAGTTTTATTTCTAACGCTCAAATTAATTAATAAACAAACCACAACCACGAGAAAACATTTTTTTTTCACTATTTAAAAATTCCGGCGTTATAGGGTTAACTGTTAATAAACATAGTTTGTAAATTTTTTATTATTTTATATTTTGATAAAATTTTTATTGTAAACCTCGGTTTAGTTATTCCGAGCATAATTAAAAAATAACTTGGCGTCCGAGATCATTTTTATTAGTGTTACATTGCAGTTTCTATATTTATGTTCAGTGGAAGTAATCGAGCAGAAATTATGGTAATTAAGCAAATCAAAAGATTGAATCGGCCCATTTTAATCAACCAACTGCGACAAAAGCATTATTTTGGGTGAATGGTTTGTATCTCCAGTTAGTTTAACGATTTGTTTGGGAGAACATATACCATTATATCTTATTATAAATTGTCAAATATAATACAACTAGTAGTCTGCTTTTTTTCCAACAAAATTTATCGTGTCAGAAATGAGTAGCTTTTGCAACGAAAATTACACGAGTCGACGAAGGAGACGAGTGTAATTTTCCAAAAGCAAAAACTACAAATATCTGAAATGACAAATTTTGCAACAAAAAATTAGACCACAAATTATAGTCGGCTTGACGATCCAGCTAGAAAATTTGTATTTATTACAGTACGTTATATCTAGTTGACGCGTATACGTAACCGTGGTTTACTGAAAAACAAGTTAAATTTTTTCGCTATGAAAAAACTACTAATGGTATTTCGATAGCTTCTCTACTAACACTTCCTCGTAAATAATAATTTGGTGCTAGTAATTTAATTTTATTAGTATCTATTTTATGGCCGGTTTCCAAATGGTGAGCTAGTGAAGAGCTAGTATTCCTTTGTTGGATTGTTAATTTATGTTCTTGAGCTCTAATAAATAATTTACAATCTATTTGGACGATGTAACTGTTTGAACAATCACTACATAAAATTTCATATACTCCTTGGCATTCACCGGTAATTTTGACTTTAAGATTTCTTATTAAATTTTGTAAGGTTTGAAAACTGTTCGGAAATCATTTTTGGGACATGTGTTCAGTAACACCTTTGATGTAAGGTAATATAAGATGTTTTTAGTTTCTGTTTTTGCAGCTGAAGGTGTTGGTTGTATATTAGAGATGTTACTCTTTTTCATCACGTTGTTAATTTGCCATTTAGTGTAACCATTTTGTATTAAAATTTTGGTGATATCTTCGAGTTCATGTCTTGAATTTTCGTGGTTTAAGCAGGAGAGGCAGGGGGTGCATTTGAACAAAATCTAGTTAGTATCAAAAAAACAATGTTTAGTTTAATTCAATTTTGGTTTTTACTTCTTTAATATGTTATGAGATCAATAAGGACTGAGGCTTCACAGTCTGTTTTGAAAAATTAAAGTGATGCATAAACTATTTTTTTTTTAATCTGTTACATTTGTTCAAATGTGCCCCCGTGGTAGGGTAGATTTTCACGCGTGGTAGGGTAGATTTTCACGGCTGTGGGGTAGCTTTGAACAAAGTAAAAAATGGTTTAATTCAACCATATTTTTATTGAAAACTGTTAGATATGAATATTTAAGGGTAGTTTAATCCATTTACATTATTTTGTCTTTAATAGTAGATAAGTTCAAACTAAACGATAAAATAGAGGCGGCCCTCTTAGTTCCCTCAGATATGTCGGGCGTAGGGAGCTTTAATATGATATCTTCTTTTCTATCACACTGATATGATCTTTTTCTGGGAAGTAAAACCTCCACATATTATCCATCTTCCAATATTTCTTCAATCTGACCCATAAATAAAACTAGAGATTTCTTGGTAGCAAATGACACCAGAATATAATCATTTATTCTAAAGTCACCTGTTTCCAAATCGCAATTCTCTAAGTCGCTAAAAGTTTCAATTTGATCTGATGATTCATCATGAACAGACATGCTATCAGAATTAGTGCTTGTTTCCACAGCCTCTTTATCTTCGCAAACCATCTTATTTATGTTTTTTTTAACTCTGTCAACTTTTTGTCGTTTCTGTGTTTCAGATTTTCTTTTCTTAGCTTCTCTCTCCATTCTTTCTTCTTCCTTCAAGTCTTGCTTTTTCAGGGGTTTCGCTTAAAATGCGCGATTTCCCTTTCCTCCTACCTTTCGCTAAGCGAGATCTAGGCCCAGCCTTTGGATATGGACGAATATCCTGCGGTGACAACATATTTTTATTACTGTCTTTGCCGCATCCAGGTGTAGGGAAAGAACTTTCGAAAACAGTAGACATCAATTACACATCTGACTCATTCTCTGTAACTGAGATTGAAACTGTTCTATCAGTTACAGTTGCGCCCATAACGTCCTCATCGCTGAGAGCTAATAGGTTTTAGAGCAATAGACTTGGCTTATTAAATGCCGAAATAATGTTTAACCTTGTAAATGCCGAGTTAAATGCAATATTCACTAAGGCTGGCAAGTTATGTATGGAAATGGTTTTATCAGGTTTGTTCGTTAACCAGTTATTTTGAGCTATTTTTATCTTAGATTTAAATAGTCCTAAGACGCCAACATCAAGGGGCTGCATTTTGTGAGAGCAATAAGGCGGAAATGTAACGAATGTCAACGAACGCCATTTTCTCGAACATACATGACAGCTTCGAGAGAACAATGGCTTTCATGATTATCAATAAGCATAAGGATAGGATCATTTAAGCCAGACTTCCTGATGGACCATTCTCAATCAACGTGTCGTTGGCTTTGGCACGAGGATATACAAATACAGGAGGCAGTGCGTTTCCAGCAGCATTAATAATCATACACAAAGTAATAGATGATCCCCTTTCGGCAGAGATTGCTTGGGCAACTTACTTAGTACCTCGTGAAGCTACAACATTGAGAGCTTGCAAAACTGTCGAAACCCCAGTCTCATCGAGATTAAAAATCTGAGCTGCTGTAAATGATTTAGAAATTAGGGCTCACTCGTAGTTGTCAAAAAATGCTTCCACATTAGTTTTGTTAAATGAAGTCAACCGCGATAGTGATGTATTTTCAGGCTTACGAATGGTAAGATTTCTGTGTCTTCGCATGAAACTGTAAAGCCAATCTTCTCCAGCGGTCCAACGGTCAGGCATTTTTAATTTAAAATTTTTAGCATAATCCTATGCAAGAGTTCTCCAAATGTTTGTAGGTAAGACCGTAGCACACTTTTGATGAATTGATAGCATATTCAACTAAGGCTGGTTCTTGTTCTTTTGAAAACATGTGTTGGTGGGGACTTTGAATGTAAAGTATGTTTTAGAGAATTACCTTTTTAGATCGGCATGAAACATGCCATAATGTGACGCCGCTTCCCGTTAAGTCATTTTTTGCTACCGCACAGCTCTAATTGCAGCTTCCGCGTCTTCTTCATTGTACACCGGTTCTCCTCTTTTTTTAAATATTTGCGTACCATGTTGAATCTGAAAGAAAAAAAGCAATTTAGTAGGCATACCCTTGATTACAGTGTGTAGTACATTAATTATTATAATTACATTACAACAATGTCATGATCAAATGTACCCCATGAATCTTGCTCAAATGTACCCCAGGGTTACATATTTCATTAATTTAACATTATCGACATGACCAAAAATCAAAAACATAAAAAGTAGTGCATTAATATTTAGTTAAAACTTACCTTTTTAAATGGTATTAAACTTATTTACTCAAAAATCTTCAAACCAAACCTACAACCAAAAGTAAAGCTTCCAAATATTTTACTGTTATTAGTTTATATGAGTCAGCTATTCTAACGACGTCGAATCATGTCTGAAGTTAGCGCTGATTCTTGACACATGATCTTTAGCAGTGTTGCCAACTCTAGTAAAATTATTAAACTAAACTAAATATTCAATGTTCAAATCTACCCCGTGTTCAAATGTACCCCAGTCTGCACTAAAGTTATCTAAAAAACAATGATTTCGCAATAGAATGTAACTGGCTGGGGTGCTGTTATGAAGCAGCGTTTAAGTATCGTCCGGTATGAGTAGGTTTTCGGTAGAGATTATATTTAAATTTTCCATTAGGAAGGTTTGTTACTAAAATGTCCAGGAATGACATCGAATTATTCGTTTCAATTTCCCTTGCCAATTTGATGTTAGAATGAATTTTGTTTAGGTGGTCCAAAAATTGATTTACGGATTATAAACTGTATGTCCAGATAACGAATGTATCATCGACGTAGCGATACCAACATTTTGGTTTTAATTTTGCTGAATTTAGAACCCTATTTTCAAAATCTTTCATGTAAATATTAGAAAATGCTGGTGAATAAGGTAAGCCCATTGGAACGCCATTAATTTGTTTAAAAAACTGTCCATTAAATATTAAATAAGTGGATTTCATGCGATGAGTTACCAGTTTTATTAAATCTTGACTTGAAGGAATGTTTATCTTGTAAGATTTGGATTGTTTCTTCTATTGAAACTCTTATAAAAAAATGATGTAAAGTCAAGGCTTACTGAAATCTCTTCTTTATCAAAATGTATAGTTTTCAGTTGGTTTAGAAAATCAAAAGAGTCTTTAACATGGGATGTTGCTTCTTCACAAATGGGTTGAAGTGTTTTGGATAGGAAATTTGCAAGATTGTGGGTGGAGAATTATATACACTAACAATTGGGCATCAAGGCCAGTTAACTCCTTTATGAATAAATTTTTGGAATTCGAGAACTTTTTTCACGAGGTCTCATAAATTTCACTTTAAAGCCATCTTCCAAAATTTCTTCAATCTGGCCCATAAATCAAACTAGAGATTTCTTGGTAGCAAATGACATCAGAATATAATCATTTATTCTAAAGTCACCTGTTTCCAAATCGCAATTCTCTAAGTTGCTAAAAGTTTCAATTTGATCTGATGATTCATCATGAACAGACATGCTATCAGAATTAGTGCTTGTTTCAACAGACTCTTTATCTTATTTATGTTTTTTTAACTCTGTTAATTTTTTGTCGTTTATGTGTTTCAGATTTTCTCTTCATAGCTTCTTTCTTCTTCCTTCAAGTCTTGTTTTTTCAGGGGTTTCGGTTAAAATGCGCGAGTTTTCTTTCCTCCTACCTTTCGCTGAGCGAGATCTAGGGCCAGCCTTTGGATATGGACGAATATCCTGCGGTGACAACATATTTTTATTACTGTCTTTGCCGCACCCAGGTGTAGGGATAGGATTTTCGAAAATAGTAGATATCAATTACACATCTGACTCATTCTCTGTAACTGAGATTGAAACTGTTCTATCAGTTACACTTGCGCCCATAACGTCCTCATCGCTGAGAGCTAATCGGTTTTAGAGCCATAGACCTGGCTTACTAAATGCCGAAATAATGTTTAACCTTGTAAATGCCAAGTTAAATACAGTATTCACTAAAGCTGCCAAGTTATGTATGGAAATGGGTTTACCAGGGTTGCCCGTTAACCAGTTATTTTGCGCTATTTTCATCTTAGATTTAAATGGTCCTAAGACGCCAACATCAAGGGGCTACATTTTGTGAGAGCAATGAGGCGCAAATGTAACGAATATTATGCCATTTTCTCGAACATACATGACAGCTTCAAGAGAACAGTGGCTTTCATGATTATCAATAAGCATAAGGATAGGATCATTTAAGCCAGACTAGCTGATGGACCATTTTCAATCAACGTGTCATTGGCTTTGGCACGAGGATATACAAATACAGGAGGCAGTGCGTTTCCAGCAGCATTAATAATCATACACAAAGTAATAGATGGTCCCCTTTCGGCGGAGATTGCTTGGGCAACTTGCTTAGTACCGCGTGAAGCTGCAACATTGAGAGCTTGCAAAACTGTCGAAACCCCAGTCTCATCGAGATTAAAAATCTGAGCTGCTGTAAGAGATTTAGAATTTAGGGCTCGGTCGTAGATGTCAAAAATGCTTCCACATTAGTTTTGTTAAATGAAGTCAACCGCGGTAATGATGTATTTTCAGGCTTACGAATGGTAAGATTTCTGTGCCTTCGCATGAAACTGTAAAGCCAATCTTCTCCAGCTGATTTCTTATTGGTCCAACGGTCAGGCATTTTTAATTTTTAATTTTTAGGATAATCATATGCAAGAGTTCTCCAAATGTTTGTAGGTAAGACCGTAGCACATTTTTGATGAATTGATAGCATATTCAACTAAGGCTGATTCTTGTTCTCTTGAAAACATTTGTTGGCTTGAGTATTTTGAAGGAAAAGTATGTTTTAGAGAATTACCTTTTTAGGGCGGTATGAAACAAGCCATAATGTGATGCCACTTCCCGTAAAGTCATGTTTTGCTCTCGCACAGCTCTAATTGCAGCTTCCGCGTCTTCTTCATTGTACACCGGTTCTCCTCTTTTTTTTAAATATTTGCGCACCATGTTAAATCTGAAACAAAAAAGCAATTTAGTAGGCATACCCTGTATTACAGTGTGTAGTAAATTAATTTTATAATTACATTACAACAATGTCATGATCAAATGTACCCCATGCATCTTTGTAACAACTCTTTTTGTGTTGTATAAAATATACCTCAATTTAAGATCTTTCCTTCATATAGTTCTAAATACAAGAAATTTTAATATTAGATATGAGGTAGGCAACTTAATTTGCATATCTTCATAGTGCATACTTTGTAAAGATTTATATTTCCTACTTTCAATTTGTATTCATTTCTTATCTTATAAGTAACGCGTCTACATCTACTTCGAAATCCTCCATTTTCACTTCCTGTTTAATGTCGAAGCATGAAGCTGCTTCTTTTTGATTTTATCTAAATTTATGTGAAAGCGCCATCAATTTGGTGGTAAGAGATATATTTTTAATACATTTACATAAAATTAAAGCATTTTGTTCTTTTTAGGCGTTTTCTTTACGGTTTTCTTTGGGTTTTTTTACGTTTTTACCAATTTTACTTTAATTGTACGTTTATCATTAATTCAATTTACAACGTAATTGAATTTTAAGTACGCATTTGATTTTATGGTTGCGTACATTTTCGTTTTATGATTGCAATTTTTGAATGGATACTTCCAAATAATGCAATAAGAAGTGGATTTAACAGTTTTAACAAGAAATTTATACGGATTTTTTAGAGATAAATTCAGTTTGTGGTGTGGCTGATAATATTACGTCAAGATTGCACCATGATGACGGAAGAATGACTTCATCCTGTTAACCTCTCCGTAATCATATGTACATACCAGAGGTTGTCAAAAGAAAAGTTTGTGTACAAAATTTCTAAGGTATTTATGTAGTGTTTCATTTCGTATTTTAAGTATAATTTTAAGACCTTCATTATTTCATCATTACATTTCATATTCAATAAACATAGTCTTTATATTGTTATTTTCTTACATTTTTGTAAAGTCGGTTTAATTGTCCCGATAATTTAAAAAAATAATTTGGCGCCTGAGTTAACTTCATTAATTGTTTACATTCTTTATTATTGATGGTAATTGGTAATTAAGCAAATTATTTTATTTGAACCCACCCTATTAATCAACCGATGAGCCAAAGGCACAATTATAAGTGGTGTAAGGTTAGTATATGTTGGAGAAATTATTACTTCATTAACTTTATAACTTGCTTTTATTATTATTCAAAATTTATTACACGTTACACACTTTTTTATTACATCTTGCTCAAATGTACCCCAGGGTTACATATTTCATTAATTTAACATTATCGACATGACCAAATATTAAAACATAAAAAGTATTGCA
Organism: Vesta saturnalis; assembly: GCA_036346205.1. NCBI lineage: Eukaryota > Metazoa > Arthropoda > Insecta > Coleoptera > Lampyridae > Vesta > Vesta saturnalis. The sequence goes on along the minus strand of JARFJB010000551.1, from coordinate 2,392,572 downwards.
TTAATATTTAGCTAAAACTTACCTTTTTTAATGGTATTAAACTTATTTATTCAAAAATCATCAAACCAAACCTACAACCAAAAGTAAGGCTTCCAAATGTTTCATTTTTATTAGCTTATATGAGTCGGCTGTTCTAACGACGTCGAATCATGTCTGAAGTTAGCGCTGAATATTGACACATGATCTTTAGCAGTGTTGCCAACTCTAGTAAAATTATTAAACTAAACTAAATATTCAATGTTCAAATCTACCCCGTGTTCAAATGTACCCCAGTCTGCACTAAGGTGATCTAAAAATCAATGAATGTAACTGGCTGGGGTGCTGTTATGAAGCAGCGTTTAAATATCGTCCGGTATGAGTAGGTTTTCGGTAGAGATTATATTTAAATTTTCCATTAGGAAGGTTTGTTATTAAAATGTCCAGAAATGACATCGAATTATTCGTTTCAATTTCCCTTGCCAATTTGATGTTAGAATGAATTTTGTTTAGGTGGTCCAAAAATTGATTTAAGGATTACAAATTGTATGGTCAGATAACGAATATATCATCGACGTAGCGATACCAACATTTTGGTTTTAATTGTGCTGAATTTAGAACCCTATTTTCAAATTCTTTCATGTAAATATTAGAAAATGCTGGTGAATAAGGTAAGCCCATTGGGACGCCATTAATTTGTTTAAAAAACTGTCCATTAAATATGAAATAAGTGGATTTCATGCAATGAGTTACTAGTTGACTTGTAAAATTTGGATTGTTTCTTCTATTGAAACTTTTATAAAAAAATGCTTACTGAAATCTCTTCTTTATCAAAATGTATAGTTTTCAGTTGGTTTAGAAAATCAAAAGAGTCTTTAACTTCACAAATGGGTTGAAGTGTTTTGGATAGAATTTTGCAAGATTGTGGGTGGAGAATTATATACACCAACAATTGGGCATCAAGGCCAATTAACTCCTTTATGAATAAATTTTTGGAATTCGAGAACGTTTTTCACGAGTTATTTTGCTCCTTTTTATTTCAAACGAAAAATCTGGAACACTGGAACTGTGACAGGATCTGTAACAAACAAAATACACCCAGGTACCACACAAAATGATGCGTTTCGATAGCTGTGCAATAATCATCAGCGGTCGACCGCTAACTTCATCCAAAGTCGAAATATATCAAGAAGTTGATGTATATATATATATATATATATATATATATATATATATAATACATAATTATGGCATGGTCCGAATACGGGCTATAGTCTAAATACGAGCCAGGCATTTATAAGGACTGGGAACTGCAGCTAACTGACGGAAACTGCACTAACTACTTCGCATTCCTTAAGAAGTGTGCTGTACATCGTGACACACCAGTTGCCATTTAGATGTTGGTTGTGTGGAGATTATCAGCGTTTCGTATTTTTAAAACTTTTCAAAGGTAAGCGTATTAATTTTATTTTTGTAATCGTTACTTTTAATACTGAACAAGAAAGTGGTATATAGCTAAATATATAAACTTCTTTGTTTACGTATTTAATTTGACATTTGTCATCAAATATTTCAAAATTTAATTTTTTTCTAATTTTATGTAAACGATTACAAAACTTTATTTTTAATAAAAATAATTTTGACGGGGTTAGATGTTATAATTGAATATTACCTTCAATGGTCTAAATGGAGGCTAGTACCCCATATTTAGACCACCGCTAGAAAATCATAGACATCATTACACTCACTGCCGAATCTACAATGTAGATGAGACAGGGGTGGCTGTAGTTCAAAATAAGGTTAGTGAAGTTATTTCGAGGAAGGGGAAAAAGCAGATAGCAACGATAACAGCAGCAAAAAGAGGGAGCTTAATTACCGTTAGTTTGCTATGAGTGTTGGAGGTAATTTTATTCCTCCCATGCTTATCTTTTCAAGGACCAATATGAGCAAAATTTTAATAAAAGGTTGCCCGCCACGTCTCCTGTACTACTAATTTTGGATGGACATTACAGCCATACAAGAAACATTGATATCATTGACATGGCTCGGGGAACCACGTGACGTTTGCCTCACTTCCTCCTCACTCCACACACAAATTACAGCCCCTGGGTAAGACTTTCGAAGACACAAACAAGGAAATAGCCATCAATGGTTTCCAAACAACTGGAATTTAAATAAGAGTTTTTTTTCTGAGGCAGATTACATTTCTGCTCAAGCAAGAGCTTCAAAACATGAAACTCAGCTTCTCAGGGCTCACCAAATTATCAAAGATCATGTATTTGGTCAACTGCACCACTACCAGGACCATCTATTTCCTCACCAGCTCCACTACTAGAACCATATACTTCTTCATCTGCTCCACTACTTGGACCTTCTACTTCATCTGCTCCACTAGCAGGACCTTTTACTTCCTCCTCTGTTCCCCTACTAGGACCATCATCTACTCCATCTTCATCCCATGGTAACGTCCCTGCGTCTCCTGCCACTGTAGGATTAATTCGCCTCATGCCATCCCCTATGCCTGTCACAAGAGAAAAGCTTGCTGTACATGCAAATCACTTGGAGCAAAAGTTATCACAACATTTCCTTACAAATCTGACCTTTCTATGTCATTGAATAAGAAAGTACAATAAAATACAATGCGTGCAAGAAGGGTTTGGTATCCAAGACGTATAAGAAGATAGCTACGAAGAAAAAAAAGAAAAATGAGAGCACTGAATCAGAAACCGATGAAAGTGACCTAGATATTCCTGTGGGAAAATCGAATCCAGACTTCAATGGTTGTTGTTGTCTTTTCTGTGATCGACGACAGTAAAGGGGAGTTATCGGTGCAATGCCTCGTATGCTTTAAGTGGGCACACACTGAATGTGCCAATGCTGAGAAGGACAAGCATATTTGTGACTTATGTAAATAAGAATGGGATTTTATGTAGTAAAGCAGCGTAATTTGTATATATTTTTACCATGTGTTTTTAGTGCTAGCAATGATTTATTGTGTTAATGTAATTTTTGCTCAGAAATTCTTTCATGTAGCCCGTATTTAGACCACGTATCTTAAAGCACCACAATATGCACATTTCTAATAAGATACCTAATTAAAAAAACTACACGCTGTATATTATAACTTTTTTAATAAGAATTACAATGATATATGTCACACATAATCTTTAAATAAGTTTAAATGCCGAAAAATCAAAATGAACGAAAATTTTATATTTGTATCATAGTAGGTCATGAAACAGTATCAAAAAGCGTTAGCGCTAATATTAAAAAAGAGCAAGGCCTAACCGGCTTAACCAATCGTTCAACCGGCCATTTCTAATTTGCTCTCAGCCTTCCTTGTCTTTACCTGTTTCATCAAAGTCTCGTCTTACAAAGAAGTCTTTTGGTACAACGACATCAAAAATTAAATTGCAAAAAAACATTCATAACATGTGTTCAAATATTTGTCCGCTATTTTCCATACACAAATTCGCTCGTCTAACTGTTGAGTTCACAACCATATCAGGATTATGCTATTAATACCTTCATTCACTAAATCTTGAAGTTCCTCTTCATTTCAAAAACTCCTGGACATAATTTTAAATATCCCCACATAAAAGAGTCTAAAGGGGAGGGAGGGAGCGAGGAGGGAGGAGGAGGGGAGAGAGATGAGATAGCATTTGGTTGGCAATCTCGCTTCTCCGATTAACCGCCCCGAAGGGAGTGTCATTGGTAAATTGAGCTATCGAAACTGCTTCTAGAAATGTCGTGTGAGTATACCACGTATGGTATGGGAGCTAGGGCAGGATCTTGCGGAACGCCCGCCGACAGTGAAAATAACTGGGATATAGTAGTATCTACTTTTCCTTTACAGACGTGTGCATCAGATATGAAATAAGGAGTTGAACGAAGAGAAGGGGTACTCCTAGCCATAAAGTCTCACGTATAAGCGGTGCGCCAAACCTTATCGAAGGTTTGTTTATTATCTTAGAAAACTGCAGCAGTTTCTGTAGTTAAGTGCTTTGGATGTTTCTGTATGGAGTTTGACGAGGGGGTCTTGGGTCTGAATCCGTGCTCGCTATCGGAGATAAGGTTGTTGTAGAAGTGTTCTTGGCCTGCGAGATACGATAATTTCAAGGCTTTTCTCCGTACAACTGAGAGATATAGACTTGTAGGAGGAAGCTTGCATGACCTCCGATCTAGGGTTAGGTCTCATAACGGTGACAGCGGATTACCATACAGCAGGGAAACGGGATAGAGATAAACATTGGTGGAATATTTAGGTTAATTTCCGGATACCGTTGGGAAGAAAGTTTCGAAGGGTTGGTCTATTGAGCCCGTCCTCTTGTTTGGAAAAGTCTCTTCCTTTACGAAGTATGTCAAGTACTTCGTCGGATTTAATCGGTTTGAGGAGGGGGTTGTCTTATCGTAGTTCGTAAGGGGTTGCGTAATTGTCTGAGATCCTCAAGATTTTGCTCTAAATGAGCTATGTGGTCGTTGTCAAACGACGGATCTTCGGGGGTTGTAAATGTATTTTTTAGGCGGAGGCTGGTTAGACAGTCCTTTTTTGTTTTATCAGGAGTTTACATTTCTGCCAGAATTTTGGCCTTTCTGTGTAGTATAAATTTGTACGCCTCTTGTGTATTTCTATTAGTTTCTAGGCTCATGCGTGCGTTTAGCGTGTTAAATTCTGCTTTAATGATTAACTCCCCTAGCACTAATAGTTACTATCGTCGGCTCCATTAAACTTATAGGTATAGTTTAAGGGTGAATTAGGAAAGGAGAATAGAATGTGTTGCATGATCCGCTTCAAGCGATAAACATCCGTCGATCGAGGGACTCCGTTGCTGCCCGGTCACTAATCTTCATAATAAGCTCACGCTTTTATAAGAAGATTTCCAGGAGAAAACATTATCACTCGCAGAAATTTGTCAATGCGGAGGGAATGCACTACATGTGGCAAGTCGGAATCGGATAGAGTGGATTGGGTGTCGACGAGCTGGTGAGGGAGGGATCTCTTGCCCGTTCTTGTGGTTAAAACTGAAAGTAGGGCTAGAACCGCCGCAGTTGTTACACTTTGCCCTGGACTTGTGGCTATCGTCCCAGGAAAGATATTTCAGGGATCAGGTAGGGCTCTTGTTTGTTTGGTGGTCTACCTTTATGCAGGTAGAGCAGTGCTTCGTGATAGGTTTAGGAATGTTTGGGGACTCCGAGGTGTAATAGCTGTTGTACATGTATACCTCACGAGGGTGGATTGGAATATGGTAATGATATAGACAAAGGAAGTCGGTAGGTTTATGACTTTGGAGTTTATCCGGATGGCCTTGGTAATGTGGAGAAGGTCTATGGCTAGATTATATCATCCTTAGAAATATCTGGGTTAACCCCTCGGATAACGCAAGCAAAGGAAATAGATTTAGGATTCTGCGTGGATGGTCTTGGGGCGGAGAACCCAGTGAGGATAACGGACAGGGCTCCAAAAAGGTGCTGGAACAGACAGACAGACAGACACAGACAGAACAGAGACAGAGACACAGACACAGACATACACAGACAGACACAGACACAGACACAGAGACAGACAGACACAGACAGACAGACAGACACAGACAGACACAGACAGACACAGACAGACACAGACAGACACAGACAGACACAGACAGACACAGACAGACACAGACAGACACAGACAGACACAGACAGACACAGACAGACACAGACAGACACAGACAGACACAGACAGACACAGACAGACACACAGACACAGACAGACACAGACAGACACAGACAGACACAGACAGACACAGACAGACACAGACAGACACAGACAGACACAGACAGACACAGACAGACACAGACAGACACAGACAGACACAGACAGACACAGACAGACAGACAGACACAGACAGACACAGACAGACAGACAGACACAGACAGACACGGATAGACACAGACAGACACAGACAGACACAGACAGACACAGACAGACACAGACAGACACAGACAGACACAGACAGACACAGACAGACACAGACAGACAGACAGACAGAGAGACAGACAGACACAGACAGACACACAGACAGACACAGACAGAGACAGACAGACACAGACAGACACAGACAGACACAGACAGACACAGACAGACACAGACAGACACAGACAGACACAGACAGACACAGACAGACACAGACAGACACAGACAGACACAGAGACACAGACAGACACAGACAGACACAGACAGACACAGACACAGACAGACACAGACAGACACAGACAGACACAGGCGGACACAGACAGACATACAGACACAGACGCAGACAGACACAGACAGACACATACAGACACAGACAGACACAGACAGACACAGACAGACACAGACAGGCAGACAGACACAGACAGACACAGACAGACACAGACAGACACAGACAGACACAGACAGACACAGACAGACAGACAGACACAGACAGACACAGACAGACACAGACAGACACAGACACAGACAGACACAGACAGACACAGACACAGACAGACACAGACAGACAGACAGACACAGACAGACACAGACAGACACAGAGACACAGACAGACACAGACAGACACAGACAGACACAGACAGACACAGACAGACACAGACAGACACAGACAGACACAGACAGACACAGACAGACACAGACACAGACAGACACAGACAGACACAGACAGACACAGACAGACACAGACAGACACAGACAGACACAGACAGACAGATAGACAGACAGACACAGACAGACACAGACAGACACAGACAGACACAGGCAGACACAGACAGACACAGACAGACACAGACAGACACAGACAGACACAGACAGACACAGACAGACAGACAGATACAGACAGACAACAGACAGACACAGAAGCAGACACAGACAGACAGACAGACACAGACAGACACAGACAGACACAGACAGACACAGACAGACACAGACAGACACAGACAGACACAGACAGACACAGACAGACACAGACAGACACAGACAGACACAGACAGACAGACAGACAGATAGACAGACAGACAGACAGACAGAGACAGACACAGACAGACACAGACCGACACAGACAGACACAGACAGACATAGCACAGACAGACACAGACAGACAGACAGACACAGACAGACAGACATAACAGACATACAGACAGACACAGACAGACACAGACAGACACAGACAGACACAGACAGACACAGACAGACACAGACAGACACAGACAGACACAGACAGACACAGACAGACACAGACAGACACAGACACAGACAGACACAGACAGACACAGACAGACACAGTCAGACACAGACAGACAGACAGACACAGACAGACACAGACAGGCAGACACACGGACAGACACAGACAGACAGACACAGACAGACACAGACAGACACAGACAGACAGACAGACACAGCAGACACAGACAGACACAGACAGACAGACAGACACAGACAGACACAGACAGACACGGACACACAGACAGACACAGACAGACTGGACAGACACAGACAGACACAGACAGACAGACAGACACAGACAGACACAGACAGACACAGACAGACACAGACAGACACAGACAGACACAGACAGACAC
>JARFJB010000551.1:2125000-2375000 GCA_036346205.1 Vesta saturnalis | reverse complement strand
ACAGACAGACACAAACAGATACAGACAGACACAGAGACACAGACAGACACAGACAGACACAGACAGACACAGACTGACAGACACAGACACACAGACAGACACAGACAGACACAGAGACACAGACAGACACAGACAGACACAGAGACAGACAGACACAGACAGACACAGACAGACACAGACAGACACAGACAGGCACAGACAGACACAGACAGACACAGACAGACACAGACAGACACAGACAGACACAGACAGACACAGACAGACACAGACAGACACAGACAGACAGACACAGACAGACACAGACAGACACAGACAGACACAGACAGACACAACAGACACAGACAGAGACACAGACAGACACAGACAGACACAGACAGACACAGACAGACACAGACAGACAGACAAGACAGACACAGACAGACACAGACAGACACAGACAGACACAGACAGACACAGACAGACACAGACAGACACAGACAGACACAGACAGACACAGACAGACACAGACAGACACAGACAGACACAGACAGACAGACACAGACAGACAGATACAGACAGAGACAGACAGACACAGACAGAACAGACAGATAGCAGACAGACAGACAGACACAGACAGACACAGACAGACACAGACAGACACAGACAGACACAGACAGACAGACAGACACAGACAGACACAGACAGACAGACACAGACAGACACAGACAGATACAGACAGACACAGACAGACACAGACAGACACAGACAGACACAGACAGACACAGACAGACACAGACAGACACAGACAGACACAGACAGACACAGACAGACACAGACAGACACAGACAGACACAGACAGACACAGACAGACAGACAGACAGACAGACACAGACAGACAGACAGCACAGACAGAGACAGACACAGACAGACATACACAGACAGACAGACAGGCACAGACAGACACAGACAGACACAGACATACAGCACAGACATACAGACAGACACAGACAGACACAGACAGACACAGACAGACACAGACAGACAGACAGACAGACAGACACAGACAGACAGACACAGAGACACAGACAGACACAGACAGACACAGACAGACACAGACAGACACAGAAGACACAGACAGAGACAGACACAGACAGAGACAGGCACGGACAGACGGACAGACATAGACACAGACAGACACAGTCACAGACAGACACAGACACAGACACAGACAGACACAGACAGACACAGAAACACAGACACAGAGACAGACACAGACAGACACACAGACAGACACACAGACAGACAGACAGACACATAGTCACAGACAGACAGACAGACACAGACAGACACAGACAGACAGACAGACACAGACAGACACAGACAGACACAGACAGACACAGACAGACACAGACAGACACAGACAGACACAGACACAGACAGACAGACACAGACAGACACAGACAGACACCACAGACAGACAGACAGACATAACAGACACAGACAGACACAGACAGACATACAGACACAGACACAGACAGACACAGACAGACAGACACAGACAGACACAGACAGACAGATACAGACAGACAGACAGACACAGAGACAGACACAGACGGATACAGACAGACACAGACAGACACAGACAGACACAGACAGACACAGACAGACACAGACAGGCACAGACAGACACAGACAGACACAGACAGGCACAGACAGACACAGACAGACACAGACAGATACAGACAGACACAGACAGACAGACAGCACAGACAGACACAGACAGACACAGCCAGACACAGACAGACACAGACAGACACAGACAGACACAGACAGACAGACAGACAGACAGACACAGACAGAACAGGACAGACATAGACACACAGACATAGTCACAGACAGACACAGACAGGCACAGACAGACACAGACAGACACAGACAGACAGTCATAGACAGAGACACAGACAGACACAGACAGACACAGACAGACACAGACAGACACAGACAGACACACAGAGACACAGACAGACACAGACAGACACAGACAGACACAGACAGACACAGACAGACACAGACAGACACAGACAGACACAGACAGACACAGAAACACACAGACAGACAGACACAGACAGACACAGACAGACACAGACGGACAGACACAGACACAGACAGACATAGCACAGACAGACAGACACAGACAGATACAGACACAGACAGACACAGACAGACAGACAGACAGACACAGACAGCAGACAGCACGGACAGACACGGACAGACTCAGATAGTCACAGACAGACACAGACAGACACAGACACAGACAGACACAGACATACACAGACATACAGACAGACACAGACAGACAGACACAGACAGACACAGACAGACACAGACAGACACAGACAGACACAGACAGACACAGACAGACACAGACAGACACAGACAGACACAGACAGACACAGACAGACACAGACAGACAGACAGACACAGACAGACACAGACAGACACAGAGACACAGACAGACACAGACACACAGACAGACACAGACAGGCACGGACATGCACGGACAGACTCGGATAGAGACGGACAGACTCGGATAGTCACAGACAGACACAGACAGACACAGACAGACACAGACAGACACAGACATACACACACACACAGACAGACACAGACAGACACAGACAGACACAGACAGACACAGACAGACACAGACAGACATACAGACAGACAGACACAGACAGACACAGACAGACAGACAGACAGACAGACACAGACAGGCACGGACAGACGGACAGACACGGACAGACACAGACAGACATAGTCACAGACAGACACAGACAGACACAGACAGACACAGACATACACAGACAGACAGACAGACAGACAGACACATACAGACACAGACAGACACAGACAGACACAGACACAGACAGACAGACACAGACAGACACAGACAGACACAGACAGACAGACAGACAGACAGACACAGACAGACACAGACAGACACAGACAGACACAGACAGACACACAGACAGACAGACACAGACAGACAGACAGACACAGACAGACACAGACAGACACAGACAGAACACAGACAGACACAGACAGACACAGACAGACACAGACAGACACAGACAGAACAGACAGAACAGACACAGACAGACACAGACAGACACAGACAGACACAGACAGACACAGACAGACACAGACAGACACAGACAGACACAGACAGACACAGACAGACACAGACAGATACAGGCAGACACACAGACACAGACAGATGCATTCGTAGAAGAGGGTGCAAGCGCAGCAACACGCGCGAGGGCACTGTAGTGTTCTTAATGATTAATATACTATAAAGGTCTCTTTAATGTATATGGTTAAGTTTAATGATTCCATTAATTAAGAAATCAACCAAATCTATCAGTCTACTATGATATACTTGTAGCCTTGAACTTCAAGCTAATATTCTTCTTATACAAAAATTAGTGACAAATTCATTCTCTTAGTAAAGCTATTGATTTGCAAGAACGTCACTGTTTGTTAACGCTTTGGCAAAGATACTACTCAATAATGTTATGGTCATTTCAAAGCCACCCACCAAAAGATGAGGAGGGCGTGCTGCACCTGGAGAAATTTGGAATATATAATACTTATGTAGGCTTATCTGAGTAAAAGTTAGTTTACATGTACCTACTTGTGCACTAAACAGGTGCAGGTAGCGTTTTAAAGTAAGATAAAAAATTAAGGAAAAACAAATTTAGATGTACTTGTATGTATGGCAAGGTTAAATTCCGAACTGTTTATCTGAATACTTATACAATTATAAAACATTATAATACGGTCAAATGATAATCTTATATGTATTTTAGCATATGTTGTTAGAACAATGTTAAACATCAATAAACTGATATCAGGCAATGAAAAAATCCCACTTTGATCTAGGATTAAATCATGATTATACTTAACATGTATTTTTTTATAACTCTTTATGTAAAGTTTCTATCTATATTATCTTATATTAAGTCAATGTCATCTATTACTAACTACCATTAAGGTATTTGAAAAAATAATTGAATATTACCTTGATGAATTTTATTGATATATATTATCTTGGATATTAAACTATACCACATTAGAGCGATAGACATTTTTTTTTGGATTTGACCATGTTTACCATCCCTTTATGAATACTGTTGGTCTTTCAGCAGTACAGAACTTCACGCTAAATGAAAAGAACATAACCATTTATAGCGGCTCACTTCACTATTTTCGGTACCTCAACAATACTGGAGAGAACACAGACACAGACAGACAGACAGACACAGACAGAACAGAGACAGAGACACAGACACAGACATACACAGACAGACACAGACACAGACACAGACACAGACAGACACAGACAGACAGACAGACACAGACAGACACAGACAGACACAGACAGACACAGACAGACACAGACAGACACAGACAGACACAGACAGACACAGACAGACACAGACAGACACAGACAGACACAGACAGACACAGACAGACACAGACAGACACAGACAGACACAGACAGACACACAGACACAGACAGACACAGACAGACACAGACAGACACAGACAGACACAGACAGACACAGACAGACACAGACAGACACAGACAGACACAGACAGACACAGACAGACACAGACAGACACAGACAGACACAGACAGACAGACAGACACAGACAGACACAGACAGACATACAGACACGGACAGACACAGACAGACACAGACAGACACAGACAGACACAGACAGACACAGACAGACACACACAGACACAGACAGACACAGACAGACACAGACAGACACAGACAGACAGACAGACACAGACACAGACAGACACAGACAGACACACAGACAGACACAGACAGAGACAGACAGACACAGACAGACACAGACAGACACAGACAGACACAGACAGACACAGACAGACACAGACAGACACAGACAGACACAGACAGACACAGACAGACACAGACAGACACAGAGACACAGACAGACACAGACAGACACAGACAGACACAGACACAGACAGAGACAGACAGACACAGACAGACACAGGCAGACACAGACAGACAGACAGACAGAGACACAGACAGACACAGACAGACACAGACAGACACAGACAGACACAGACAGACACAGACAGACACAGACAGGCAGACAGACACAGACAGACACAGACAGACACAGACAGACACAGACAGACACAGACAGACACAGACAGACAGACAGACACAGACAGACACAGACAGACACAGACAGACACAGACACAGACAGACACAGACAGACACAGACACAGACAGACACAGACAGACAGACAGACACAGACAGACACAGACAGACACAGACACACAGACAGACACAGACAGACACAGACAGACACAGACAGACACAGACAGACACAGACAGACACAGACAGACACAGACAGACACAGACAGACACAGACACAGACAGACACAGACAGACACAGACAGACACAGACAGACACAGACAGACACAGACAGACACAGACAGACAGATAGACAGACAGACACAGACAGACACAGACAGACACAGACCGACACAGGCAGACACAGACAGACACAGACAGACACAGACAGACACAGACAGACACAGACAGACACAGACAGACAGACAGACACAGACAGACAACAGACAGACACAGAAGCAGACACAGACAGACAGACAGACACAGACAGACACAGACAGACACAGACAGACACACAGACAGGCACATACAGACACAGAAAGATTCAGACAGACACAGGCAGACACAGACAGATGCAGACAGACACAGACAGACAGACAGACAGATACAGAGATGCACAGTCAGACACAGACAGACACAGACAGACACAGACAGACACGATAGACACAGACAGACATAGCACAGACAGACACAGACAGACAGACAGACACAGACAGACAGACATAACAGACATACAGACAGACACAGACAGACACAGACAGACACAGACAGACACAGACAGACACAGACAGACACAGACAGACACAGACAGACACAGACAGACACAGACAGACACAGACAGACACAGACACAGACAGACACAGACAGACACAGACAGACACAGTCAGACACAGACAGACAGACAGACACAGACAGACACAGACAGGCAGACACACGGACAGACACAGACAGACAGACACAGACAGACACAGACAGACACAGACAGACAGACAGACACAGCAGACACAGACAGACACAGACAGACAGACAGACACAGACAGACACAGACAGACACGGACACACAGACAGACACAGACAGACTGGACAGACACAGACAGACACAGACAGACAGACAGACACAGACAGACACAGACAGACACAGACAGACACAGACAGACACAGACAGACACAGACAGACACAGACACAGACAGACACAGACAGACACAGACAGACACAGACAGACACAGACAGACAGACAGACACAGACAGACACAGACAGACACTAACAGACACAGACAGACACAGACATACACATACAGACACAGACAGACACAGACAGACACAGACAGACACAGACAGTCACAGACAGACACAGACAGACAGATACAGACAGACAGACACATACGGACACAGACAGACACAGACGGATACAGACAGACAAAGACAGACACAGACAGACACAGACAGACACAGACAGACACAGACAGGCACAGACAGACACAGACAGACAAAGACAGGCACAGACAGACACAGACTGACACAGTCAGATACAGACAGACACAGACAGACACAGACAGACACAGACAGACACAGACAGACACAGACAGACACAGACAGACACAGACAGACACAGACAGACACAGACAGATAGACAGACACAGACAGACACAGACAGACGGACAGACAGACAGACATAGACACAGACAGACATAGCACAGACAGACAGACAGACACAGACAGACACAGAGACAGACAGACACAGACAGACTCGAACAGACGCAGACAGACACAGACAGACACAGGCAGCCACAGATAGACAGACAGACTCATACAGACACAAACAGACACAGCCAGACACAGACAGACACACAGACACAGACAGACACAGACAGACAGACACAGACAGACATACACAGACAGACACAGATAGACACAGACAGACACAGACAGACACAGACAGACACAGACAGACACAGACAGACACAGACAGACACAGACAGACAGACAGACACAGACAGCAGACAGACACAGACAGACACAGACAGACATAGACAGACAGACACAGACAGACAGACAGACACAGACAGAGACATACAGACAGACACAGACAGACACACAGACACGACAGACACAGACAGACACAGACAGACAGACAGGACAGACACAGAGACACAGAGACACGGACAGACAAATACAGATACAGACAGACACAGACAGACACAGACACAGATGGACACAGACAGACACAGACAGACACAGACAGACAGACACAGATACACACAGACACAGACAGACACACAGACACAGACAGACACAGACAGACACAGACAGACACAGACAGACACAGACAGACACAGACAGACACAGACAGACACACATAGAGACACAGAGACAGAGACACAGACAGACACAGACAGACACAGACAGACACAGACAGACACAGACAGACACAGACAGACACAGACAGACACAGACAGACACAGACAGACACAGACAGACACAGACATACAGACAGACACAGACACAGACAGACACAGACACAGACAGACACAGACAGACACAGACAGACACAGACAGACACAGACAGACACACACACACACAGACACAGACAGACAGACAGACACAGACAGACACAGACAGACAGACAGACACAGACAGACACAGACAGACAGACACAGACAGACACAGACAGACACAGACAGACACAGACAGACACAGACAGACAGACAGAGACAGACACAGACAGACACAGGCAGACACAGACAGACACAGACAGACAGACAGACAGACACAGACAGACAGACAGACACAGACAGACACACAGACACAGACACAGACAGACACAGACAGACACAGACAGACACAGACAGACACACAGACACACAGACAGACACAGACAGACACAGACAGACACAGACAGACACAGACAGACACAGACAGACACAGACAGACACAGACAGACAGACAGACACAGACACAGACAGACACAGACAGACACAGACAGACACAGACAGACACAGACAGACAGACAGACACAGACAGACACAGACAGACACACAGACAAAGACATAAACAGACAGACAGACAGACAGACACAGACAGACACAGACAGACACAGACAGACACAGACAGACAGACAGATACACACAGACACAGACAGACACACAGACACAGACAGACACAGACAGACACGGGCAGACAGACACAGACAGAGACAGACATAGAGACACAGACAGACACAGAGACACAGACAGACAGACACAGACAGACACAGACAGACAGACAGACACAGACAGACACAGACAGACACAGACAGACACAGACACAGACACAGACAGAGACAGACAGACAGACACAGACAGACACAGACAGACACAGACAGACACAGACAGACACAGACAGACACAGACAGACACAGACAGACACAGACACACAGACACAGACACACAGACACACAGACACACAGACACAGACAGACACAGACAGACACAGACAGACACAGACAGACACAGACAGACACAGACAGACACAGACAGACACAGACAGACACAGACAGACACAGACAGACACAGACAGACACAGACAGACAGACAGACACACAGACAGACACAGACAGACACAGACAGACACAGAGACTCACAGACAGACAGACACAGACAGACACAGACAGACAGAGACAGACAGAGACAGACAGAGACAGACAGACACAGACAGACACAGACAGACACACACAGACAGACACAGACACAGACAGACACAGACAGACACAGACAGACACAGACAGACACAGACAGACACAGACAGAACAGACAGACAGACAGACACAGACAGACACAGACAGACACAGACAGACACAGACAGACACAGACAGACACAGACAGACACAGACAGACACAGACAGACACAGACAGACACAGACAGACAGACAGACAGACAGACACAGACAGACACAGACAGACACAGACAGACACAGACAGGCACAGACAGACACAGACAGACACAGACAGACACAGACAGACACAGACAGACACAGACAGACAGACAGATACAGACATACAGACACAGACAGACACAGACAGACACAGACAGACACAGACACAGACAGACACAGACAGACACAGACAGACACAGACAGACACAGACAGACACAGATAGCACAGACAGACAGACAGACAGATACAGACAGACAGACACAGACAGACACAGACGGATACAGCAGACACAGACAGACAGACAGACACACAGACACAGACAGCAGACATACAGACAGACACAGACAGACACAGACACAGACACAGACAGACACAGACAGACACAGACACAGAGACAGACACAGACAGACACAGACAGACACAGACAGACACAGACAGACACAGACACAGACAGACACAGACAGACACAGACAGACACAGACAGACACAGACAGACACAGACAGACACAGACAGACACAGACAGACACAGACAGACACAGACAGACACAGACAGACACAGACAGACACAGACAGACACAGACAGACACATACAGACACAGACAGGCACAGACAGGCACAGACAGACACAGACAGACACAGACGGACAGACACAGATAGACACAGACAGACACAGACAGATACAGACAGACACAGACAGACACAGACAGACACAGACAGACAGACAGACAGACACAGACAGACAGACACAGACAGACACAGACAGACACAGACAGACACAGACAGACACACACAGAAGACAGACACAGACAGACACAGACAGACAGAGACACACACACACACAGACACACACAGACAGACACAGACAGACACAGACAGACACAGACAGACAGACACAGATAGACAGACAGACACAGACAGACAGACAGACAGACAGACAGATACAGACAGACACAGACAGACACAGACAGATACAGACAGACACAGGCAGACACAGACAGACACAGACACAGACAGACACAGACACAGACAGACACAGACAGACACCGACAGACACAGACAGACACAGACAGACACAGACAGACACAGACAGACACAGACAGACACAGACACACAGACAGACACAGACAGACACAGACAGACACAGACAGACACAGACAGACACAGACAGACACAGACAGACACAGACAGACACAGACAGACACAGACAGACACAGACA
This sequence comes from Vesta saturnalis, assembly GCA_036346205.1. NCBI lineage: Eukaryota > Metazoa > Arthropoda > Insecta > Coleoptera > Lampyridae > Vesta > Vesta saturnalis. The sequence continues at coordinate 2,364,643 of JARFJB010000551.1, read as the reverse complement.
GACACAGACAGACACAGACAGACACAGACAGACACAGACAGACACAGACAGACACAGACAGACACAGACAGACACAGACAGACACAGACAGACACAGACAGACACACAGACACAGACAGACACAGACAGACACAGACAGACACAGACAGACACAGACAGACAGACAGACACAGACAGACACAGACAGACACAGACAGACACAGACAGACACAGACAGACACAGACAGACACAGACAGACACAGACAGACACAGACAGAGACAGACACAGACAGACATACAGGCGCAGACAGACACAGATAGACACAGACAGACACAGACAGACACAGACAGACACAGACAGACACAGACAGACACAGACACACAGACAGACACAGACAGACAGACAGACACAGACAGACACAGACAGACACAGACGACAGACACACAGACAGACACAGACAGACACAGACAGAGACAGACAGACAGACACAGACAGACACAGACAGACACAGACAGACACAGACAGACACAGACAGACACAGACAGACACAGACAGATACAGACAGACACAGAGACACAGACAGACAGACACAGACAGACACAGACAGACACAGACAGACAGAACAGACAGACAGAGACAGACAGACAGACACACAGACACAGACAGACAGACAGACAGACAGACACAGACAGACAGACAGACAGACACAGACAGGCAGACCGACACAGACAGACACAGACAGACACAGACAGACACAGACAGACACAGACAGACACAGACAGACACAGACACAGACAGACATAGACAGACACAGACAGACACAGACAGACAGACAGACACAGACAGACACAGACAGACACAGACACAGACAGACACAGACAGACACAGACAGACACAGACAGACACAGACAGACACAGACAGACACAGACAGACACAGACAGACACATACAGACACAGACAGACACACAGACACACAGACAGACACACACAGACAGACAGACAGACAGACACAGACAGACACAGACAGACACAGACACGGACAGACACAGACAGACACACAGACAGACAGATAGACACAGACAGTCACAGACAGACACAGACAGACAGATACAGACAGACAGATACAGACACAGACAGACACAGAGACAGCAGACAACAGACAGACACAGACACAGACAGACACAGACAGACAGACAGACACAGACAGACAGACAGACACAGATACAGACAGACATAGACAGACAGACCGACACAGACAGACACAGACAGACACAGGCAGACACAGACAGACACAGACAGACACAGACAGACACAGACAGACACAGACAGACACAGACAGACACAGACAGACAGACAGACACAGACAGACACAGACAGACACAAACACAGACAGACAGACAGACACAGACAGACACAGACAGACAGACAGACACAGACACAGACAGACACGGACAGACACAGACAGACACAGACAGACAGACAGACAGACAGACACAGACAGACACAGACATACAGACAGACACAGACAGACACAGACAGACACAGACAGACACAGACAGACACAGACAGACACAGACAGACACAGACAGACAGACAGACACAGACAGACACACACAGACACAGACAGACACAGACACAGACAGACACAGACAGACACAGACAGACACAGACAGACGGACAGACATAGACACAGACAGACACAGATAGACAGACAGACAACAGACAGACACAGACAGACACAGACAGACACAGACAGACACAGACAGACACAGACAGACACAGACAGACATACGGACACAGACAGACACAGACAGACACAGACGGACAGACAGACAGACAGACACAGACAGACACAGACAGACACAGACAGACACAGACAGACACAGACAGACACAGACAGACACAGACAGACACAGACAGACACAGACAGACACAGACAGACAGACAGACACAGACAGACAGACAGACACAGACAGACACAGACAGACACAGACAGACACAGACAGATACAGACAGACACAGACAGACACAGACAGACACAGACAGACACAGACAGACAGACAGACACAGACAGACACGGACAGACAGACAGACACAGAGATAGACAGAGACAGACACAGACAGACACAGACAGACACAGACAGACACAGACAGACACAGACAGACACAGACAGACACAGACAGGCACAGAGACAGACAGACACAGACAGACACAGACAGACAGACAGACACAGACAGACACAGACAGACACAGACAGACACAGACAGACACAGACAGACAGACAGACACAGACAGACACAGACAGACACAGACAGACACAGACAGACACAGACAGACACAGACAGACACAGACAGAGAGACAGACACAGACAGAGACAGACAGACACAGGACAGACACAGACAGACACACAGACAGTCACAGACAGACACAGACAGACACAGACAGACACAGACAGACACAGACATACAGACAGACACAGACAACAGACACAGACAGACACAGACAGACACAGACAGACACAGACAGACACAGACAGACACAGACAGACACAGACAGACAGACAGACACAGACAGACACAGACAGACACAGACAGACACAGACAGACACAGACAGACACAGACAGACACAGACAGACAGACAGACACAGACAGACAGACAGACACAGACAGACACAGACAGACAGACACAGACAGACACAGACAGACACAGACAGACACAGACAGACACAGACAGACACAGACAGACACAGACAGACAGACAGACACAGACAGACACAGACAGACACAGACATACAGACACAGACAGACACAGACACAGACAGACACAGACAGAGACATACAGACACAGACACACAGACAGACACAGACAGCAGACACACAGACAGACACAGACAGACAGACACAGACAGACACAGACAGACAGCAGACAGACAGACACAGACATAGACAACAGACAGACAGACACACAGACACAGACAGACACAGACAGACACAGACAGACACAGACAGACACAGACAGACACACAGACACAGACAGATACACAGACACAGACAGACACAGACAGACACAGACAGACACAGACAGACACAGACAGACACAGACAGACACAGACAGACACAGACACAGAGAGACACAGAGACACAGACAGACACAGACAGACAGACAGACACAGACAGACACAGACAGACACAGACAGACACAGACACAGACAGACACAGACAGACACAGACAGACAGACAGACAGACATACACAGACAGACACAGACAGACACAGACAGACACAGACAGACAGACAGACACAGACAGACACAGACAGACACAGACAGACACAGACAGACACAGACAGACACACAGACACAGACAGACAGACACAGACAGACACAGACAGACACAGACAGACACAGACAGACACAGACAGACACAGACAGACACAGACAGACACAGACAGACACAGACAGACACAGACAGACACAGACAGACACAGACAGACACAGACAGACACAGACAGACACAGACAGACACAGACAGACACAGACAGACACAGACAGACACAGACAGACACAGACAGACAGACAGACACAGACAGACATACAGCGGACAGACAGACATAGACAGACAGACACAGAGACACAGACAGACACAGACAGACACAGACAGACACAGACACACAGACACAGACAGGCACAGACACAGACAGACACAGACAGACACAGAGACAGACAGCAGACAGACAGACAGACACAGACAGAGACATACAGACACAGACAGACACAGACAGACACACAGACAGACACAGACAGACACAGACAGACAGACAGACACAGACAGACACAGACAGAAGCAGACAGACAGAGACAGACTGGCATAAGACAGACACAGACAGACACAGACACACAGACACACAGACACACACACACAGACACAGACAGACACACAGACACAGACAGACACACAGACACAGACAGACACAGACAGACACAGACAGACACAGACAGACACAGACAGACACAGACAGACACAGAGACAGAGACAGAGACACAGACAGACACAGACAGACACAGACAGACACAGACACACAGACAGACACAGACAGACACAGACAGACACAGACAGACACAGACAGACACAGACAGACACAGACAGACACAGACAGACACAGACAGACACAGACAGACACAGACAGACACAGACAGACACAGACAGACACAGACAGACACAGACAGACACAGACAGACACAGACAGACACAGACAGACACAGACACACAGACACAGACAGACACAGACAGACACAGACAGACAGACAGACACAGACAGACACAGACAGACACAGACAGACACAGACAGACACAGACAGACACAGACACAGACACAGACAGACACAGAGAGACAGAGACACAGACAGACACAGACAGACACAGACAGACACAGACAGACAGACAGAGACACAGACAGACACAGACACATACAGACGGACAGATAGACAGACACAGACAGAGACACAGACAGACACAGACAGACACAGACAGACACAGACAGACACAGACAGACAGACAGACACAGACAGACACAGACAGACACAGACAGACACAGACAGACACAGACAGACACAGACAGACACAGACAGACACAGACAGACACAGACAGACACAGACAGACACAGACAGACATACAGACACAGACAGACACAGACAGACACAGACAGACACAGACAGCACAGACAGACACAGACAGACACAGACAGACACAGACAGACACAGACAGACACAGACAGACACAGACAGACACAGACAGACAGACAGACACAGACAGACACAGACAGACACAGACAGACACAGACAGACACAGACAGACACAGACAGACACAGACAGACAGACACAGACAGACACAGACAGACAGACAGACAGATACAGACAGACAGACACAGAGACACAGAAGACAGACAGACAGACAGACACAGACAGACACAGACAGACACAGACAGACACAGACAGAGACATACAGACAGACACAGACAGACACAGACAGACAGATATACAGACAGACACAGACACAGACAGACACAGATAGACACAGACAGACACAGACAGACACAGACAGACACAGACACAGACAGACACAGACAGACACAGACAGACACAGACAGACAGACACAGACAGACACAGACAGACACAGACACAGACAGACAGACAGACACAGACAGACACAGACAGACACAGACAGACACAGACAGACACAGACAGACACAGACAGACACAGACAGACACAGACAGACACAGACAGACACAGACAGACATACAGACACAGACAGACACAGACAGACACAGACAGACACAGACAGACATACAGACACAGACAGACACAGATAGACACAGACAGAACACAGACACAGACAGACACAGACAGACACAGACAGACACAGACACACAGACAGACACAGACAGACACAGACAGACACAGACAGACACAGACAGACAGACACAGATAGACACAGACAGACACAGACAGACAGACAGACACAGACAGAGACACAGACACAGACACACAGACAGACACAGACAGACACACAGACAGACACAGACAGCCACAGACAGACACAGATAGACAGACAGACAGAGAGACAGACAGACAGACAGATAAACAGACACAGACAGACACAGACAGACACAGACAGACACAGACAGACAAAGACAGACAAAGACAGACACGGACAGACACACAGACACAGACAGACACAGACAGACACAGACAGACACAGAGACACAGACAGACACAGACACAGACAGACACAGATAGACACAGACAGACACAGACAGACACAGACAGACACAGACAGACACAGACACAGACAGACACAGACAGACAGACACAGAGACACAGACAGACACAGACAGACACAGGCAGACAGAGATACACAGACAGACACAGACGGACACAGACAGACACAAACAGACACAGACACAGACAGGCAGACACAGACAGACAGACAGAAACAGACAGAAACAGACACAGTCAGACACAGACTGACACAGACAGACAGACACAGACAGACACAGACAGACACAGACAGACACAGACACACAGACAGACACAGACAGATACAGAGAGACACATGGAGACACATAGACAGACACAGATAGACACAAACAGACACAGACTGCCACAGACACAGACAGCCACAGAGAGACACAGACAGACACACAGACACAGACAGACACAGACAGACACAGAGACAGACAGACACAGACAGACACAGACAGACACAGACAGACACAGACAGGCACAGACAGACACAGACAGACACAGACAGACACAGACAGACACAGACAGACACAGACAGACACAGACAGACACAGACAGACACAGACAGACAGACACAGACAGACACAGACAGACACAGACAGACACAGACAGACACAACAGACACAGACAGAGACACAGACAGACACAGACAGACACAGACAGACACAGACAGACACAGATAGACAGACAAGACAGACACAGACAGACACAGACAGACACAGACAGACACAGACAGACACAGACAGACACAGACAGACACAGACAGACACAGACAGACACAGACAGACACAGACAGACACAGACAGACACAGACAGACAGACACAGACAGACAGATACAGACAGACAGACAGACAGACACAGACAGAACAGACAGATAGCAGACAGACAGACAGACACAGACAGACACAGACAGACACAGACAGACACAGACAGACACAGACAGACAGACAGACACAGACAGACACAGACAGACAGACACAGACAGACACAGACAGATACAGACAGACACAGACAGACACAGACAGACACAGACAGACACAGACAGACACAGACAGACACAGACAGACACAGACAGACACAGACAGACACAGACAGACACAGACAGACACAGACAGACACAGACAGACACAGACAGACAGACAGACAGACAGACACAGACAGACAGACAGCACAGACAGAGACAGACACAGACAGACATACACAGACAGACAGACAGGCACAGACAGACACAGACAGACACAGACATACAGCACAGACATACAGACAGACACAGACAGACACAGACAGACACAGACAGACACAGACAGACAGACAGACAGACAGACACAGACAGACAGACACAGAGACACAGACAGACACAGACAGACACAGACAGACACAGACAGACACAGAAGACACAGACAGAGACAGACACAGACAGAGACAGGCACGGACAGACGGACAGACATAGACACAGACAGACACAGTCACAGACAGACACAGACACAGACACAGACAGACACAGACAGACACAGAAACACAGACACAGAGACAGACACAGACAGACACACAGACAGACACACAGACAGACAGACAGACACATAGTCACAGACAGACAGACAGACACAGACAGACACAGACAGACAGACAGACACAGACAGACACAGACATACACATACAGACACAGACAGACACAGACAGACACAGACAGACACAGACAGTGACAGACAGACACAGACAGACACAGACAGACACCACAGACAGACAGACAGACATAACAGACACAGACAGACACAGACAGACATACAGACACAGACACAGACAGACACAGACAGACAGACACAGACAGACACAGACAGACAGATACAGACAGACAGACACATACGGACACAGACAGACACAGACGGATACAGGCAGACAAAGACAGACACAGACAGACACAGACAGACACAGACAGACACAGACAGGCACAGACAGACACAGACAGACAAAGACAGGCACAGACAGACACAGACAGTCACAGACAGATACAGACAGAAACAGACAGACACATACAGGCACAGACAGACACAGACAGACACAGACAGACACAGACAGACACAGACAGACACAGACAGACAGACAGACAGACAGACACAGACAGAACAGGACAGACATAGACACACAGACATAGTCACAGACAGACACAGACAGGCACAGACAGACACAGACAGACACAGACAGACAGTCATAGACAGAGACACAGACAGACACAGACAGACACAGACAGACACAGACAGACACAGACAGACACAGACAGACACAGACAGACACAGACAGACACAGACAGACACAGACAGACACAGACAGACACAGACAGACACAGACAGACACAGACAGACACAGAAACAGACAGACAGACAGACACAGACAGACACAGACAGACACAGACGGACAGACACAGACACAGACAGACATAGCACAGACAGACAGACACAGACAGATACAGACACAGACAGACACAGACAGACAGACAGACAGACACAGACAGCAGACAGCACGGACAGACACGGACAGACACAGATAGTCACAGACAGACACAGACAGACACAGACACAGACAGACACAGACATATACAGACAGACAGACAGACACAGACAGACAGACACAGACAGACACAGACAGACACAGACAGACACAGACAGACACAGACAGACACAGACAGACACAGACAGACACAGACAGACACAGACAGACACAGACAGACACAGACAGACAGACAGACACAGACAGACACAGACAGACACAGTCAAACACAGACAGACTGAGACAGACACAGACAGACACAGACAGGCACGGACATGCACGGACAGACTCGGATAGACACGGACAGACTCGGATAGTCACAGACAGACACAGACAGGCACAGACAGACACAGACAGACACAGACATACACACACATACAGACAGACACAGACAGACACAGACAGACACAGACAGACACAGACAGACACAGACAGGCATACAGACAGACAGACACAGACAGACACAGACAGACAGACAGACAGACAGACACAGACAGGCACGGACAGACGGACAGACACGGACAGACACAGACAGACATAGTCACAGACAGACACAGACAGACACAGACAGACACAGACATACACAGACAGACAGACAGACAGACAGACACATACAGACACAGACAGACACAGACAGACACAGACACAGACAGACAGACACAGACAGACACAGACAGACACAGACAGACAGACAGACAGACAGACACAGACAGACACAGACAGACACAGACAGACACAGACAGACACACAGACAGACAGACACAGACAGACAGACAGACACAGACAGACACAGACAGACACAGACAGAACACAGACAGACACAGACAGACACAGACAGACACAGACAGACACAGACAGAACAGACAGAACAGACACAGACGGACACAAACAGACACAGACAGACACAGACAGACACAGACAGACACAGACAGACACAGACAGACACAGACAGACACAGACAGACACAGACAGATACAGGCAGACAATCACAGACACAGACAGATGCATTCGTAGAAGAGGGTGCAAGCGCAGCAACACGCGCGAGGGCACTGTAGTGTTTTTAATGATTAATATACTATAAAGATCTCTTTAATGTATATGGTTAAGTTTAATGGTTCTATTAATTAAGAAATCAACCAAATCTATCAGTCTACTATGATATACTTGTAGCCTTGAACTTCAAGCTAATATTCTTCTTTTACAAAAATTAGTGACAAATTCATTCTCTTAGTAAGGGTATTGATTTGCAAGAACGTCACTGTTTGTTAACGCTTTGGCAAAGATACTACTCAATAATGTTATGGTCATTTCAAAGCCACCCACCAAAGGATGAGGAGGGCGTGCTGCACCTCGAGAAATTTGGAATATATAATACTTATGTAGGCTTATCTGAGTAAAAGTTAGTTTACATGTACCTACTTGTGCACTAAACAGGTGCAGGTAGCGTTTTAAAGTAAGATAAAAAATTAAGGAGAAACAAATTTAGATGTACTTGTATGTATGGCAAGGTTAAATTCCGAACTGTTTATCTGAATACTTATACAATTATAAAACATTATAATACGGTCAAATGATAATCTTATATGTATTTTAGCATATGTTGTTAGAACAATGTTAAACATCAATAAACTGATATCAAGCAATGAAAAAATCCCACTTTGATCTAGGATTAAATCATGATTATACTTAACATGTATTTTTTTATAACTCTTTATGTAAAGGTTTCTATCTATATTATCTTATATTAAGTCAATGTCATCTATTACTAACTACCATTAAGGTATTTGAAAAAAATAATCTATTGTAATTACTTACCTTGATGAATTTTATTGATATATATTATCTTGGATATTGTAAACTATAAAAAACCACTCACATTAGAGCGATAGACATTTTTAGTTTTTGGATTTGACCATGTCGGTGTTACCATCCCTTTATGAATACTACACAGCTGGTGGTATTACTGCTGGTCTTTCAGCAGTACAGAACTTCTTCACGCTAAATGAAAAGAACATAACCATTTATAGCGGCTCACTTCACTATTTTCGGGTACCTCAACAATACTGGAGAGATCGTCTTAGAAAGATGCGAGCGGCTGGATTAAACGCAGTGGACACATACGTACCATGGAATTTGCACGAACCTGAAATTGGAAACTACGATTTTGGGAATGGTGGATCTGATATGCAAGAATTCTTACATTTGGAACAATTCTTGAAAACTGCTCAAGAAGAAGATTTATTAGCAATTGTGCGTCCAGGACCCTATATTTGTGCCGAGTTTGAATTTGGTGGTTTACCAAGCTGGTTATTGCGGGAAAAAGATCAAAAAGTACGTAAATCTGTACCGAGCTTTATGAAACATGTGACCAGATACTTTAATATTCTCTTACCAATATTAGCTGCACTGCAGTTTACGTTAGGTGGTCCCATTATTGCGTTTCAAGTGGAAAACGAATATGGCGCAACTAAGCTTTGGCCATTTTTTGATACCGATAAATTATATTTGGAACAATTAAGGCAATTGAATTTGAATAATGGAATTGTTGAGTTGCTGCTCACTTCTGATAATGCAGTTCTGTCTGGAAATGCGGGTAGTTTGCCAGAACACTTCCTAATGGTAAGAATTTTTTCACCTGTTTAATTTTTTCATGTATCGTTTTAGACTGCAAATTTTGACAACGCTCCCGAACAACAATTTAATCGACTAAACAAATTGCAACCCAATAAACCATCCATGGCAATGGAATATTGGACAGGTTGGTTTGATCATTGGGGTTATGGCCATCAAACCCGTAGTAGTGAACACTTTCAGGATGTTCTAAACAGAATACTGAGTTACCCGGCATCTGTCAATATGTACATGTTTCATGGAGGAACAAATTGGGGTTTTTTAAACGGAGCTCTTATTTACATTTCAATTGATAGTAATTACGCATATTCTCCTGATACCACAAGCTATGATTACGACGCACCTCTCACTGAGGCTGGTGATTATACAACTAAATATTACCTCGCTAAATATTTAATTAACAAATATAATAAGTTACCCTTGCGAATTCCACAATTGCCGGCAATTACCCCTAAGGTCGCTTACTCCAGCATTCCGATCACTCAACAATTAAAATTCAAGCAACTGGAGACCCAATTACCATACAGGTTTAATTATGCCTCACCTGTTTCAATGGAAACTTTGTCAATAAACAACAATTCTGGGCAAAGTTATGGATACATTTTGTACAAGAAATCAAATTTACACATACCTCCATTTTCCGTACTACAAATAAAGGGTTATGTGTATGATACTGTTATGGTGGTGATTGATGGGGTGCTGGTTTCCAAAATATTGACTGGAAAACATGATTTAAACGGTTTTGGATATTGGAGAGTAAAAGACAGTGAACTAACGCTTGGAACGGCAAAAAGAACAAACGCGACTTTAGAGTTAATTGTCGAAAACTATGGTCGTAACAATTTTGGAGTAACTCCTCAATTTCGACAGTTTAAAGGTTTATGGCAAGGAGATATTTATATGAATTCCCAAAAATTGCAGAACTGGGAAGTTTTGCCTCTTGAATTTAAAAGTAAATGGACAAATGGTTTGAATAAATGGCAGCAACCACCTGATCTGTCCTTTATTGGCCCTTCCTTGTATAAAGCGATATTTTTAGTAAATAATCCGCAAGATACGTTTATTGACATGAGACTGTGGACTAAAGGAATTGTAATAATTAATGGATTTATTTTAGGTCGTTACGCTACTCCCCTAGGACCCCAACAAACACTTTATCTACCTGCTCCTTTAATACGGAGTGGAATTAATGAAATTGTTATATTTGAGCATTTTGTTCCTGGACAACAAATAACCTTTACAGATACACCTTTATATTATACATCATCAAAGATGGTTGCTCATTAACTCATCTTAGATCAAGACCGAGTTTTAATTTACTTTTATCCAACAAATAACAATTAAAACTACTGAAAATTTACTTTAATTTTTCGTTTTGGTAAACTAAAATTTTACACACATCGTGCGCTCGATATTGATCTAAACGATGCACAGTTGTAACGAATCTTCCTAAAACTAAATTTGTACTTAGTTTAAATTGTAATACAATTGTTAAAAAAAAGTTTGTGCAAAAATATTTAGCTAATTTCAAAGGCGAATGTGATTAATAGAGAAAAGATTTAACGGAATTTCAATCATTTAGCTGAAATATAATTAGTGGTAGTATACTAATTATAAATAAATCCAAGAGGAATTTAACTTGATTTAATACTAATAAAATACTACCAAGTCTAATTATTTCATTTCCTTCTATAGGTATGTAGGTTAATTTTACATAAGTACAACTAATAATAAACCAATTAAGAATAAATATAAGTAACACTAAATAATATTAACACTACTATATATTTAATAAAAAAACAAGACAAAGAAATTGTTAACGTAAAATTGGTATAAAATTATTCACCATCTTCAGCATCACTGTCATCTGAAAATTTGCTGAAATTATAAATCGTTTTACCTTTTCTCGAGATCACCACTCGGACGTTTTTTCGATATGTAATACTGCCTTTTTCCAAGGTTCACCATCACATTAATACTACATTTGGATTACTGTGACGTCACCCAGTTCGCGAAGGAAACATGCTGTTTTCCAATTAATATTATCGAGTTCCGTGTTTGCATGATTTTCATTTCAGCTTTTATTATTTTGACTTCTTTGCTTAATAGATGCTAACTTATTATTTCTATTCTCATGTAAATCGGTGTTCTATAGAATATATGTGTATTTTCCTATGTTTGTTCCAAACTTGTCCTAGAATTGTATTCTCTTTGTCATACCTTTTTCTTTGATTTTTTTTGTTTACCACTTCGTTCCATCATTCTCTTTGTTTTGTAATTTATTGCTTTTTTGTGCGTCCATTCACATAGTTACTACACTTCGTTTTACCTATTAAATGTCATCGTACATATTTTTGAATTTGTTCCTAACTTTTAGCATATTTGTTTCACAATTTCTGAAAAGGGAAGGTTTGAGACGAACTTGAGCGTCTCACGCTGTCAAATCAATTTCATTTCCGTTTCGTTTGAGGTAAAAGATGGTTCTCGTGAATGAAAGAAGAAAGGTTTCAATTTTTCTACTTTTGTAACTGCATCGCTCGATTTGCGATTTATCAAAGCTTAATTTATTAATGGGTTTGCTTTGTCTTTATGAAATTTCTTCTATTAATAAGTTTCAATGGATAGATACCTTGAATTCACGTAGACTAGGTATTCCAAGCTTTTCATCTCAAATCTGTACTATATTCTGCTCCTTTTTAGCTCAGAAAAACTATACCTAATGACTAATTCATTATAAATGGTAAAGCGATTACGAAAACCAATATCTTCGTCCTTCATCAAAGACGAATAGTTATCGCTCTACTCATGCAAACGTTAATAAGCAACCAATACTTCTACATTCTCTTATACGAGTACTCATAAGCAATTTATACTATATTCTTTATCTGCAACCTGATTAATTTAGGGTATGTTGGTGAAGACAACCGGTATTAATTTGATTACTTCAATATCGCGTTTTAGACCATCTTGGAGGCATATACTAACGACATGTTTAGTTACTTATTGCTCAACTGCCTATTTTCTCTTTTGGTGCTGTCATAATATATTAATTTGTAACCTGTTTAATACTGAAGTAAAGCCAACATCCTTCACCGCATGTATCTGGTACCTTTGGAAGCTATTTCAAGCTAAGTGTTAAGAGTTCTTTATTTAAATGTAATTAAGAGCTACATTGTAAAGAGCTCAAGCTGTGTAATCATAAAGTACTTTATAACTACATTGATGTTAATGACTAAATGCTTCTGTTTTACAACATATAACTGCGTTATATTTACGATCTCATTGGTTTTTTTTATTTTTAGATTTTACTTCATTTTCTTTATTATAAAATAAAAACAAAAAGGGGTCTTTATAAGGTTTTTAAGGTAATAGAGTGATCACTGTCTTGCCAATATGGAATATATGTTTGGTTAATTAAAAATTATAACATGTTTACTGACAATGAATCAGCGCAGCTATATATTAAACATTGTGTATAATTCCTACCATTGTTAGTTAGATCAGGTATTTTACTGACCTTTAGAATTGGGTATTTTGACAATTTACCTTCAGAAGTTTCTTTCCTTTTTCTAATTAATATAACTTAGCTTAAAGACAAGGTCGCAATTTACTTTTAAAATTGGTATTAAATCATGGATTTGGTACCGAACTCTGGTTCAATTTTTTTCTCTACGGTTGAGGGTTACAAATATACTGTTTATTTCCTTTAATTTGATATAGAATTCGTGTGCAATGATAAAAAACAACTATGATTACATTTTAGAAAATTTATAAATAATAGTTGGTCAGTTTGTGTCATATTTGTTTACAATCGGTTAAGTGACGTTTTGGTCCAATTGAGTTAGTTACACGGTTGATGAAAAAGTCGTAAAAAAATCAAAAGGTTCTACCCAAGCAAGCGTCAAACAGATCACGATAAATGATTACAAACATGTATTGTTTGATGTTGACGTAATAAGGCGATATCAACATCTGATATGGTCAAAGAAACATGATGTGTTTACAATCAAACAGAATAAAGTAGTACTTAATCCTTATGATGATAAACGATTAGTAAATTTTAATTTCACTGATATTAAGCCTTAGGGCTATATCTTATACAGAATTTTCTCTTCCGTTTCAGAAAACAATTCATTATGAGTAGTAGTAGTAGCCTTGAAAACGAATTGCAGGAAGAACTGCGCTGCAGTAGTGATCAAATCTACAGAAAGTACCTGAAGCGTTATTTGATGGGAAAATCTACCCCTGAAAGCAATTTATTTGTACTGAATATATTGCAACATATTGTTATTCCTGATGATTGTTTTGACTGGTGTGCTATTAACTCAATGTGTGCAAATGAAGCTATTATTATTAATCCATTATTCGACAGAAAAATTAGATTAGACTGTACCATTAAAATTTTTATGAAATTGTGTGCCGATAAAGATTACATTTCATTAACTTCTAATGAAGTAGATAGGATCTTAGACGATATGAATTTACTCCGTGACATACGGCTTAAAATGTATGCATACAATTTATTATGGGTTGATGATTCAACAACAAATGTTAAAACTAGCTTAGAAAATATTGTTTATAAAGACACTTTCTCTATTATAAGTGAATGTATTGAGAAAGCAGCATATTATGCTAATTATAAGTGCCTCGATATTTTGAGTGAAATATTATTAGAACAAAACATCACATATAAGTTTCAACCGTGGGAAAACGAGGAGCACAACAAAATTTACTACTGGATACTAGAAAACATCGATAAAGGTGAAACAAATTCAAATTCCTGCTTGGGATGGACATGTGTAATATTTATAAATAAAATACAATACCTTTTTATGTGCGTTTTCATTTAAAGGGACAAACAATTCCTATGGATAGTGATTTATTTCACAAGGTTAAATGTCTACTTATAAAACTATATCGTCTTTATTGATCCATGATCTTTCATGCAATCCCCACCACTTTACGAATAATTTATTATTCCTGGAGCGAAGCACTTTTTCCACCAGCTACACATCGGGATAAATTGTTTTCTGTAATTCGTGTTCATAAAAGCCTCCCAGTACAGGTACTCCTTTCATGTCCTCCAACATGTATGTGGTGGGGTTAGTAATGTGAACTTTTACAATCTTAAATAGTTCACTAGACCAATTGGGTGTGTATCCTTTAGCAAAAATTCTTTTAAATTTACTGATTCGTGCTGTCACCCACACAATATCGATTCCTATTTTATTTTATGTGAGTGTAAGCCTCCAGAACTGTATGATTACCGACATCTTTGAGCTTCATTCCTGTAGTTCTATGCTTACGATTGTTATAATCCATCGTTACGGTGTCAATTGTATCGATCCATCTGTATTTACCTTCTAGGCTAAACGACTTATATAGATCACTTAATGGTTCTGATAACACGTTTCGCAATTGCTGCCTTCTTTGTGGTATAGGTGGAATAATGGTTGACTCTATAACCCTGCATTAGTTTAGTGAAATTCTCATTGTAGAATTCTTTTCCGGCACCCGTCTGCAAATTGGTAGGTTTCCGACCCTTTTTTAAGATTGTCTGCATGGCCTTGGTAACTTCTATGCCCGTTTTTGTTTTTAATCCTTTAGTCTACAAGTAGTTCAAAAAACAGTCGATAATCACTAATATATACTTGTAGCCCTTATTTTGTTTGGCATTTGTGTTAAATTCAGCCAAATCTGCTTGCTAAAGGTCATCAAAACCTTTAATTATTCTTCGTCTTCGTATAAAATTTTTTCTTGAGGGTTTGTGCAATTCGTTGACAAGTTGTAATTTGGACATGGCACTACTTTATCTACAATTTCTTTAAGTTGATGTAGTTTTTGTTCCAACAATAGTGTTAGAATCTCCTTTAAAAGCTTTCTGAACTGCTTATAGGCAAAAATCAAGGTATCCTTTACTTATAGCATTATCATCTTCTTCGGGGTCCGCCAACTGTGTCAAACAGTTTCCATCCAAATTGAACCTAGTCAATAAATAGTGTTGCTTAGTGATGACATCTTGAAGATCTATGGAATTGGCAGCATTGCTGAGTCTCTTATTCTCGGTATCAAATTGATTACCATCAATCAGCTTAAACTGAGGGGTTAATTTCTTGAATTGGTACTGGGCATGTGAACGTCCAAATTTGCCAAGGGGCATTTTAGTTACGATATTTTGACATCAATGCATTCTCATTTATACTGTTTAGAAAACGACTGTTTGGTTTTTCAATGTATCCATCTTCATACAGTTCTTCTACAATCAATATTATGTCATTTACGACACATGTGTTTACCGCCAATTTTCACCCCCACAATACCTCCAGATCACGAATTAGTTCATGTATATCATTCCAATATTATTTATTCCACTCGCCTGTTTGTTAGTTCCTTAAAAAAACATAGCTCCACCTCCCTTAGTTGTGGGCGATGATGATAGCAAGGGTTTGATTATTTGTGTATACTTTTTGCCGGGGGTTCCTCGAATCTGTACACTTACATCATAATCCCGCCTTGCAGCATTCGTAGCTTCTAAAATACTTGTATAATTCTTTCTATCTTTTGAATTTACTAGATTTAAATCTGGTTCATTCATAACAATCAGATCATGTAAACCTCGAGTCCCTTTACATGTGACACCTTTAATAATCATATCGTTTCCAGCAATTGTAACGGGTGTATTGCCAATTGTCCATTTGTTTGTTTTGGTATCATAGTGAACTCCATAAGTATGATCAATAGCATCTTCAGGATCCCTCATAATACGTTCAACATATATACGAGGTAATTCATTGTACTGCTCGAGAAATTCTTCCGAGATGGGCTCATTACGGGAATAATCTGTGATACTAAAAGGTTCCTCTTCTTCTTCTGCTTCTTCCTCAGTATTAATCTCTCCTATGACAGATGTATCTAAGATAGATGGTGTATGAAAGCCTGAAGGAGGATTTCTTTAAAACAACGGAAACTGAGCTAGTGGGCTAGCAACCCCTATTGACTGTGAAGTGAAGCTTGGAACTAGCGAGCTAGTGGGGGTAGTAGCATGCTTTCTTGGATATATGAATAAGGGAGGTTTTTTGGGTTTAACGTCAATGGACTCCCTTTAGGTGTTTTAATTTTTTTAACAGGGTCGAATTTATTTACTATTTCACCTAGAGATTCTATTAGGGGCTTATAAGTACTTTCAGATATTCTTTCATTATCAATGCGAGCAGTTTTAAGACTGTTGAACTTCTACTGTATTATTTTACGAGCCTGAATAATTTTTTTCTTTAATATCATCTCCTTGTTGTCCATTGTAGCAAAACAGGGGTTTACTGAACAGGTAGCTGTTTACTCTGAACAGATAGCTGTTAATACCTAAACGTATCAGTAACTACTAAACTACTGAAAGCAGTTTAAGGTATATATATATATATATATATATATATATATATATATATTCATTAAACGTATGTAGCAAAACGGGTTCACGGAACAGGTACCAGTTGACCCTGAACTGATAGCTGTTAATACCTAAACGGGTTAGTAACTACTGAAAGCAGTTTAAGGTATTATACAGGGTCTTTCCTAAGTACGGTACATAACTTCAGGAGCGTATTCTGCCACTAAAATAAAGACAGCTTTGCTTATAAACTATGTCTCAGAAATGCTTTGTTCGAAAGTACAGGGTGTGAAAGTTTCATAGAAAAATTAAAATTTTTTTCATATTTCCATAACCACTTGAGACACTTCAATAAAATTTTTCAGTGTTTGAGAGTTAGCAACGGTGCGTATTTTACGCTAAAACTGACGGATTTACTATAATTAGTGGGGTGCAGGCAGGATAATCGTTGCACAATTTGAAAGAAAAAATGCGGTACACCACTGTTTCTAATCATTCTCAATTTTTTTTTTTTTTGGACGAAAAAATGGCTCTCGTCTTTTTTTCCTAAGACTAGTCGTTTTCGAGTAAAATCCGTGATGTAATAACCAGTGTTCATGAATGAATCTCGTGGCAAACTCATAATAAACCTATAAAGAAACTAAAGTTTTTTCATTGGTTTTAATTATTTTTAAACTGTCTTAACAATGTACAACAAAAAAGTTATTTAAAATTTTTTGTCTAATACTACGGCTTCAGGCTTAAAAAAAAGGAATATTCGTATGAAGGTGTGAATATGTATTTTATTATCCAGTTGCCTGTTTGGTAGTGAAATTGTTGACATTTTACTTGTCACCGTATTTATCTTTGTGTAAAGCGTTTTATCAGAAGGTGGCCATTTTCAACATTTACTTTAATTCTGTGTAAGTGGTGATTATTTTTATGATTGCTATTTTTAATCAAATAATAAAAAAAATAAAAATGGCGTTGTATTTATTCATGAACATTTAATTTTAGGAATGTATACTCCATGCCAGCCGGGGAGGTACCACCACCCTTACCATGGGCTCCTTAATATTGGGTCTCCGATTTTCTGAGCTCGGTAAGGGCTGCCGGTTACCTTTTCCATCATCCTTAATCTATTCTCATCCCTATTCTTCCTTCTCGCCCTCACTGTCTTCCTATCGGATTAAAAGTCCCAAATTAAAAAATAAGATGGCTGTGGTTTCTAGGGTTATAAATTCCGGACGTAAAATCCTGTCCCACTCGGATGTCCGGGAGGGCAGGGCCCAAGCGACCTCGGTCATCGAAAGTATCAACTTTCTGATTCACTACTGCAACATCCGTGGTATCAGGTCTAATCTTAATGCTATTCACCAACATCTTGAACAATTACAACCTGGTATATTGTTTCTATCTGAAACACAAGTCTCCTCTGAAAGCTCCGAGTCACTCGACTTGCAATTTCCTCAATACCATCTTCACTCTAACTTTCGATATAAAGGAGGCGTATGTGCGTACATCAAGGACAGAATTGCTTGCAAGAGGGTTTCTTCCTTAGAAAATAAAAATTTTGACGTGATTTGGTTTAAACATTCTGGTCCTAATTTTGTGAAATTCAACTGTTGCATTTATAGGTCTCCTAATGACAGCAACTTTCAAGACTTCTTCGATTACCTTAGTATGAAAGTTGACTATCTCCTGTCTCAGTTTCCATCTTGCGATATCTCATTTGTAGGCGATTTCAATGTTCATAACTCTAATTGGCTTCAATTTTCATCTACTACAAATCCCGCTGGTCATAGTGCAGAAACATTTGCTATTTCATGTGATCTCACACAAATGATTTCTGAACCCACAAGAATCTTTGATAACCCTAACCATCTTCTAGATCTATTTCTTACATCAAACCCTCTTGTTTATAAAACTTCCGTTCTTTCGCCTTTAGGTCTTTCCGACCATTGTCTAATAAAATCATTTTACTGTACCTAATTCCACTGTTGTTCGCAAAACCGATAGAACCTTGTGGTGTTTTAAGTCAGCTCGATGGAGTGATTTACGGGATTTCTTTGCAACCTTTCGATGGCGTGAATATTGTTTTAAGTCGTCCTCTTCTTCGGACATCGCTCTTTCAGTATCTAAAGTCATCCTCATGGGAATGGAGTTGTACATTCCGAAAAACAGTACCGTGTAGGTCATTCACGTTCCCAACCCTGGTTCAATAAGGCTTGTTCTGATGCAATATCTTTAAAAATAAATGTTACATTAAATGGAAATCTAATAAATCGGTTGACAGTCATGTAGAATACGTTGGTGCTATAAATATCTGCAAAGGTGTCATCACTAAAACTAAAAAGTTGTTCGAACAACGAAAATGCAATGAACTAGCTACATCTCCTTTAGGCAGTCTTTAGCAAAAGCCATTAGTAAAAACTTTCGAACATCTTCATTTCTGACATCAATTGACGGATCGGTAGTTGCTGATTCTGTAGACAAAGCCAACGTTTTTGTGGATTTGTTTGCATCAAACTCGTGTCTCAATGATTCTGGAAAAGATGTGCCCCTAGTCAACTCTTCTTCATACGTTATGAAACCAATTCATTTTCGGTACAAGCTCTTGGAATCGATCATCAGTAGGCTTGATCTCAATAAGGCGACTGGCCCAGACGGTATCCCAGCTATTGTCTTAAAGAAATGTTCCCCGAACTAGTACCAGTCCTATCTAAGCTCTATACGATCTCTATATCTTCTGGGAATTCCCTTCATCATGGAAGTTAGCAAATGTTCAACCTATTCCCAAAAAAGGTGATAAGACCGATCCCTCAAATTACAGACCAATTGCCATCACTTCCATTTTGTCTAAAATCATGGAAAAAGCCATCAATCAGCAACTCCTCACGTTCCTTGAAACTAACAAACTTCTTAGTGACCACCAATATGGGTTTAGGCAAAGTCGTTCAACAGGCGATCTTCTTTCATATGTGACCCAAGTTTGGAACAATACAGTAGAGCAGTCCGGTAAAACAGTTGTAGTCGCTTTAGATATCTCAAAGGCATTTGACCAAGTTTGGCATAAGTGTTTACTTGCCAAACTCACCTCGTTTGGGTTAAATGATACGCTCATCAACTGGGTTTCTAGTTTCCTTGATAAAAGACGAATACGTGTCGTAGTTGATGGCTTTTTTTCAAAAGAAGTTAGCATTAACGCGGGCGTACCACAGGGATCCGTTATAGCGCCTACACTTTTTCTGCTGTACATAAACGACCTTATTTCTTCAACAACTAACCCCATCCATTGCTTTGCTGACGATAGCACTCTCACTGTAGTTCATCTCAGTCTACTCAGTGATAATCCACCTTCTATGTCAAATCAAGAAATTAAAGCTGAAATGGCAAATTCAATCAACAAAGACATTCAACGTATTCTCGAATAGGGAAGCAATAATCTAGTTAAATTTAATGCTAACAAAACTCAGTGTTGCCTTATGTCCGCCAAAAAAGATCGATCATTTCCTGTTGTAAGTATGAATGGCTCAGTTCTTAAGTTTTCAGACTCTATTACTCTGTTGGGTATGACTGTATCTTCAAATCTCTCATGGGTTGACCATCTTCTGTCAGCTACCAAAACAGCTGCTCGTAAAATAGGCTTTTTGTACAGATCTAAGCAGTACTTTACCTCTCGACAACTCCTTCTGCTGTATAAGGCCCAAATTCGGCCTCATCTGGAATATAATTCTCACCTTTGGGTTAATGCTCCCCAATACGCTCTCGATATCGTTTATCGTATTCAAAAGAGAGCGATTAGGCTTATAAATGACCCGTCCTTAACTTCTCACATACAGTCCCTTGAGCATAGAAGGATGGTTTCAGTTCTTTCTTTGTATTGTCGTTATTACAACGGCTATTGTGCTGGTGAATTACATTCTTTGATACCATCTCCGGCTATCTTTGCGAGAAACACTCGGTTCGCTCATTCACATCATCAGTATGCAGTACAAATCTCCACTTGTCGTACCAAACGGGCGCAATCCACATTTTTCTACACGGCTTCTAAACTCTGGAATGATCTCCCTACTTCTTGTTTTCCTCTCACTTATGATATGAGAAAATTTAAGGTAGCTGTTCATAGGCATCTATTGGCAATTCATTCTCCCTCTATCCATCCTCCTAAGTGGTCCTGAGTGGTTTAGCACGATAGGCCTTATTCAGCCTGTTCAGGTCCACAATTATAAAAAAAAAAAAATTACAATACATTACAATTTAAGATAACTTTTTTGTTGTACCTTGTTAAGACAGTTTAAAAATAATTAAAATCAATGAAAAAACTTTAGTTTCTTTATAGGTTTATTATGAGTTTCCCACGAGACTCATTCATGAACACTGGTTATTACATCACGGTGCACTACAATGTTATTTTATTTTTTTACTCGAAAACGACTAGTCTTAGGAAAAAAAGACGAGAGCCATTTTTTCGTCTAAATAGAACTGACAATCCAAAAAAAATTGAGAAAGGTTAGAAACAGTGGTGTACCGCATTTTTTTCTTGCAAGTTGTGCAACGATTATCCTGCCTGCACGCCACTGATTATAGTAAATCCGCCGGTTTTAGCGTAAAATACGCACCGTTGCTAACTCTCAAACATTGCAAAATTTTATCGAAATGTCTCAAGTGGTTATGGAAATATTAAAAAAATTGTAATTTTTCAATGAAACTTTCACACCCTGTACTTCCGTAACGAAGCATTCTTGAGACATAGTTTATAAGCAAAGTTGCCTTTATTTTAGTGGCAGAATACGCTCCTGATGTTATGTACCGTACTTAGGAAACACCCTGTATATTTATCAAACCTTTTCCTATAGCGGCCATTAATAACTTCGGCATCCCTGTTTATGACCGTGAAACCGAACAGACCTGCCCAAAATTTTGAACACATGCCCCAAATCTAATCCAAATACTTTTATTTGCTCTATCTCTGGATATTTGAAAATGTAAAATAGATTTCGCCTTGCCAATATCCTTCATTTTAAAATTATTCATCAGTTTCTGTTTACAATCATCTTTGGTTTGTTGGTTATTGGACAAAAGTATCATATCATCCACATAAGTTGCCAGTATCAAAGTCAATGTTTTATCTATTTTATGGTAGACGCAAGAATCGCTATAAGATTGTTTTAATCCAATTGACTTTAGGAATACATCCAGTTTTAAATTCCAAAACTTGGCTGACTTGTTTCAACCCATACAATGATTTTTTCAAACGACAAACCTTATTAGTTTCGTTATAACCTTCAGGCACTACCATATAAATTTCATCATTTGATAACTAAACGGGCTTTGTAATGAGGTACTTCTTCTCTACTCTCTAAATTTGGTTTTAAAAACCCGTTTGCAATTTAATACCTTATTACCTGGGGGCAACTCTACTAACTCCGAAGTATCATTCTGTATAAGAGCTTCAAATTCATTATTCATGGCTTGTAACCAACAATCTTTGGCAGGTCTACTAAATGCGTGTTCTACAGTTAAAGAATCAGAATCTTCTGTGAGAATTGTAGAATATGCCTCATATCCTTTAGTTTTTCAGTTTTTTGCCTCGTTTTTCGCGCTTCTCTAATCTCTCGCGACACTCTCGTCTCTCCCGCTTCTCTCGTTTTAGGTTAGGTCAGTACACGTAAATATTAGGTTAGATTAATAAATGCACGGTATTTAGGTTAGGTCAAGACTCACGCATTAGGTTAGGTTAATACACGCAAAATTGTAGGTTAGGTCAATACACGTACAATATAAAATTTTAGTCTGAGCATTGCCCTAATGGACTCAGGATAAGTCGTAGCCCTGTGTTCTGATTCGTTGTGTGTACGCCCAGGTCCCGCGTTCTGATTGGAGGCCTTAAGGATAGGTCACACCTCTGTTTTTCATTGTTGGCATTCCTGTTTGTTTTATGGTCATGTTTGTTTTGGAGACCAGCTTTGTTTTGGTGGCAATTTTTGTTTTGTCAATGGGCCTAAGGCTATGATTGGTTATCTGAAGTTAGATCTAGCAGAATACCTTGGTTATTATCAGTAATAAAAAGATAAAGGGAGGTTTCAGTTTGTGACGACAGCTAGTGCTGTATTTTAAACTCACGAATGTTTTCTGTAATAGAAGTTGATTGGGGCTCTCACAAGCATTGACCTAACCTAAATTTTATATTGTACGTGTATTAACCTAACCTGATATGAGTATTGAACTAACTTAAAAACCCTGCGTTTATTAATTGAGCCTAATATTTGCGTGTATTGACCTAACCTAAAACGAGAGAAACGGGAGAGACGTGATATGAGAGAAGCGCGAGAAACGTATGAGAGAAGAGAGACGAGAAAGAGAGAGAGAGGGAGAGTGTGAGAGAGAGGGAGACTCGTGGTGGACGAAAGGTACGAGAGAGACCTGAAAAGCAAGAGAGGCGAGAGAGATCGAAGATAGGAGAGAGATGTGCTAAACGAGAGCAACGAGAAAAACGAGAAAAGCGAGGAGAAAGACGGGAGAAATGATGGCGCGGAGAGAAACGATGGAAACATGTACTAGTTCAAAAATACACTACTAGATGACGTCACAAACAAACAAGCCTGCTTTTAAAAATAAGTGTAATCTAATTAGAGGGATTTTTGTCACGCGCAAAGAACGTGAACATCATATCTCCATTTTCATTAGTTAATCAGGGTTTTTTTAATAGATTAGATGTGCTTTAATAGTGAAAGGTTGTTATTGTGGTTACATAACTGGGGACGTCCAGAAAATAATGACTTTATATTAATGATCATCGGAGGCCTCTAAGTGCTTTATGTTATTTCAGTTATAAACAAGACGCCGCAAGTGAATATGTTGTGACTGTGAGTAGCTGTTTACCGTGTTAAGGCGTTCTCCCAATACGATTATCGACAACAACCCTAGTAAGTGCTCGTTTTTTATTTTAACCCTTAGCCCTTATTTTATTTACTTTATTTAATTGCTAGACGACTAATTTCAAGTTAGGTTAAATGTCTTTTATAGGCATTTTTACTGATTAATTAGCTGTAAATAGTATTTTACTGCTACACGTTAATTTGAGCGATATTATTATTATTATTATTATTATTATTATTATTATTATTATTATTATTATTATTATTATTATTATTATTATTATGGTTGTCTAATGATAACGATGAGCGTTGGGTAAAATAAAACACAAGAGTCCTGTAGGTACCGTACTTAGGAAACACCCCGTATATTCATCAAACCTTTTCCTATAGCGGCCATTAATAACTTCGGCATCCCTGTTTATGACGGTGAAACCGAACAGACCTGCCCAACATTTTGAACACATGCCCCGAAACAATTTCATGCTTATGGTGGGGCTTATATGATTCTCGTAGACGTGTTTTAGGTTTAATTTATCTTGCTCAAATAATATAATTAGATTCGCATTATCACGAATTAATTGCTTTGGAAGTTTGGCCTACATAGAAACATTCAACGTCGTTATGCCTACCCATAGAAAAATTAGCCCTTACGTTATTTTGGTTTTCACAAGCGATATCATCGAAGATAAAAATACGATGTGATTTTGCACAATTAGACTCAATCACATCGTGATTATTATTGAAAGTGAAGTAACCTATATCCTTCATTGGAAGTAAGATTTCCTGTAAAAGTTTGTACTTGTTTTAATTCAATGACAGAGGATACGTTTACCACCAGATTTGTATGGTTTTAGATAAAGTGCGCCGCTGCCTTTCTTATTTGCGGAGCCTATAGCAATCGATTCTATCATGTGATTATGACGCGAGGTCTCTTCTTGCAATTTTTTGGTATTTTTAGCTTCATTGACTGCTTTAGCAATTTCCGATGCGCCGCCAGCTAAAGCACCGATTACCGATAATCCTGCGAATAACGAAATAAGATATGGTAAAACCCTCCCTGTTTAGGTAGGGGAATGACTCTAGGAACTTTAATATTTTTCTTGCCTCCTAAACTGTTTACTACACGTTTTGCCGTTGAAAGCGCTGACTTTATTGTGTCCGTGAAATTTCCGTCAAGTTTAATTTTTTAGCTATTGTTTTTCGTAAATGCAATAAATTTCCACCATTGCATTTCTTCTTCCTCAGATTAGATCGATGCGTGCACCCCATTCCTAATTTTCTCTTTGCTCTCATGGTGGTACGGCCTGCTAAAGCTGCAGTTCGTTCACCTAATGTTGCGCCTGATGATTTAAAGCGTTCCCAAGCTTTTTTTTTTTTCTAAAATTTTATCTGTTTTATGTCTACTTTCTAAATCTCGGTAATCTCTGTAACTGATCATGAAGCTTGCACTAAGCATCTAATTGATTAATACCGGGGTCACCGCGTGCGAGTCGTTTCTCTAACTTTGTACCAGGACCACAATACTGGTAGCCAGGTAAATGCAATTCAACGGGGAAGTTTATTGATTAGAGTATTCACTAAACCACCACCACCTGCACTCTTTCGTTTCCTACCTAACATTGTTTACCCAGATGGATAAAGTAGCGTATTTATACCTAAATCGGGATCATACAAAAACAAATCATAGTTATTAATATATTTATTCAATAAATGCTATACATTAGATAAGCAGGACGATAATACAATATTTCCATTAAGAATGCAGTGTTATGTGAATTAATATTATACTTAGCATTTATAATATCTTCAATGTCTTTATAAATGTCATCATCGTCATCACTACCATGGAATTCTTGCTCACGGAAAACGACGGTAGTCAACAACTTGTTGCATAAACTTTTCATAAAAACATTGTAAGATTCAAGAAATACCAATCTACAGCTTATTATATCCTTTAAATTGAATAGTTCTTCTACATTATGAGCATTGAATGTGCAAGAACAGCAATTGTAATTTTCTATCATAACAGTTTTCAAAATTCTGTCGTATCCCTTAATCAATTCCCAATTGTAATAAATACCAAGATTGCTAGATAGAGATTCATAACGTTGATCATAGATTATATCTACTTCTTCGTTTACAATTGACCAATCAATTTTGTTTTCAATTTCTTGGGATCGGAAAAATTGCAATTCTACATATGAATGCCATCTTAGAAGTTCATTCCATTCCTTCATGTCTAACACTACATTATTACTTTGATCGCAGTTGCCACACCCCATACGCACGACTGGTGCAATATTGAGGTGTGTACTGTATCCAATTTCAATATGTTTTGCATGATGAATATCGTTCGATAGTTTATAATAAGCACAATCGATTAAATATTCGTTAGCTGCTTGTTTATACACTGCATCCTTATGTTGAAATGATGACGATGACCAGTCCGTGTTAGGAGAAGAATAACCTTCATCTTGTTTCTCTTCATTTTTATTTTTACTACTAATACCATCACTATTTTGACAGCACCAACAACAAAATGTTAAATTATTATTCATATTGTTACTACAACGATGTGAGGTATCCATATACAACGGTGAACTTCTGAGTTTGGATCGTTCCAGAAATGATTTTATTGCCGCCTGCATTATAACGACTTTAGTTGCTCACAGTTGCACTACTACTAAACACTGTTTAAGAAATGGTTCTAGTTAAAGCACGCATAATTAACATCTGGTGGGGTACTACTGTAAAAAACAAAATGTTACGTTTGTTGTTTTGCCAGCTGTACCCAAACTACTCATGAACACATCCCTCATGTTTAGTAGCGTTTTAAATTCTTCTATTCGTGTTTCTTCTTTGAAATACTCATAAAAGCGTTGAGGTAGAACACATTTAAAATCGCGCACGCAAAGAAAGCCTCTTACCATAAATCTACATCCTTCAAAACCACTAACCCAGCCAAAACTTCTCGTTTCCATGAACTGACTGTATTTTTATATTTCTAAGAAGTGTAACATGATACCACCGCTAGTCAATCATCTTTAACCCTGAAAACTATCATTTTTGACCTTGACACTTCAACCTTCAAAATACAAGAACCACTACTTATTAGCATACACTGAAGAGCAGTGACCTTGCATATCCTGACTCAATTTAGTTACTTCTTGATTTCTAAGAAATGCACCGCAGGTCAATGACCTTGAACATTCTATTTTTAGATTGGATATTCTCTCTCTCTCACTTGCACACTTATTGCAATTCTCGCGTGAGCCAGGATCGGCTCTATATGACTAGCCATGTGAGTCAGGATTGGCCCTATATAACTACTTCTGTATATATATATATATATATATATATATATATATATACATACATACATATACATATATACGGGGTGGCGCAATGGGTATTGACGATTTTTGAGACGCCACTGTCCGAATATGAGTAAAGTGAAGGGATGACTAGCCATGTGAGTCAGGATTGGCCCTATATGACTACTTCTGTATATATATATATATATATATATATATATATATATATATACATATATACATATATACGGGTGGCGCAATGGGTATTGACGAATTTTGAGACGCCACTGTCCGAATATGAGAAAAGTGAAGGGGATATTCAACCGCTTAAAATATTCCGAATGTAATTCCATTTAGTAGGCATGGATACGTAGCCATTGAATCAATGCAGCTTTTGTTTTAGTGCGTATCACCGATCGGAGTCTGTTATTGAGGTGCAACGAGTTTCGACGTGAATATAACATTCCAAGGCGTGGTAGAATTCCTTCGCGCTACACAATTTTGCGGTGGGTTGCAAAGTTTCATGATCATGGAAGTGTAAGAAATGAATTTGAGGGTGCTGTCAAAACTGTACGTACATCGGAGAACGTAGAGTGAGTACGACAAGCTGTAATAAGGAGTCTAGTTCGTTCAGCAAGACGTCAAGCAGTAACATTGAACATTACACGAAGAAGTTTGGATTGAATTTTACACGAAGACCTACGATTTCAGCCATACAAAATTCAAGTTGTTCATAAAATTTTACCGCAAGATTTACCAGCACGAATGCAATTTTTTAGAACATTTCTTGAAGTACAGAACCTAACTGTTTTAAATTTGATAATGTCTGATGAGGCGCATTTCCATGTAACAGGATATGTGAATAAACAAAATTATCGATAGTGGGCTGCTGAA
The DNA here is from genome assembly GCA_036346205.1 of Vesta saturnalis. Classification (NCBI taxonomy): domain Eukaryota; kingdom Metazoa; phylum Arthropoda; class Insecta; order Coleoptera; family Lampyridae; genus Vesta; species Vesta saturnalis. Next base: position 2,335,228 of record JARFJB010000551.1, on the reverse strand, counting down.
CAACCTCAAGAAGTTCACGAACAACTTCTGCATTCCGAAAAAGTTACCGTATGGTGCGGTGTGTCTGCATTCGTAATACTAGGCCCGTACTTTTTTGAACTCAACGGTATTTAGAGATGCTTCAAAATTTTTTACTTGCTCATTTGCAACGACTGGGGGTAGAAAGTAACGTCTTATGGTTCCAACAGGATGGAGCAACAAACCATGTTGCATGAATTTGTATGGCTGCTCTAAGAAACATGTTTCTTGGACGACTTATATCCCGTCCGTCATGGTGATTTTAATTGGCCGCCGAGGTTACCAGATTTGACCAGCCTTGATTGTTTCTTATGGGGATATTTGAAGGCTAGGGTTTTCGAAAATAGACCTCAAACGCTACAAGCTTTAAAAGACAATATTACACGAGAAATCAGAGCGATAAATCAGGAGATGCTGCTGCGAGTTACAGAGAATTTTCAATCACAACTTAAGGAATGGAACCTGGTGGCCATTTAAAAGACATTATCTTCAAAAAATAATTTTTGTTGTAAAACTGCATTATATGTGTAATAAAATATATGTTTTTGTGCATGGTCGTTTCATTAGTATATCTATAATATCACTCTAAAAACCGTCAATACCATTGCACCCTGTATTATATATATATATATATATATATATATATATATATATATATATATATATATATATATATACATACATATTAAACAAACTACACATTACCTTTTTGTGGAAACTATGTATGCGCCTCCATTATATTAAGCAGGTTCTATTTAGCCCAGTACTTTCAATTTTGTCTGTTAACCGTACCATTCAAGCAAAAGCTGTACTCGTACGAAAGAACACTCTTATGGTAAAATTTGTACTTAAAATATGTCTAAATTTTCCGTAGAATCCAAAAATAATGGAATACATTGTCACCGACTGTGAAAGTTCTAAATAAATTACTTCAAATATTTTTTTTTCTTCTCGTTTTTCGAAACTTTGGTTTTAAAAGTCAAAAGATTTTGAATGTGTTGAACGTATTAATATATTGAGGATTGAAATTGTTTAGAAGCTTCTTTCGATGTGCTTATTCATTCTGGAAGCTTTCTCTTAATTAAATATTTTACGTATTTTCGGGATAGCTGGATTCTTATTGCTAAGTAACATTTAGTGTTCTAATTAGGGGAAGGTCGTCAGGTAAGTATTTTTCATTGCCCTAATAAATTGAAGGGAGAAGAGGAGATGAGAGAGAGAGAGAGAGGAGAGGAGAGAAGAGGAAAGGGAGAGAGAGGAGAAGAGAGGAAGGGAGAGAGAGAAGAGAGGAAGAGAGAGAAGAGAGGAAGGGAGAGAGAGAGAGGGAGAGGAGAGAGAGGAGAGAAGGGAAGGAGAGGAGAGGGAGGAGAGAGAGGAGAGGGAGAGGAAGAGGGAGAGGAGAGGAGAGGAGAGGAGAGGGAGAGGAGAGGGAAGAGGGAGAGAGGAGAGGGAGAGGAGAGAGGAGAGGGAGAGGAGAGGGAGAAGAGGAGAGGGAAGAAGAGAGAGGAGAGGGAGGATTTACTTTCCTGCCCTTCCTACCTGTACAAGTGCTTGTACTATTCTGATATGTTCACATTGAGTTAGCTGCGGTCTGACAAGTTACTGGTACAAGCAACTAATCCATTTACTATATCAATCTAAATGCCGCTTAACTCGTTTCGATGCCTATGATCGACTGCGAGGACGTCTAGACGACTTGCTAAATGCGAACCTCGCGTTGTGCCCTTTGAAATATGATATATTATCATATCTGTACGATATAAACTGTAATTTCTGTTGAAAGAAGTAAACTTGCGTTGCAGTGCAGATTTTAAAGAAATTTGATATACGTTCTTCTAATTGGCAAACGCAACGCAACTTTAAATCATAAAATTTAATAAGAAGCCTACCCTGGCGTTTCTGTATCTACGGTCCTCAATTGAAGAAGCAGTGGGTTAGTCTTGGTCCCGGAAAGGTGTTCCTACACTTGTACAAAAGATAAATTTGAGATTAATTTGATTAAATTAATTCTTGGCATTAGAAAGGAGGGGAGTCTAGGTTTATTGTAAAATACGACATAAGTTTTTTTAATTTCTCTGTAACCGAGTGTCTACCCTTGTAAGGCTCTTTACACAATTTTTATATTTGCCGCGGCTAAACTGCAGTCGGTCTTTAGATTATAAACTAAAGAGGGGGGTGGGTTCGTCGGAATATTTAAACGGTAGCTCTACACTGTCCACATAAAATAATCACAGTAAAACGGTTTAAAAATATATTATCCTATTATTTACAAATCTAATATATTCACACTTAAGCTAAATAACTACCTGGTTAACAACTAACATAAACGTAACAATAAGAAAACAACTTGAGGTTCTGATTGAGACGGCGGCGTCGGGGGCGTCCACTCGGTTTGGACGGCGAACTTGGATGTCCTCCTTCCTTCCACTCACGCGATACGACAGCTTATTGTTGTCGCACTCGTTTCTGTCAATAGATATTAATACTCCCTAGTTACACTTAATGAGGAACGTAATATTTAAATGATTAATAACGTTGCGTTTAATTAATTATTTATGCTGGATACGGCCCTGTCTACAAAAGAAAAGAATGTATAAACAAACTACTGGTTATTAAAACGGGGTTTGCGCAGATCTAGGTCACTAGTGAAAATCGATATCCCGAGTTCACGGTTGTACGCATGACGGTTGTACCGGTCTAATGCTTGCTGGTCTTTACCTTCAGTACTTTCTGGAAGACGGACAGGCGCGTATGCTTCGTGAAGCAATTTACTTTCGCGATCTATTATGTTCGAAAGTATGACTTATCTTCAGAGGTTTATTCTCGCATTAAATTTAGACTGGGCTGATTATACATGTTTGGTTGTATAATTAATATATTTGCACGTTATCTACGGGGATGCAATTTTATGGCGATGATTTCTTTTTATGCAAATGAACGAAATCTCACGTAGATATAAATGAACGTTACTTAATGGTATACGCACAAAAACGCGTATTTATTAAAGGCGGTTTATACTTGCGGAATAAGCTGGTGGAAAACAATTAATTGATTGCTTTCTTGAAATTCGATTCCTAAGCGCGTGGTTATCGATGTACGGTTTTCGTCTACGACAGGTCTTTGACGGATACTCTACGTTTAATTCGTTTGTGATTACAGGCACTTCGGTCTTCGCCAGCAAGCTGGTGAATGCAGGTGTTTTAGAATGTAAGGGATAGTAAATGATAAAAGCTGCAGGTCTATACAGTCCTACTTAGCTCTCGTCGTCAGGTATATGGTAGAGTGGTGGGTGTACACTCCCGACTACCTCGTGGCTTTGCCCGTGGCGGTCTGGGTGTTTTTGTGTGTGTGTTTTTACTCCCGACGGCTTCGGGGTGACCCGTCGCTCTCTGGGGGTTTTGTGTGTGTATTAGGCGAGTGTATACTCCTGACTACCTCGTGGCTTTGCCCGTGGCGGTCTGGGGGTTTGTGTGTGTGTTGTGTTTTGAATTACTCTACAGACTTACGTGTCGTTAATCACAAAGATCGAGGATAGCTATTGATTTACAAAAGGTTCGCGGTGCGCGTTCGCAAATACCGGGAGCTAAACTCGCGGTGACTATCACTAGGTCGGCGACGATTTACTTTACCGAAACCGTCACGTGCAGGTGTTCTGGAATCGGAGTTAGTCTAACGGACTAGCTGATACAGGAGCTGGTAAAACCAACTAAATAATTCTCGGCGGCGGGATGTGTTCACGTGGCGCGACGAAACTCTTCTACTACTGCTGCTGGTCGGGTCGGTTACGGCTACTGGTCGGCTACGGTTACTACTTACTGAAGTAGTAATACTTACTTACTTACCTCAAAAGGTGCGCGGCGCGGTTTTTATAGGGGACTCTCGGTAGGCAGGAGTTTGAATACTAAGAAATCTTACATCATTTCTTTTACGAGGCTGATTGTTAAATAATTAATTAATTAAAAAATTTTGTAGTAATGACTTGCGGTTCGTTACACCCTCGCCCTCTCGGCTTGCCGCCCGTGTGCCCAGCACCCATTGAACCCTCGGATCTAAACGGACCTGCGTTTTACAAGGTTATTAGTTTGCAATGTGAATATTTTACAACCAATAAACATGGTTTTTAAAGAACTAGATTAATTAGGACTGTTTCAGAACCGTTTTACGTTTATAGTACGCTTTATACGTCAGTGTAACTTAATTCATAACTCAGACTTTCTTTGAGCGAATCGTAATTAGCACATATAGGTAATACTATTACAGAGTACCTCAACTCCACATCTACCAGCACGCATTCAGGCTCCATTATTTACAATTTAAGCATTTTGAATCCCATTTAATTAATTTTTGGACCAAAACTACCCCTAATAATCTGGATTTCACTTAAAATTTTAGAAATTTCTTACCGCTAAATTACACGTTGTATAAAAAAATAATAGCATAATTAACCGATATGTTTAAGATCTACGCTGTTAGTATTTTTATATCTTTGAAATATACAGCTGTTCCAGAATTTTTTGCCAAAAAAGGAAAGACTACTCTTTATAAACCGCTGCCGAATTTCTCCCAAAATCTAATCCGCTCCCGGAGAAATAAAACAAGCATGAATGCGAAACTGGAAGTACGCACGTGTCGTCGTTCTTGAGTTATCGTGGAGACTATATAACCACACACAGATCCAAATACACACCTATCATGACCAATTCTGGTGGAACTTTGACAAACGTTGTAAAATAACCTTCTATACATACATATGTACAGGGTGTCCCAACGATAGAGTAAAGTAAGTTTATGCTTAACTAGAATTATTTGTGTAAATATTGTATGGACCATGGGGTAGAAGTAAGAAGTGTGCATTTTTTTAAAATATTGGAAGTTATACAGGGTGTGCCAGAAAAGCAGGACGTGAAAAAGTATGATTTTTTTAAATAGAACACCCCGTATTTGATTTTAGTTTTTAATTCTACGTGTCCATACAAACATATTTTGTCATACAAAAGATTGGCTGAAAGTTTTTAGTTCTTGAGATATTCGCGTTTAAAGATTATTATGGTTATTTTCGTGGGGTTGATGAATGGGCAATTGTTCCGTTATTTCACAATAAAAAAAAATGATATTTCATGTGAAAAATGAGTGATATTATGCTAACGTTTAGACCGAGTAGTATTTCTAATTTTCTCAACAGGGTGTTTGTTATAACCATTCAAATTTGAAAATTCTCAAATTAAAAAAAATCAGTTTTTTTTAATTGCACACCCTATATATTTTTATTTCATTTTATTCGGGATTAAAAAATCTATCATTTTTGTCAAATATATCCTATATCTATCTTTGATAGTTTTCGAGGAATTTTCTCACTAGCTACGTTACATACGATACTATAACATTATTGTGGATCGTGGTAGCCATGGAAAACAATTGCGACGAAATAAAACAAACCACCTAAGCGAGAATATTAACAGTTTTTATTAATGAGAAACAGTAATTCAATAATTATTCAACATTGCGTCTTAGTAAATGCTCAAATAGACGGCCTTCTTGCTGAATACACATATTGAACCTTTTCTCATGTTCTGTTTCACTTCGGATAACATAAGAGGATCACTGTGCGACAAGCTTCGCGAATTCTATTTTCATGTCCTCCCTTGTTGTAGGTTTAATAATATACACCCGATCTTTTATGTATCCCCATAGGAAAAAATCCAGTGGAGTTAAATCGCATGACCTGGGTGGCCACAATATAAAGCCATTACTTCCTATCCATTTCTCCGGGTATTGCTGGTTCAAGAATTCCCTTACGTCCCGATAAAAATGTGTAGGTGCACCATCCTGTTGCAACCACATATTTAGTCGTCCTTCTAAATTGATATCCTCAAGTAACACAGGCAATTCTTTACGAAAGAAATGCAAATAGCTGCGGCCCGTTAATGGATCATCAAAAATATAGGGACCGATAATTTGGTCATTAAGTATACCACGCCACACGAATGATTTTGGTTTTGAACTTCTCGTAGCCAAAATGGATTATCAATGGCGTAATAGTGCATATTATGCCGATTTACAGCCCTATTACTTTTAAACGTCGCCTCATCGGAAAACATTATGGAGCACAAAAGTTGTTATTTAATTGCAGCCGTTGATTAATGATATTGCAGAATTCAATTCGTCTTGCAAAATCCTCTTCTCGCAATTCTTGATGAAGCTCAATGTGATAGGGATGGTACTTATACTTCAGCGTTGTTCGATTCACGTTTGATTTGGGTATCACATATCGTCGCTAATGTTCTAGAACTCACTTGGGGATTTTCTTGAATATTTAATAATATTTCAAGTTCTTTTCTTCATTAGCTGCCCTTTTATTAACAACTTTACGTTTGAAGTATTTAACACTACCGCTAGAATCAAATCTATCCATCAAATTTTCCAAGCCAACAGTAGTAGGTATTCGACGTTCAGGATATTTCATTTTGTAGATTCGTTGTGCCAATAAAGGGTTTTTCAGCCTCGCCCAACACGTATATCATATCAATTAATTCATTTGTCGAATAATCCATAATTGATACAAGAATTGATAACAAGTTAAATGCGAAAACGACAAATTTAATATGTGTTTATTTTGACAAGTAGGAAACCTTTGTATCTTAGTAACGCAATTATTATTTTCCATGGCTACCAAGATCCATGCAATGCAATGTTATCGAAAATAAAGTAGCTAGTGTGAAAAATCGAAATTCCTCGAAAACTATCAAAGATAGATATAGGATATATTTGACAAAAATGATAGATTTTTAATCCCGAATAAAATGAAATAAAAATATTAGGGTGTGCAATTAAAAAACTGATTTTTTTAATTTGAGAATTTTCAAATTTGAATGGTTATAACAACACCCTGTTGAGAAAATTAGAAATACTACTCGGTCTAAACGTTAGTATAATATCACTCATTTTCACACGAAATATCAATTTTTTATTGTGAAATAACGGAACAATTGCCCATTCATCAACCCTACGAAAATGACCATAATAATCTTTAAACGCGAATATCTCAAGAACTAAAAACTTTCAGCCAATCTTTTGTATGACAAAATATGTTTGTATGGACACGTAGAATTAAAAACTAAAATCAAATACGGGGTGTTCTATTTAAAAAAATTATACTTTTTCACGTCCTGCTTTTCTGGCACACCCTGTATAACTTCCAATATTTTAAAAAAATGCACACTTCTTACCTCTACCCCATGGTCCATACAATATTTACACAAATAATTCTAGTTAAGCATAAACTTACTTTACTCTATCGTTGGGACACCCTGTATATGTAGGCTGGAAGGTAAAAAGAAGTTGCATAATTATTATCCTAAAAAATTATTATTAAAGCTTTTCATTTATTTCAATCTCCACTTTGTAGTTTGGAAGGTTGTGTGTTGTTCCACACCAGATTAACAATTATAGGAATTGTGTATAAGATGAATTTTCAGAACTTTAATCATTAAGTGCAATTTCTGAGTCACATTTTAAGACATAAGAATATTATAATGGTTTCTCATATTAAACTAAAATTGCGGTCTACATTCAACGATCAGAAGTGAATATCTAAGTATCCCGCGTGGTTTTTACGTACCTTATACTAGCTTGTTGTAAGTCACCTTTGCATTGAAAAAGAAATGGTTTAGGTAGGGTCAAACCTCCGTTAAGTCCTTTAAAATTCCAACTTATCTCTCTTCATTTTATGACAAACATCAATAAACATTTCAGTAATGTTTTATGATGTGTAAAAAAATGTGGCAGGTTACCTATTTCAGTACTGGTGGGCCTGCGCTTTGCTTTAGGCTAAAATCATTTAGTTTTATGGATCTACAAATTTATTCAAGATTTGATTTGTATAAAACATACTACGATTGTGAAATTAAGCATTTGTGCCTTTTGGTGTACGCGTGTGTGTGTGATCCTACAATTTAGCAATGGTGGCCTTACCAACGCTTTACGAGTATTACACAGACGGTGGTGTTAATAACGGTCTTTCAGCAGCTCAAAGCTACTTTACGTTAAATAATAAAAATATTACCCTTTATAGCGGTTCACTTCATTACTTTCGGGTACCTAAGCCTTACTGGAGAGACCGTCTTCGAAAAGTGCGAGCTGCTGGTTTAAACACAATTGAAACGTACATACCCTGGAATATACATGAACCTGAGATTGGTAACTACGATTTTGGCAATGGTGGATCTGATTTGCAAGAATTTTTGGATTTAGAAACATTTTTAAAAATCGCTCAAGAAGAAGATTTACTAGTAATTGTGCGACCAGGACCTTTTATTTGTGCTGAATGGGAATTTGGCGGTTTACCAAGTTGGTTATTACGTGAAAAAGGTCTGAAAGTACGTTCATCTGTAACGAGCTTTATGAAACATGTGACCAGATTCTTTAATGTTCTCTTGCCAATTTTGGCTGGTCTTCAATTTACGCTTGGCGGTCCAATTATTGCACTCCAATTGGAAAATGAATTCGGTGCCACAATATCAGGGCCGTTTCATGCTACCGATAAGACTTATTTGGAACAACTGAGGCAATTGTGTTTAAATAATGGAATTGTTGAATTACTGCTTACTTCTGACGTTACATATTTATATGGAACAGCGGGCACTTTACCTGAACATTTCTTGTTAGTAAGTATTCTATAAGTATTTAAAATCAATGTTAAAACTAATGATTCATAAACAGAAAAGGGAGCGGCTTTAATCGTTAAACTAAAGAATTATACTTTGAACGCTTTGGTTAAACTGTATTCGTCAATATTATCAATTGAACTATGCTGTCTATTTATTTAAATTAATTTTTATATCATGAAAAATGCAATTGCGTAGTACTTTATTGTACAATAAAGCAAAAAAAATATTTTGGAAAACAATTGTAATTTACACTTGAGCATTAATCTAATATTATTTTGGTACATACCAAACAATTTGATAAGATATTAAGTTCACAATAATTAACAACCTTTTGTTTATCCAAAATATATTTATATTGATGTATCAGTACACGTAGCACACGAAGCACGTTTTAAAGCACTGCTACAAAAAAGGCAAGCATTTAAACACAAGTTACGTAAAATCTTTCACAAACTTAAACTACACTGTTTAAGGGCGTGTGAGCATGTGCGTGTATGCGTGTGTACGTGTGTGAGTGTGTACGTGTGTGTGTGCGTATGTGCGTGTGTTCGTGTGTGTGTGCGTGCGAGCATGTGTGTGTGTATGTGTGCGTGCGTGCGTGCGTGCAGGGCAACGATCGCGCTGTTTTTTTTTCAGACTGAATAGATGTATTCCTTTAAAGGGAATATTTATGAAATAAATTTTTATATTTGTAGAATATAAAAATGTAATTGTTACTGTTTAATACAGACGTACCGGCTTCGGATTGATTAATTACGGAAGTTTTTACTCTAATTATTAGATAGTACATTTAATATTGAATGTTAACTGTATTCCTTTGAAGGGAATGTTTATTAAATGAATTTTTATATTTGTAGGATATAAAAATTTAATTGTTATTGTTTACTGTAAGCGTATCGGCTTCGGTTTGATTAATTACGGGAGTTTTTACTCTAATTATTAGGAAATAGTAAATTTAATATTGAATGTTAACTAAAGAACGACAGCAAAATGTTTATTGCATTAATTCGATTACGCGTTTAATACGTATGAATTTCTTTACTTACACGAGTCTTATTCTAATTGTTTACTGTGCCGACAATAAATAACTATTTCAATTATTTAGAACGGAATAAACCAACGTTTAGAATTTACTCTATTAAATCCCGTCTTAAAAGGAACTGATAACTAATACGTGGTCATTCTCGTGTTTGATTGCAATGCGTTATTAGGTGTTGAACCCTCCTGGGACGAGTTATTTCAGGATTATCAGGAGCGGGATAACTAGCTCATTACTAATGACAGGAATGGTTTTCTTACAAATATTCGTTGAAAAAGTATTGTTAGACCAAAACTAACGTAGCGCAAAATTATGACTAATTTCGGTCAGTTTTTATTTAATTTGGTCCGATTAAATATGTAAAGTACGGACATGAACACGTAACGTTTTATTTTTTATGTAACTGGCCGATCTCTTCCGAAGCGGCTTCTGGAACTAGCGTTATCTGCGGTTACAGACACTTCTGGTTTATTTATATTGCCTTGTGTGAGGCGTGGTTGTGTAACAGTGTGTAATAGAGGTTTAGGTGAAGGGTAATTTATAACAATCTGGGGCTAACTCGTACTGTGCTGTATAAATAGATCCTCCGGAGGCTGGTAGAATTAAGGTGACGACCTTTCTTCCCAACGGAGTAAGTGAAAGGGGAGTCAAAGCCCGTCGTGACACCGTCCGATTTGTGTATGGTACAATATTTGTTTAATGTGCAACAAAACCCACGTGCTTTTAACCTCAGAACGCATCAACCAGCAGCTTGTATGGAGCTGATTTGCAGGTGATGGCCGTGAAGTGACGCGACAAAAGATACGCAACGGTTCTGGACGAACTAATGAGGCAATCGACAGGTCGGCGCGCGGTCTGGGTATATTTTATCGCAATAAGCGATCATGATTCTGGTTAGGCTTTCCAGGATTTATCGCGGTAAGCAATCAGGCTTCTGGTCAGATTTCAGGATTCTCTTAAGTAACGGGTTTAAGAGCTGCAGGCGCGCGGTCAGCCTTCTGGTTAGGATTCAGTTTGTTTCGGTAACGTCGGCGGAACGGATCTACGAGCAAGCGGTCGGTGCAACAGCCCGACGTAGAAGCAGGAAGTAGACTATGGACCGGATCGGCGCACGAGTAGAAAGGTGTCGCGGCCAAGACCCGACGCACAAGGATTCCGTACGGTAGCGCATCTTGCGTTTTTATAGAGGATCTGCGGTAGGCGGGGACATATTGTGTGCAGAGGTGCTAATGTAGTAATTGGTTGATATACTGGCGTGATATCTGACGTGAAAACATTCGATGTTTCTTGAAATCTAGGAGGAGATTATAAAATTAGTGATTTGTTGATTTCTATATATATATATATATATATATATATATATATATATATATATATATATATATATATATATATAAAGTATCATATTTTTATAATAAAACCTGAGTATTGAACTCGACCATTGTCAATATGTAAATAATAAGGATAATAGATAGCGTGGAAGATGGTAGTAAGAATTTACAGTTGTATTTGACCAAAAGAGGATGTAATAATCGTAACTCAACTAAATTTTGAACCACCTCTAAAATTATTTTACTTTTATCGATTGTTTCAATTGAATTTAGTCAATGCTTTCTTTATATAAGCTTGGACATATACAGTAGACCACACTTAACTCATCTATACTTTGAGCAAAATAACTCAGATTAACAAAAATTAATTTCGAAGTTGAATTGGTTATTGATGGATAAAAGTCAGTCATTATTAATAGCGCCATTGTTTCAAATATAATTGTATTTGACACATTAGTTCTATTAAACATGGAATTCCACAAAGTAAGATTAAATAATATGCATTTAATTAATTAATTACTTTTGGACTACCCTTTAGGCATAAACGTAAATTTTACCATATCTATACATTTTATTTAAGCAGAAGGGTGTACCATATGATTACGTATATTAATCATTCACTTCAAATCGGACCTACTACACAAAGTCAAGGTTAAAGTTGATATGCATGATTATATGTGGTTAGATATCAATTTAATAAAAGTAGTAAAGTTAAAGATTAAGTACATCTATATACAGGAGAAATAGTCACAACATAAATTATAACTTACACAAGTAAACTTGAAAAAGTTCAGTTACTGGAATTACAATTAATATGGTTTACATAATTAAAAATCATGTACGGTCATATCGTAATCAAAGTATCATATGCAGTGTGTCCCAAAATTAATCCCCAGCTGGGCGTTAGACCTTATGACCAAAAAATGTCGAAAATCACTTACGTGAAATTTTAAAATTTCCTCCTTGCGAAATTATAGCCACCTTAAAGATCGCAATGAAGGTATTTTTGCAAACCCATTTTGATATAGGTATCCAGGTAAAGATAGTTTATTTATAATTATTGCCGAAGGCAGATATGACATTTTGTGTGTCAATGTTTGATTGTAAAATATTGTTATTTTAAACTGTCTTACAAAGGTAAACAATTTAGTTTATAAAACCTTGGCAACGAACGAACCAACGAACGCAACCGAAAGAACCGAACGAACCGAACGAACGAACGAACGAACGACGAACCGAACGAACCAACGAACGAACAACTACGAACGAACGAACCGAACGAACCGAACGACGCGAACGAACGAACCGAACGAACGACTAACCGGACGAACCGAACGAACCGAACGAACGAACGAACCGAACGAACCGAACGAACCAGAACGAACCGAACGAACCGAACGAACCGAACGAACACGAACGAACGAACCGAACGAACCGAACGAACCGAACGAACCGAACGAACCGAACAACCCAAACGAACCAAACGAACCGAACGAACCGAACGAACCGAACGAACCGAACGAACCGAACGAACCGAACGAACCGAACAACCGAACGAACCAGAACGAACTACGAACCGAACGAACCGGAACGAACGAACCGAACGAACCGAACTAACGGTCGAACGAACCAGACGAACCGAACAACCGAACGAACCGAACGAACCGAACGAACCAAACGAACGAACGAACTGAACGAACAGAACGAACCGAACGAACCGAACGAACCGAACGAACCGAACGAACCGAACGAACCGAACGAACCACGAACCGGACGAACCGACAACCGAACTAACGGAGAATCAAACGAACGAACCAACCGAATGAACAACGAACGAACGACCAAACGAACAGTACGAACCGAACGAACCGAGCGAACCGACGAACGAACGAACCGGACTAACGAACGAACGAACGTAACGGAACGAACGAACGAACGAACCGAACGAACCAACGAACGAACAACCAAGAACGAACGAACGAACGAACCGAACGAACCGAACGAACGAACGAACCGAACGAACGACAAGGAACGAAGCAAACAACCGAACCGAACAAACCGAACATACGGATGTACAATCATAATTAAATGTTCTTTGACTAATAACCATTAAAAAGAACTCATTTTCTTGATACTTTGAACAATTTTATATTTATATATTTAAACAATTGGTAATAATACAAAATACAACGTCTTCTAAATTATATACAATTCTTTAATTAGTATTCTTTTTCAGGCTAACATTTACTATATCATTTTATCTAATTCACTATTCCAAATGCCTTTATAATTTCAGTTTCTTCTTTTCCTGAATGTAAGCCTTAATGGTTGGTTGGTCACGTTACATTATGGAGAAAAGGTATATATCTTATTTTGCAAACTTATACCCATGCATAATTTTGTTTTGTTTCAGACGACGATTTTGATAGAGCTCTTTCTATTTAATCATCTCAAGCTATTCCAACAGAACAAACCTAATGGTGATGGAGTTTTGGACTGCTTGGTTCGATCACTGGTGAAAAACATCGTACGCGTAATAGTGTTGACTTTATTCTAATTTAAAGAGAGTTTTGCGTTACCCTGCTTCCTTCAATTTATACATGTTTCATGGAGGAACAAATTGGGATTTCTAAATGGAGCAAGCGTTTATTTTGCTGTTGGTGACAGTAATTTTGCATTCTCCCATACACTAGTTACGATTTTGATGCCCCACTTACTGAGGTGGTGATTATACAGATAAATATTACATTGTAAAAATTTAATTGAAGAATACAATCATGTAGTCTTAAAATCCCAGATATGCCTGAAACAACACCAAAGGTAGCTTACTAGATTCCTGTTATTGGACAATTAAAGATTGATCAAATCGAAATTAAGTTACCATACCAATTTTATTATTCATCGCCTGTTCTATGGAAGTTCTACCAATGAACAATAACTCCGGACAAAGTTATGGATACATTATTTACAGAAAAACTAATTTAGACATACCTGCCTTTTCCGTGTTACGAATTGAAGGGCACGTTATGATACAGTCATGGTAGTAATCAACGGTGAATTGGTCTGAAACCATTAACTAAAAAAAAGTGATTTAAATGATTTTGGATATTGGAGAATGAAGAATGGTAGATTATTTCTGCTACGAAGTAATGCCACTTTACTTTTAATTGTCGAAAATTGGGGCGTAATAATTTGGGTTTCACCACATATTCGACAATTTAAAGGTTTATCAAGGTGATGTTTATTTAAATTTCCAAAATTGCAGAATTGGGAAGCTTTACCTCTCGAATTTAAGAGCAAATGGACAAGTGGATTGGATGAATGGCAAAATGCAGTTGATTTTCAGTAGGACCTTCTATGTATAAAGCGTTGTTTACAGTAGATAACCCTCAAGATACCTTTATCGACATGCGACGATGGACTAAAGGGATTGTGATTATAAACGGATTTGTTTTAGGTCGATACGCTTCTCCATTAGGACCACAACAAACACTTTACTTACCTGCTCCTCTAATGCGGAATGGCACGAATGAAATTGTTGTTTTCGAACATTTTGCTCCTGATAAAAGATTACATTTATCGATAAACCTGTGTACGATACACTATTCAGTAAACTTTCCATGTTTGATGTAATGATTTAAGACTAAAATATTTATTTATTTTAATTCGTAATTAAGTAATTTGTTTGTAGTCTCTTATTCAAATAAGGAAAGAAACAATTCGTATATATATATATATATATAATATATATATATATATATATATATATATAAATATATATATATATATAATACGTTGATGATGTAGATTTCTTCTCAAAGCCTTTTGTATTCCTCTCATCGAACGTTGACCTTCTGTGTGTGTGTCCTATTTATACTTTATCACCTCTTTCATACGGTATGACGTAGACGCCTTGCTCCTCCAAGTTAATGTCTCAAATTCCATATACATACATTTATTCTCAAAACAATTGCACAACACTACAAAACTTTCTGAAATTAATACTTAAACATACCCAATCTTTCTCTACATATTTCCTAAAACATTCTACTTTTATTCTTCACATTTTCTGACTAAAATAACTCATTTTATCTTCAAACATTCCTTTCTTTATCAGCAGCAAAACAGTAGCGATACAGTGGAAAGCATTATCGTCCCATGGACAAATTTCTCTTCACATTTACATTCATCAAAATCTAATTATTCCAACACTAAAGTCTCTATAATATTCAAATACACGTATCTACATACTGAATTATATTTCTCCTAAATTTCCAGTGGCGTATCGTACACCCACATACTTTATGCACACACAAAAAAATTTTTTTTTCGTTCAAACTCAATACACTCGTGCTCAGAACACGTCATTATAACATCCTACATACAGGGTGCGTCAACGCAACCTGACAAGACCACACTTAACTCATCTATACTTTGAGCAAAAAATAACTTGCACATTAACAAAAATTAATTGCGAAGTTCAATTGGTTATTGATGGATAAAAGTCAGTCATTGGATTAATAGCGCCATTGTTTCAAATATAATTGTATTTGACACATTAGTTCTATTAAACATGGAATTCCACAAAGTAAGATTAAAAAATATGCATTTAATTAATTAATTACTTTTGGACTACCCTTTTAGTCCATAAACGTAAATTTTGCCATATTTATACATTTTTATTTAAGCAGAAGAGCGTACCATATGATTACGTATATTAATCATTCACTTCAAATCGGACCTACTACACAAAGTCAAGGTTAAAGTTGATATGCATGATTATTGTAGTTAGATACCAATTTAATAAAAGTAATAAAGTTAAAGATTAAGTACATCTATATACAGGAGAAATATATTCAGTCACAATATAAATTATAACTTACACAAGTAAACCTTAAAAAAAGTTCAGTTTTTGGAATTACAATTAATATGGTTTTACATAATTAAAAATCATGTACGGTCATATCGTAATTAAAGTATCATATGCAGTGTGTCCCAAAATTAACTCCCCAGCTGCCGGCGTTAGACCTTATGACCAAAAAAAAATGTCGAAAATCACTTACGTGAAAATTTTAAAAATTTCCTCCTTGCGAAATTATGGCCACCTTAAAGATCGCAATGAAGGTATTTTTGCAAACCTATTTTTGACATAGGTATCCAGGTAAAGATAGTTTATTTATAATTATTGCCGAAGGCAGAATATGACATTTTGTGTGTCAATGTTTGATTGTAAAATATTTTTATTTTAAACTGACGTACAAAGGTAAACGATTTAGTTGTCATAATAACCTTGCGCAACGAACGAACCGAACGAACCGAAAGAACCGAACGAACCGAACGAACCGAACGAACCGAACGAACCGAACGAACCTAACGAACCGAACGAACCGGACCAACCGAACGAACCGAACGGACTGAACGAACCCAACGGACCGAACGAACCTAACAAACCCAACGAATCTAACGAACCGAACGAACCGAACGAACAGAACGAACCGAACGAATCAAACGAACCGAACGAACCGAACGAAACTAACGAACCGAACGGACCGAACGAACCGAACTAACCGAACGAACCGAACAAACCGAACGAACTGAACGAACCGGACGAACTGAACGGACTGAACAAACCGAACGGACCTAACGAACCGAACGAATCTAACGAACCGAACGAACCGAACAAACAGAACGAACCGAACGAACCGAACGAACTGAACGAACCGAACGAAGCGAACTAATCGAACGAACCGAACAAACCTAACGAACTTAACGAACCGAACAAACAGAACGAACCGAACGAACCGAACGAACCGAACGAACCGAACAAACCGAACGAAGCGAACTAATCGAACGAACGGAACAAACCGAACGAACCTAACGCACCGAACGAACCTAACAAACCGAACAAACAGAACGAACCGAACGAACCGAACGAACCGAACGAACCGAACAAACCGAACGAAGCGAACTAATCGAACTAACCGAACCGAACAAACCGAACATACTTTGGCATGCTATTATTATCAATTAATTTGCCTCACTGTATATTGGTTGTTTTGTCTAATAATCCATTTATATAATAAAAGAATAAATATACAAAATACAAACGTCTTCCTAAATTACATACAATTCTTTAATTGGTATTCTTTTCATTCAGGCTACACATTTACTTCATCATTTTATCTAATTCACTATTCCAAATGCCTTTTATAATTTCAGTTTCTTCTTTTCCTGAATGTAAGCCTTAAGGTTGGTTGGTTTGGTCACGTGTACACTTATGGAGAATAGGCTATATATCTTATTTTTCAAACTTATACCCATGCATAATTTTGTTTTTGTTTCAGACGACAGATTTTGATAGAGCTCCTGGCCTTCTATTCAATCATCTCAAGCTATTCCAACAGAACAAACCCCTAATGGTAATGGAGTTTTGGACTGCTTGGTTCGATCACTGGGTGGAAAAACATCGTACGCGTAATAGTGTTGACTTTTATTCTAATTTAAAGAGAGTTTTGCGTTACCCTGCTTCCTTCAATTTATACATGTTTCATGGAGGAACAAATTGGGGATTTCTAAATGGAGCAAGCGTTTATTTTGCTGTTGGTGACAGTAATTTTGCATTCTCCCCTATTACCACTAGTTACGATTTTGATGCCCCACTTACTGAGGGTGGTGATTATACAGATAAATATTACATTGTAAAAAATTTAATTGAAGAATACAATCATGTAGTCTTAAAAATCCCAGATATGCCTGAAACAACACCAAAGGTAGCTTACCCTAGCATTCCTGTTATTGGACAATTAAAGATTGATCAAATCGAAATTAAGTTACCATACCAATTTTATTATTCATCGCCTGTTCCTATGGAAGTTCTACCAATGAACAATAACTCCGGACAAAGTTATGGATACATTATTTACAGAAAAACTAATTTAGACATACCTGCCTTTTCCGTGTTACGAATTGAAGGGCACGTGTATGATACAGTCATGGTAGTAATCAACGGTGAATTGGTCTCGAAACCATTAACTAAAAAAAGTGATTTAAATGATTTTGGATATTGGAGAATGAAGAATGGTAGATTATTTCTTGGGCGTGCACGAAGTAATGCCACTTTACTTTTAATTGTCGAAAATTGGGGGCGTAATAATTTGGGTTTCACCACACATATTCGACAATTTAAAGGTTTATGGCAAGGTGATGTTTATTTAAATTTCCAAAAATTGCAGAATTGGGAAGCTTTACCTCTCGAATTTAAGAGCAAATGGACAAGTGGATTGGATGAATGGCAAAATGCAGTTGATTTTTCAGTAGGACCTTCTATGTATAAAGCGTTGTTTACAGTAGATAACCCTCAAGATACCTTTATCGACATGCGACGATGGACTAAAGGGATTGTGATTATAAACGGATTTGTTTTAGGTCGATACGCTTCTCCATTAGGACCACAACAAACACTTTACTTACCTGCTCCTCTAATGCGGAATGGCACGAATGAAATTGTTGTTTTCGAACATTTTGCTCCTGATAAAAAGATTACATTTATCGATAAACCTGTGTACGATACACTATTCAGTAAACTTTCCATGTTTGATGTAATGATTTAAGACTAAAAATATTTATTTATTTTAATTCGTAATTAAGTAATTTGTTTGTAGTCTCTTATTCAAAGGTAAGGAAAGAAAGCACAATTTCGTATATATATATATATATATATATATATATATATATATATATATATATATATATATATATATATATATATATATATACACGTTGATGATGTAGATGTCTTCTTCTCCAAAGCCTTTTTGTATTCCTCTCATCGAACGTTGACCCTTCTGTGTGTGTGTCCTATTTATACTTTATCACCTCTTTCATACGGTATGACGTAGACGCCTTGCTCCTCCAAGTTAATTTTGGTTTTCGGTGTCGGAGGCACTGAAGATATTTTTATGTCCGTGTTGAATGTTGTTTGTATGCTATGTTTGTTAAGGGTTTTCGCAACTCACTGCAACTGCGCAGTATGATGGTGAGATTTGAGGTATTTTTTGGTGTGGATTACTTTCCTGGTTACTCTGTGCCCAGCTGTCCATCCTTTTTCTATACCAGCACGTCCAGAAATGGTAACCCAATGAGAAACAGGAACAAATATGTATAGCAAACCGTACAGCGGTACATCAGTTCGATTCGAGTAACACGGTGCAAAGCCAGGCAGTTGGGGAGAACCTGAATATGGCGAATAAAATTTTGCCTAAACGACTTTTTTTGTACTGACCTGTAGAAACAGCGGTTTTGCATAGTGCACTCCTGGAAACCTGAAATTAACTATATATATATATATATATATATATATATATATATATATTTGTATTGTTTGTCGGTCTGTATGTGGTTAGTTATAGGGGGTTAAGCTGAAAATCTAATTAAATATTTAATATTATTATCAATTATTTACAGTACTGTAATCGGCATTTTATTAACTTATTAAAAGTGTTATAAAACTGTGTTCGTATTATTACTTTAATTGGAGTGAGTTAAACGATATTACAAATACATACCTTTGACATACCTCGGGAATACGTTTGTAGAATAATGCACAGAAACAAATACTAATGCTTGGTAGTTTGATAACACAGGTCAGTTTTGCTTTTAGTCCATAACGCAACTAAAATAATGTGTTTCATTGCAGTTTTCATTAATTTCTAACTAGAGCAAAATGCAAAATGCATATTTTTAAACGCATATTCATTTATTAAAAGTACATATTTTGAGCGATTTTCGGAATGAAATCGTAAAAAAATTTTTAATGTGTTTATTTCTTTGTGAGCAGGTAAAGTTAGTACATCCTGCTAAGCGATAAGCCGGATGCCGCCGTAAAAATAATATTATAGGTTATTGCCGGAGGCTTAATAAAGAAATTTTCGTAATTTGTATTATTAAAATCGTCCTTGGTTTTTATAAAGGGAAATCTAATTGATTTTAGCCAATAAAATCATTTGCTGCCAGCCCCATTTAAATTTATTTAAATTTAAGGTTCGAAGGTAAAGCTTGCATTTACTTTATTAAGTTTTATTCCAATTTTCCCCACTGAAGTGTTTATCAGAAGTGTGTGAAAACGCTAAAACAAGGTGCCAATAAATCTGTTCTTCTCAAGAAGTGGATTAATAATAAAACCGATTTTAAAATCATTGATGACAACCATATTTTCTGCACAATTTGCAAGAAAAAGGTAAGTCTTATTATGTCTAATTGTTTTACGTTTCAAAAATATATTTTAAATTCCCATATTTTCAATCAAAAAATTAAACTATTTAATGAAAAATGAAAATGTAAACTTTCACCATTAACACTCATAATAAAATACTTATCTTTTTTGGGATTTTTTAATGGTGTACTTTAAATTATACAATCTAAACGTTTTGATAACACTTACAGTTATCTTCGTCAGTAGTAATGTTTGTTAAAAATTGTTAAAGATGTAGTAAACAATTTTGTCAAATTTGAAAAATTAAAATATAAACATAAGCCTGCTATTAGTATAACAGTTTGGGAAACATAAAGCCAACTATAAAATTTTTAGTAAAGAATAACTAGGTCATAAAAATTAAATATTATTAAACTGCCTTAAAGATGACAAACCAGAACACTCTCTACGACGAAAGCTAACAATGAAATTTGCCAGCCAAAAAACACATTTAACAAAATTTAATCGAGTTATGATGTAAGTGTAAAGTTGTGAAAAACTTCAATTTTAAAATGATAGAAGCATTCACAAATCCAAACATTACATCAAATAAAATAACCCAGTTAAATCTTACAAAGAGATATCTTTATCAATAATTGGAAGTGTTATTAACAATGAAAAGCACAATGCAGAACGTTCTTTGTAATTTTTAATTTTAATTTAATTTCAACTACTTATGTCAAATTATAGTGCTGTGGTAATTTAACATATAATTGGTAAAGCATTTGCTTCAACGTCTAGGAAAAACACAGCAAAAAACCTAGACATACCAAAAGTTGAAAACAAATTAAAATCAAGGCGTATCATTATGCTCTTTTTTAATTATAAGATGCCAAAACCTATTTAAACGGAGATTTTCTTCTTGTCTATTAAAATTATTCGGGTGTTTATATATTTCAATAGCTTCACGTTGCAAACGAACATAATAATGGGTTTGTCTTGACAATATTTCTATGTTGTCAAATTGAATGTCATGATTTAGATTATTCAGGGCATGGTCAGCCACAGCAGACCTCTCTGGTTGACCCAATCTACAAAATCTCATATGCTCTTTGCGTCTTGTATCAAAGCTACGTTTTGTGGTCCCGATGTATACTTTTCCACATGAACAAGATAACTTATACACTCCGGAAGATGATAAAGGGTTTGGCACATCTTTAGGTGATCTTAAATGTTCTTTAATTTTTCTTGTAGGTTTAAAAATAGTCCTAATGCCATATTTGATTAGGATTTTTTCAATTCTATTTGTAACATTAGCTATAAAAGGAAGAAAAGCAGTACCAACATTAAGAACTGGTTTTTCTTTAAGGTTACGCCTAGAAGCTGTAATAAGATTATTAATATCTGTAAGTGAATATCCATTATCTTGTAAGGATTTTCTTAAATATTTATATTCATCATTCAAAAATTCAGGGTCACAAATTCGTTTTGCTCGATCTACTAAAGATTTAATTACACTAATTTTTTTGACGTGGATGGTGGTTGGATAATTTATGAAGGTATCTATCAGTGTGTGTCGGCTTTCTGTAAACCTTAAAAGATAGTGAATTATTATTTTTAGATATTAATATGTCAAGAAACGGTAAACTTCCATTAGTTTCTTTTTCCATGGTAAACTGAATACTAGGATGTATACCATTTATAAAAAACAAAAACTCATGCAGTGCTTCTTCTCCATGTCTCCAAATAACAAATGTGTCATCTACATATCTATACCAAACTGAAGGTTTTTTAGGTGTATTTTGTAACGTTAATGTTTCATCTTTGAGGCAGTTTAATAATATTTAATTTTATGACCTAGTTATTCTTTACTAAAAATTTTATAGTTGGCTTTATGTTTCCCAAACTGTTATACTAATAGCAGGCTTATGTTTATGTTTTAATTTTTCAAATTTGACAAAATTGTTTACTACATCTTTAACAATTTTTAACAAACATTACTACTCACGAAGATAACTGTAAGTGTTATCGAAACGTTTAGATTGTATAATTTAAAGTACACCATTAAAAAATCCCAAAAAAGATAATAATAAATTAATAATAATTAATAAATTAACTATTGAGACCCAAGAATTTTGTAATGTACCTACATATTCAATTTTATTATTGCAAGTAGTAAGCTTTTTAACTTTTTTACAACATTCTGTAAACTTTTCTATTCTTCATAGGTTGTATGTGAAAACAAATTTCAAGATGATCAACACTTGGGTACCGCTGTACATAGAACTCGTAAAGAAAAGCCTCAAGATATGGTTCAGCAACTCATCACTACAAATTAAACCAAGGTTTTAGACCAAGAAAATTTCAATCAGGATTTATGCAGTTTGCTGGCAGGTTGAAATATCCCAATTTCAAAATTGGATAATTCATTATTTCAACAATTTTTATTGCGAAGAAGATGTTCACGTGCCTTCTTCCAGAACTTTACGAAAAAAATATGTTGACTCCAGCTAATAATCTACTGTTGAAGAGATTAAAACTGCCATTGGGAGTAATCCAATATGGATATCTGTTGAGGGGATGACCGATGTTAAAGAACGGTACATTGAAAATTTGATTATTAGAAGTTTAAACGGTAGTACCGGGTATTTAGTATCTGTTAATGAGTTGCAAAAAATATTTATGAAGTACACGTTTTTAATATAACTACACTGAATACATATAATGCTGTTCCACCAGTGGTCAACTGTGCTGGAGGTTAGCGGGAGGTAGTAATGACGGTGGTGTATTTTTTCTCACTGATGGTCTGAGGGACAAAGGAACTTTCACTCCCAACAGACTGCAGTTGACGTGCGCGTACTGAGTAAGCTTCTGTAAAGACCACGTTTGTAGACTCGGTTTATTGCACTTCGATTTACACATTTTGATTTTTTTTTAACTTTCAGTATATTTGTTTCATGATTTTGACTTATCTTATATATTTTCTAATTGAAATCCAACTCTTGATTTGGACATACCAATTTCACATTATTAAATAGATTTGATTCCCCACTTCGGTTGTGGTTAAAAATGGTTCTCGTGAGTAAAATAAAAATGCTTTAAATTTTACTAGCTTTATAAACCGCATCACTCACCGTGAGATTTTTCAAATCCTAATTTATCAATAAATTCTGTTAATACGTTTTGACTGATATATTTTTTATCCACGCTGACTAAGCATGCCATGCTTTTTATCAAAAAAAAACACTAAACGTTACCCCTTTTTAGCTTGCCATTAGTGGGAAAACTATACCTAATAACTATGTATTAAAACGGATTCGAAACCAATACCTTTAGATGTTACAATAACTGATTTCTTTAGTTTCTTATGTGTATCTCAATAAGCAATTCATATTATTTCTTTCTTTATAATCTGATTAAGTCAAGGTAAGTTTTGAAATAGAGCCGGTGTAATTTTAATACTTTAATAATTTCTTTTAGACCATCCTGGGGGTATACGGTAACCTGATACCTATTGATTATTTCAGGCTTCAATGAAGCTGTTATTTTTCGGTGGATGTATTACCGTTTCTGTATTTAAATATAATTAAGAGCTATATTGTAAAGAGCCTTACAAATACATTGACTTTCGTAACTATAAATGCTTTGTGCACGATGTTAATGCGTTATGTTTAAGATTTCCGTGCATTTCTCGTAAGTTTAAAGTTTGCTCTTTTTTAATATTAAAGACAAAAAGGATATTCATCACATTTTTAGGGGTAAAGAGTGATCACTATTTTACTAAGACGAATTTTGTGTTTTGTTTAACAAAAATTAAGACATGTTACTGACAAATGAATAAGTGCAGCTATATATAAACAGCGATCGTGTCCATGCATACTGGTAATCTGTGTGGCTTACCCAACCAGATCAAATCAGGTATTTTAATGACATTCAGTTACAATGTTTGAAAAATTACTTTCTGTCAGTTTCTTATTTTTTATGTAGATAATAAATTATATACCATAGGTTAAAATTGATGCCGTGAATGCACCATACTAATAATTGATAATTTAACGAAATAATGGTGTAGTTAGTTGATGCACTATCTGTTTACACTGCTCTCACACGTGAAATTAATAACTATCAGTTTACATGTAAAACCTCTATGTGAACTTATACACACATACACGCGCATGCACGCACATACATACACACACACACAACACACACACACACACACACCACACACACACACACACACACACACACACACACACACACACACACACACACACACACACACACACACACACACACCAAAGCAAGAACACACCAATGCACACACGCAAGCTCACATACGTACACGTACATACACGCGCACAAACATTCGTACACTTGCACACACACACACACACAAACACACACACTCACAAAAAAGCATACCCCCACACACACACAGACACACACACAGACAGGCAGACACACATACATACACACACCAACGCACACACGTCCACACACACAATCGCATACACGCGCACACACAGATTTCACAGAGGTTATTACGGACATTTTTGGCGTTCTGAAGTTGAGAAAGGTATTCGGTAATGACCATTTTAGTTCTTTTGGATTGGTGGATGTAGTTTCACTTGAAGACAATTTTAATAAATAACGTAACGTAATTATGAATAAATAGGTCGTTGACCGAGCAGCTACCCTATTTCTTTGTTTTGCAAGTATTCGCAATTCTTTTTAAGTGATTTTTTAGGAATCAACTTACAGATTATAGTCACCAATTTTACCAATTTTTCATAGGTTAAAATTGATGCCGTGAATGCACCATACTAATAATTGATAATTTAACGATATAATGGTGTAGTTAGTTGATGCACCATCTGTTTACACTGCTCTCACACGTGAAATTAATAACTATCAGTTTACATGTAAAACCTCTATGTGAACCAAAACTAACAAAGCTATACGACTGACGCACACACACTCACACTCACATATACACGCGCACACACACACACGCATACATGCTCACATACTGAGACACACTGACATATACATGTACAGTCACTAATCCACACAAACATAGACACAAACAACACACACACACACACACACATACACACACACACACACACACACACATACACAAGATCACCCACACAACATGCACACACACGCAAACACACAGGAGCACACACGCACACAAACACAACTACTCGTGCAATTGCATAGACGCACACATATAGACACACCGACCCAGACAAACGCACTCACACACACGCACAAAACACACACACGCACGCGCGCACGCACGCACGTACATACGCACGCGCCCACACACACACATACAAATACACACATACACACACACACACACTCAGTCACACACACTCACTTATACACACATACACGCGCATGCACGCACATACATACACACACACACACAAACACATACAAATACACACAGTCACACACACTCACTTATACACACATACACGCGCATGCACGCACATACATACACACACACAAAACACACACACACACACACACACAC
The DNA here is from genome assembly GCA_036346205.1 of Vesta saturnalis. Taxonomy (NCBI): domain Eukaryota; kingdom Metazoa; phylum Arthropoda; class Insecta; order Coleoptera; family Lampyridae; genus Vesta; species Vesta saturnalis. Next base: position 2,309,433 of record JARFJB010000551.1, on the reverse strand, counting down.
ACACACACACACACACCAACGCAAGAACACACCAATGCACACACGCATGCTCACATACGTACACGTACATACACGCGCACAAACATTTGTACACTCGCACACACACACACACAAACACACACCCTCACAAAAAGCATACCCCCACACACACAGACACACACACACAGACAGGCAGACACACATACATACACACACCAACGCACACACGTCCACACACACAATCGCATACACGCGCACACACAGATTTCACAGAGGTTATTACGGACATTTTTGGCGTTCTGAAGTTGAGAAAGGTATTCCGTAATGACCATTTTAGTTCTTTTGGATTGGTGGATGTAGTTTCACTTGAAGACAAGTTTAATAAATAACGTAACGTAATTATGAAGTAAATAGGTCGTTGACCGAGCAGCTGCCCTATTTTCACGCTAGTCTTTGTTTTGCATGTATTCGCAATTCTTTTTAAGTGATTTTTTTAGAAATCAACTTACAGATTATAGTCACTAATTTTACCAATTTTTCATAGGTTAAAATTGATGCCGTGAATGCACCACAATAATAATTGATAATTTAACGACATAATGGTGTAGTTATTTGAAGCACCATCTGTTTACACTGCTCTCACACGTGAAATTAATAACTATCAGTTTACATGTAAAATCTCTATGTGAACCAAAACTGACAAAGCTGTACGACTGACGCACACACACTCACACATATATACGCACACACACACGCATACATGCTCACATACGCAGACACACTGACATATACATGTACAGTCACAGTCACTAATCCACACAAACATAGACACAAACAAACAAACAAACAAACAAACAAACAAACAAACAAACAAACAAACAAACAAACAAACAAACAAACAAACAAACAAACAAACAAACAAACAAACAAACAAACAAACAAACACACACACACACAGCACACACAGCACACACAGCACACACAGCACACACAGACACACACAGCACACACAGCACACACAGCACACACAGCACACACAGCACACACAGCACACACAGCACACACAGCACACACAGCACACACAGCACACACAGCACACACAGCACACACAGCACACACAGCACACACAGCACACACAGCACACAGCACACACAGCACACACAGCACACACAGCACACACAGCACACACAGCACACACAGCACACACAGCACACACAGCACACACACACACACAACACACAGCACACACAGCACACACAGCACACACAGCACACAGCACACACAGCACACACAGCACACACAGCACACACATCACACACAGCACACACAGCACACACACACACAGTCACACACAGCACAACAGCACACACACACAGCAAACACAGCACACACAGCACACACAACACACACACACACACACACACACACCACACACAACACACACAGCACACACAGCAAACACAGCATACACAGCACACAGCACACAGCACACACAGCACACACAGCACACACAGCACACACAGACACACACACAGCACACACAGCACACACAGCACACAGACACAGCACACAGCACACAAGCACACACAGCCACACAGCACACACGCACACACAGCACACACACAGCACACACAGCACAAACGGCACACACAGCACACATGACACGCACAGCACACATAGCACACACAGCCACACAGCACATACAACACACACTGTACACACAGCACACACACACAAGCACACACAGCACACACAGACACAGCAGCACACATGCACACACGTCAAGCAAGACACATCAGCACACAGCACACACAGTACACACAGCACAACACACACAGCAGACAGCGACAACAGCACACAAGCACACAGCACACACAGACATCACAGCACACAGCACTACACGCACACAGCACATCACAGCACACACAGCACACAGCACACACAGCACACAATCAGCACACAGCACACACAGCACACACATGACACACACACACACAGTCACATACAGCAAGCACACACAGTACACACACACACACAGCACACACAGACACACAGCACAACAAACAGCACACACAGCAAACACACAGCACACACGACACACACAGCACACACACACACAGCACACACAGCACACACACACACACACACACAGACAGCACACACACACACACAGCAACACACAGCACACACACACACACACACACACACACAGCACACACAGCACACAGCACACACGCACACACGCACACAGCACACAGCACACACGCACAACGCACACACAGCACACAGCACACACACACAGACACACACACAGCACACCAGCACACCACACACAGCACACACAGCACACACAGCAGCACACAGCACACAGCGCACACAGCACACACAGCACACACACAACACAGCAGCACACACAGCACACAGCAGCACACAGACAACACACAGCACACACAGCACACACAGACACACAGCACACCAGACACCAGACACAGCATGACACACAGACACAGCACAGACACACAGACACAGCAACAACACACAGACACCAGCACACACAGACACACAGACACACAGACACACACAGCACACCAGACACGCAGCACACACAGACAACGCAGCACACACAGACACACAGAACACGCAGAACAACGCAACACGCAGACACGAGACACCAGACACCAAACACACAGACACGACAGACACACAGCACACGCAGACACCAGCACACAGCACACCAGCACACGGCCACATCGCACACCAGCACAGCACGCACACACAGCACACACAGCACACACGCACACACAGCACCACGCACACACGCACCACACACACGCACACACAGCACACACACACAGCACACACGCACACACACACAACACAACACACAGCACATACACACAAACACACACATAACACACACACAGCACACGCACACACACACACAACACACACAGCACACAACAGCACTACAGCACACATCGAGACACACACAATAGCACACACAGCACACACAGACACACACACACACACACACAACAACACACACACACACACACACACACACAACACACACAACACACACAGCACACACAGCAAACACAGCACACACGGCACACACGGCACACACACACACACAGCACACACACACACAGCACACACAGCACACACACAGCACCAGCACACACACACACACACACACACAGCACACACAGCACAGCACACAGCACACACACACACAGCACACACACACACAGCACACACAGCACACACACACACACACCACACACACACGCACACACCACACACGCACACACACACGCACACACGCACACACCACACAGCACACACGACACGCACACACACAACACCAACACAGCACACACAGACACACACAGCACACAGCCACACGCACACACGCACAGCACACACGCACACGCACACACGCACACGCACACAGACACGCACACAGCACACAACACGCAGACACAGCACACACAGACACCAGCACACGCAACACCAGACACCAGACACAGACACCAGCACCAGACACCAGACACCAGACACCAGACACAGCAACACGCAACACGCAACACAGACACCAGACACGCAGACACCAGACACCAGACACGCAACACCAGACACGCACACACGCAACACGCACACACGCAACACGCAACACGCACACACACGCAACACCAGACACACCGCCACACACCCCCCCCCACCACCGCACCACGCACCACGCACCACAGCACACACGCACACAGCACACACAGCACCACACACACAACACACACACACACACACACACACACACACACACAGCACCACAACACACACACAACAGCACACACAGAACACACGCACACAAACACACACACACACGAAGACACAACACACACACACACACACACACACACACAACACACACACACAGCACACACAACACACGCACACACAGCACCACAGCACACACACACACACAAGCCACAGACGCAGCACACACACACACACACACACACACACACACACACACACACACACACACACACACCACACGCGCGCACGCGCACGCACGCACGCACGCACGCACGCACGCACGCACGCACACACGCACACACGCACACACGCACACACGCACACACGCACACACGCACTCACACACACACACACACATACACACAAGATCACCCACATAACATGCACACACAGACACGCAAACACACAGGAACACACACGCACACAAACACAACTACTCGTACAATCGCATAGACGCACACATATAGACACACAGACCCAGACACACACACTCACACACACCCACAAAACACACACACACACACACTCATGTAAACACACACAACCACACACAGTCGCACGCGCGCACGCACGCACGTACGCACGCACGCACTCGCCCACACACACACACAGAGATAGGCAGACTGACAGACGGGCGCACCGCAGACACACACACGCACACACACAAATACACACACAGTCACACACACTCACCTATACACACATACACGCGCATGCACGCACACACATACACACGACACACACACACACACACACAAACACACACACACACACACTCACACACACACACACACACACACACACACACACACACACACATACACACACACCAACGCAAGAACGCACCAATGCACACACGCATGCTCACATACGTACACGTACATACACGCGCACAAACATTCGTACACTCGCACACTCACACACACCCCCACACACACACAAACACACACACTCACAAAAAAGCATGCCACTACACACACAGACAGGCAGACACACATACATACACAAACCAACGCACACACGTCCACACACACAATCGCATACACGCGCACACACAGATTTCACAGAGGGTTATTACGGACATTTTTGGCGTTCTGAAGTTGAGAAAGGTATTCGGTAATGACCATTTTAGTTCTTTTGGATTGGTGGATGTAGTTTCACTTGAAGACAAGTTTAATAAATAACGTAACGTAATTACGAAGTAAATAGGTCGTTGACCGAGCAGCTGCCCTATTTTCACGCCAGTCTTTGTTTTGCAAGTATTCGCAATTCTTTTTAAGTGATTTTTTAAGGAATCAACTTACAGATTGTAGTCACCAATTTTACTGGATTCGCAGTACAGGTAAACAAGTTGTTTATTTGTTTGGGTAGGTTGTTGTGTACTTTCCGCGTCAGGTATCACGACGCCGATATTGAGGTTTATTAAATTATAGGACAACATGCATTTTTGACTGCGTTTGGTTTATTTTGTTGCAACTTAATTTTGTTTTAAATTGAATAAATAATTACCGTATTTTAGTTTTATTATCGCAATTTTGCGGCTTTTATTTGAAGCATGAGATTTTAGTGAAGTTTGGGTAAACTTTGCGTAGAATTTTTGGAGTAGAATTTTCATGGAGGTGAGTGTTTTGTTTCGAGTGAACATTATGGTTTCCTTTTAGGCCATTATTTTAAGATCTAGTTCAAGACGTTCTCCCGCTATAAGTGTGTTTAACAGGTGGCGCCTTTGTGGCCATTTTTCCCGATTTTGACGTTTTGGAGTTGACTAGTGACTTTGGAGCGTTAAGTAAGAACCCCACCAATACGGGCTGGTGCTCTAGTGAGCGTTTGGCCTGTAATAGTATCAACCGTTAGTAACAAAATCGGCACGAAGTTGGACGTTTGTTCACATCCAATATTTTATTGTGAACTACAGTAATGGCATAATGCTGGGCTTAAGGCAGCCAATAGCCTATTGCGATGGTCACTATAAGTTACCTATTGGCTCTACTTTGATTGACCCATAATATTGGAATGCAAATTTTTAATTGACGATTGTGGAGTGAAGGAAGTAGTACATAAGACATTTTATAAACACTTCTCCTCTCCGTCACCACCGCACACATACACACAGACGCACACATGTAAGTAAAATATCTTTTTTTGGATTGAGAGGATCCCAAATTTTTAAATCGATTTGGAAACCTTTCATCATAATACTCTCCTTTATACATCCGCTACGTCCAAAAAAAGTGAAATGACGTATTGCGATCCTGAAAACTGTTCTGAAGAAGTACGTTGAGTTTAGTCTTAGGAATTTAAAATTGCCTTGATTGTTTATTATAAAACTTGGGTACTGCATGATCATTTTTTTACTGTCGATTTTATTAGGAAGTTGTGATTCTCGTTACATGCTTATCTGTCGAGATTCTTATCTTAAGTAAGTGTAATACGTCAGAATCAAAAGGTATCTTAAATTTAAGATAATGTTTTATTTATAGGATCTTTTACAAAGTGAATACTGTCACCAGCAATAAAATGTTAAAAAATAATTATATCGTTGTATCCAATTTTTAAAAAAGATCCGTGAAGGTAAGCAGTTACAGTACATTAGTAAAACAAATGCGTTTACTATCCCAATATCCTTAGTCCAGCTTAAAATATTAATAAAAGTATACCTTTTGGCATTTGTTAGTAATTGGCCTTTGTATAAGCCGGGTCCCAACGGAAATGTTGGAGAATGCCAACCTATTAATAATTTTACCCAGTTTTTAGAAAACACTAAAGGAATTATTTCCCAATCATATAAAAAGCTATCGTTTAATGACACATGTGCTTGCCAAATACCTTTATACTGAATAAATTGATCCAATTTTCCATAACCAGGACGACCCTAGTTTTCTACGATAATATCAAGAGCTGCATTGGCATACCTCTTATGTCCTAAACTAGAGTGGCATCTTTTTATTTCCAATATCCGATACCCTCTAAGCCTGCAATCGAATCCAAAGTCTTTGATATCAGTTGACCATTTATTAAAACTACGGTCGTGTCACAAACTCGCCTTCCAATTCTTAAAACTGATTTTTCAGAAATAAACAAATTTCTCTTTCTAAACACAATGTAACCAAAACTTTGTCCATGAATTGACAACAACTGCATTGCAAGAAGCTCACGACTTACGACGTATTCAGGTATGTTTAAATTTTGTTTAAGTTTAGCTCTCCATCAATTTTAATGATTGAATAATCCTCTCTGACTCCTACGCTTGGTGGATTAAGAAGTAACGTTGTTATTTTGTTTTAAATATGTATTAACTTCCTTACACTGTAATATTTGTCGGTGTAATAATCACTACATTCACTAATAGGTACATCGTAATCATAACTGCTTACATTAGGTTGGTATCCAGCGTTATCAATACTACAATTTTTTATATTTTTACCATCCAATCATCCCCATTTTGTTCCACCAACAAACTATACATGTTAACAGATGCTGGAAATTTTAAAATCCTTTCCAATAAATCCCCAAAAACCTCATTATCCTGGGTGTGATGTTTCTCTCCACACTGATCATTTCATTTCCACCAGTATTCTGTTACGAGTAACGGCTTCCCTTGATAATATTTTTGAAAGATAACTCTGCTTCGGGATTTTCTTGGAAATTAGCTATGTTGAAGATATTGGGTAAATCTACCCAATTCCCTTTAGAAGGTGTATAGGATGTGAAAAGTAATTCCACTAGATCATGTTCAACAAACATATTTTTGAGTGAGTTCATATAATCTTGGTGTATTGGCTTGTCGCCTGTTTTGATGCTTCCGTAATCATTTTCAATTTGAAAAGCAATTATTGGGACACCGTTAGTGAACTGTAAGTTTAGTAAAACACCAAACAAAACTCTCAAATATGAAGATATGTATTCTAAAAATTGGGGATCGGAAGTACGTATATTCATTATCTGATTTCTTAAAAGCCAACTGCAGTCCTCCAAAATCTAATTCAGCGCAGATATATGGGCCAGGTCGAACTATCACGAACAAATCCTCTTCTTGGACAATTTTCAGGTATTTTTCTACATCTAAAAATGCTTGAAATTCTGAACCACTTGCTCCAAAATCGTATATTCCAGGTTGAGGTTCGTGTAAATTCCTGGGTACGCAAGTTTCAACCGTATTTAAACAAGCAGCTCTCATTTTTCTTAACCTGTCTCTCGAATAATCTGGAGGTACACAAAAAGAATGCATCGTACCACTGAATATCTGTATCTCTTCCTAATTTAGAGTAAAATTGGACTAATTAGCACAGTTTAAACCACATTTTATACCTTTCGCTGTATAATATTCGTATAAAGTAGGTAGACCGTCAGAACAGACACACATGTAAGCAAACTTTGAATAAATAAAACTTTTACAGAGAATAAATCATGGTTGTTTAATACTGTAATTAAAATTATGACAAGAAAAAAAACATCAATTAGTTTAGGGGCAATTAATTTTTTTCAAAGATTTTAGTCTGCCAAGAGACCAATATATTCTCATAAATTTTGTAATTTTGTTCAAAATAATAATACTACGGTTTGTATATTCCTTCTGTAGATGGACTACGGCCATGAAAAGTTTTCTATTATAAACTTGACTATGACGCGCTGTTTTAGAGATATAACGATGAATTTAATAGATGTAAGTAAATATGACAAAATTAATGTGTATCAGACAAAGTAGAGCACACCTATCTTTAAAAATTATTATTAATTTTATTAAATACATAAATAAAAGTTTACCTCGAGTAGGATTTGAACCTATCTTTATTTTGTTTCCTATTTATTTTGACATCTGTTAAAACACTTCTCCCTTTTGTGCTCTAAACTCTAGTTCCATTTAATTTGCATATCTAAACTGTTTAATAATTGTCGTAGATGGTCTCTTTATAATCAAATGGTTTCGAAGTTTTGCGTTTCCGATTCTAAATTATTGGTAGTAGCTTTCTGAATCGATTTTCTAATACACTAAAACTATGGTCAAAACTTACTATTAAGAATTTTAACTGCTCGAAAAAAGAATTAGACACATGCAAACAGATCCAGGTAAGTTAGCCAGGAAAAATTGAACCTTCATTTGATTTTGCTTTTGTTATCACATTTAGATAAATCCCTTGATAGGTTTACACACCAACTTTCCATTCCTTGATTAACACTTTGATAACGTTATTGCAGGTTTTCCCACTACCATGCCAAGGCAAAGAGTAAGTGTCGAGAAAAATACCATTTTGGTAATTTTTTGAATAAAAAGTAGAAAAGTTGAATTTTTATATTGCTCATAATGATCTAATTCCACCCAATCCTTGTAATTTATATTTTTTTCTGATGTTTTTAGCTATTAGATTTACTTGTCCCAGTAGTTTGTACAAACATGACCCTATAAAAATTATACCCAAAACGATTAATAGCGTTAGATTATTTTGTCATAGGTTTTCTGGTGTTAATAGAATGTAATTTATCTTAAAAACCTTATAAAAGAAATACGGTTAAAATGAGATAGTAAGGCAAATATCTGTCTGGTGTGGAACATCACACGACCTTCCAACCTACAAAATGGAAATGAAAAGAAATGAAATAATTTTAATAACATTTTTTTAGGATAATTATGCAACCTCGTTTATATTAACTACGAAAATATGTAACATTGTAGAAACAAAAACAATACTCTATGTCGAAATGACTTTTAAAACTTCATGTCAGGTAGAGATTAATCGACATAAATACATGTTAACTTTAAAAAACAATCCAAATCCGCCCACTTGTAACAAGCTTTTTATGTTATGTTGAAATTTGAAATAATATAGGCAACTTCGTTCATTTTCATGTCATGTAAGTTGCATACCTTAGTGGCTGAAAACATGCATTAAAATTATTCTAATTTCGTACGCATATCGTGCGAGTTTCGGGCACGTCATGCTCAATGATTTAATTAGCATTGTTTTTGGTACATTATTGAAAGCGAGAAGAACGTCCATTTTGCTCTATTAAAAATTTATTGAAAAGTGTCGTATAATTTTTACGGTAAGAGCTATTTGAACCTATTTTACATTCTTTGAGATGTTTATCTTTTTTAGACACTTTTATTTTTACGGTAACTTTTCCTTTTTGCGTATTTTCATTGTACAACTAAGTTTACCGTTATTTGTACGGTATACGTTTCAATTGATCAAGGATGACGCAGTAAAAGTTATTGCTATGTAGAAGAATTATAAATAGATTGTATCTTAACCCGTTTAAATCAATTAGGTTTGGCTGCTTTCAAAAGGAATTTACATATTTGGTATCAACAAATATCAAACCCAGTCATTTTTTCCATTTCAAGAATTATTGCCCAACCAACTTTAAAAGCGTGTATTCAGCAGATTTAGTTATCAGTAACAGTATAATAAAGTCAACCAAAATGTAAAAGTACCGCAGGTATTTCATATCTAATCATTAATTCATAATTAATTTTTAATTTAATTCCAGTTACTAACATTGGTATTTAGTTTTTTCTACATTATAACTTGATTCGAAGAGATATATAAATAATAAACCTTGTTATTTTTTTTAGTTTTAAAGTTATTACATTTAAGGTTTATTTGTTTTCCATACAATAAGTTGGCGTCCGAAATATTTTTAACATTTATTTACAGGTTGAAGCTACATCAATGTTGGAAAGCGAACAAATCTAACCACATTATTTAAATTAAATCAGATCAAAGTTTTAAGAACCCAGCCCACTTAATTTACGACTGACTCAAAGGCTCAAAATCTTCTAGTTGACATTAGAAGTATAAATAATATTTGGGGTGAATTAATAACAACACACCCTTATCTTCATTTCATCCCTTTTTCAACTTTACACGCTTCTATAAAATGGCAATAATACAGTTTGACCATTTTCGTTCATATTTAATTAATTTTTAGACTTACCTTACGTTATATTATATTAAGTAAAAATTATGGGAAACAAAATTTCGTTTAAAAAATATGGCTGCACCTTCTCTTATAAAATGAATCGTTATTCAGATATTGAAAAAAATTGAACTATTTCTTCCTAGATTTGTGGTGTTTTATTATTGTACCAAAAGTATGCTGGTATTAGACGGTTCTCGCTAACCTCAAATTTGATTATATGTCAAAATTAATTTAACAGTTGCCTCATTTAATTGAAATGAATAGTAACCTGGATCACTGTATAGTAATAGAAGAAGCCTATTGAATTTTGAGTGAAGATGTAGCGTTCCGCCGCGCCGTACTGATATGGGGGTAAACCAAGGACTTCATGACCATGCTTTTTAAAAATATCGCTAATTACAAAACGTTTAGTATGATGTTCTCAAAATGATTCAGCTAACTCACAATTGTTTTTTTGGTAAATTGTCGTTAATTTGCACAATGCGATTAATCAAAAAATCCTGCATTTTAGATTTCTTGCTAGAAAGATTTGGTGTTTTATTCAACTGCACCGATTGATACGGTGCACTGTCCATTACTGCCACACATTTTGATTACAGTCTGTCCAAAGCAGGAATTAACTGATTAACCATCCAATTTTGGAAAAGTTCTGCAGTCATTGTCCTGTGATAGTCACGGTCATTATTTTGTAAGTCCAGTAACTAGTCGCACAACAGCCAAACTTACAACCTGCGTGTAAAATTGTGAAACGTTTGCCTTCAGACTTAATGGTGGGAGGATTACTTTTCAAATCAGTATCATGCACCCAACAACGAATATTACTCCCATTTTGGTAAAACCACGTTTCATCCAAATTTTGTTTACTGCTTGAGGATAAAACTGTTAGAATTGTCATTTGATTGAATTAGATTTTAAATATTATTTTGTTATTTTCTATCCATTTTCAAAATATCAGGTATACTGGGCATTATTTGTCAAACTAACAAAGACAAAGTAAAACTGACAATTGCAAATAGCATATTCATTATTAACCTACAGCGTTTTGTTTTTATGTCACTGTTAGTACACGTCATTTCACCGAAAAGGTACTACTAAGACTTTGTAGACATTGCAAATATAATAATTTCACACACCTTTGATTTTATATATTTCATCAAGAATGGTACTTTTGCCGAGGTTTGTATACGATTTTATTCACAATTAAAGAACAAGCAGTATTATACAATTCAAAGCAAAAAATTTTGGAACAAATCCATGACGGCTTCACGTTTAATATTGAAGGTCGTGACAATGCGACTTTTAATTTTTACTTTAATGAGAAGCCATAAATGTTATGCTTACTATTTTTCTATTGGTTTTGTCGTTACTTATTATCAATAATTCACTTATCAAATATGCATATTAATTAAGACGTATTGTTTGTTTCCACCTATTGCTTGCGTTCACTCGCCACCTACGCATGTGAGAAAACATCGTTGCATACTCTTGGCCCTTTATTAAAATTGGCAAATTGTCACTTTGACATTGATAGTTTTAATCGATGGTAGCTTGCCCACAGGTTGGAAAGTGGTACATTACTGAATGTCTCCTTTATTTGTTATTACTGACCCGTAGAATCATTCACTTTCCAACATTTAAATGATTAAAAAACGATATGTTACAAACTAATTGTGAATAAAATCATTATTTACCTACGTGCTTTTTATCTTCATTATTTACCTACAAGCACCACACACACGACGCACCCAGCGCACGCAGCACGCACACGCACACGCACGCTCACCCAGACGCACCAACGACACACGCACGCACGCACACGCACACGCACACGCACGCACGCACGAACACGCACACGCACACCACGCACACGCACACGACACGCACGCACACGCACCACAACAGACAGACGCAACGCAGACGCAACGCACACGCAACGCAACACGCACGCACGCAACGCAAGCACACGCACACACACTCACATTCACACCTGCACTCGCACCAACATCCGCATCCGCACCCGCACCCGCACTCCACTCGCCATCCCACATGCACTCACACTCGCACACGAACTTGAACACACGCACTGCACTCGCACTGCAATCGCACTCGCCTAGCACTCGCATCACGCACGCACCACATCGCAGCACCTCACTCCACTCTCGCAGCACTCAACTCGCATTCACGCACTGCCTCGCACTGCTCGCATCGCTGCTCGACACTCGCACTCACTCGCAGTCTCGCACACGCATCTCGCACTCGCACGCTGCGTGTGACGAGAGACGAGAGACGAGAGAGACGAGAGACGAGACGAGAAAGACGAGAGAGACGAGAGAGACGAGAGAGAGAGAGACGAGAGAGACGAGAGACGAGAGAGACGAGAGAGACGAGAGAGACGAGAGAAGAGAGACGAGAGAGACGAAGAGACGAGAGACAGAGAGACGAGAGACAGAGAGAACGAGAACGAGAGAACAAGGAGACGAGAGAGACGAGAGTAAGACGAGAAGAAGACGAGAGAGCGAGGAGACGATGAAACGAGAGGAAACCGAGAGAGCGAGAGAGTGAAGGAAACGATGAAAACGATTGAGACGAGGGCGAGAAGCGATAGGAGAGAGACGAGAGAAACCAGAAAGACGAGCACGATCAGCTTCTATTACAGGAAACATTCGCTAGTTTAATACACCACTAGACGGCGTCGCTAACAAACAAAGTTTTATTTACTTTATTTAATTGCTAGAGGTTTGGTTATATTTGTTGTTATATAGGCATTTTTACTAATTTAACTGTACCTTATTAGAGTACAATTTCAAAATTCCCGCCAAAACAAAAATAGCTTCCAAGATGGCCGACAAAGCAAATTAGCCTACAGAATTTAACTATGACTCATAGTGAAAAGCAAATTGGTTTTTGGAATGTTGGGGCGAAGACCCGATAGCAAGTTCCGGTGTCCTATGCCTTTCCTGTGGGGTAGCATTAGGACCCCGTTATTAGAATACTATTTCAAATTTCCCACCATAACAAAATGGCGGACAAAATTTAATTATGACTCATAATTAAAAACAGTTTGATTGATTTGGTTTGATATGCTTTGAAATTGGAAATGAAGGTCAACGTGTTTGTCTTTACGTAATTAGGTGATTAGTGGGTTTTTCCCAGACACGATAGGGGTATTTGAATAGTGGACGTTTGTTATTGTTGTTGGTTATAGCCCCCTGGGAAAACCCAGAAAATAATTACTTTATGTTAATGATTGGGAAAACCAATAAGTAGTTTATTTCTATTACTTGCGATGTGAAAATTGGAGCGAATTTAAAACCTGTTTATGTATTTGATTGATTGATTATTATTACGAGATTCACCTCAAATTAAAAAAAGTGGCTGCAGAGACATATATGGGCTGGATTCTAACCTAATCAGACGTGACGTTAACATATTAGTAAAACCTTTTACGATCATTATTAACTCCATTATAAATTCTGTTGCCTTCCCTGACTTACTCAAAGTTGCGGTAGTCATACTCATACTTAAAGAAGGAGACTCAAATAATATTAATAATTATTGGCCAATCTCCATTCCGCCATTTTTTTCTAAAATAATTTAAAATACTTTACAATCAAATTATGTAACTTTTTGAAACTAACAAATTGTTTTACAATAAACAATTTGGTTTTCGAAAGGGACATAGTACGTCAAATGCAGTAATTCTATTTACATAAAACATTTGTGAGTGAGGCTCCATCGCTACTTTTATTGACCTGTCAATAACGTTTGACTGTGTGGTGCATGATATTCTTATTATAAAACTAAGACTAGTTTATAAATTTAATTCAACCAACTGTGCTTTGTTATCTTCTGGCCTATATCGTAGACATCAATGTGTACTTTTTAACAACAAATACTCTAAGAAATATTATTTTAAGACCTCTACCATTTCTTAAATACTTAAATGATATGCCTTTTTACCTACCACCTAACCTTGATTGCATATTGTATGCGAATGAAGTAACTTTAATTTTTATAAATTGTAATTTTAATGTGTAATTAAGGTTTAAACACGGTAAGTAAATGATGTTTGGCAAATAAAACTAAATTCATGTAAAGCGATTCTTATGCATTTTTCATTAAAAACTAACTTGCTGTGGTGTAAGCTTTATACCAAAGTTGTGGGTTACGTTATGGATAAAAATCTAAGCTTTAAGGTTCATTGTGCATTCATCACCAAGAAGCTCAGTAAATCAATTCTTCTTTTCCGTAGGTCCACCAGTAATGTGTCTTATAATATTGTTAAAATTGCATGGCATGCCCTTATCCAATCCATGTTAAATTATGCAATTTTAGTATGGGAACATTGTTCTGTCTATCCGCAAATATTCAAATTACAACGCAACGCCTTATGGGTAAGGCTACGGTTATAGTAGATGCGTATTCGGACGAATAATAATTCTGACGAATTCATCAGAACAATGAAACAATGTAAATCTTGTCAGAGTGGTTATAGCGCAGCTGCACTGGCCGTCAGATAAAACACGAATTCGTCACACCAAGTTTGTCGTTCAAACGAGTTTGATCTTACATACGAATTCGTGCGTCGTTAAATGATGGACGTGGAAAACCTAATAAGCCTTGTGTTTGAAAATAGATGTTTATGGGACATGAAAGACATAACATACCATAACAGAGACTTATCTCGTAGAAAGTGGGAAAAGATCAGCCAAGAAACGGAAGCTAATGGTAAGTACCTTAATTTATTTCTATTCATTTACTTAACAAAATTAAAATTAAATTTAACATCGAATACTATATGTACATAACGTAGTTACCTAAAAATATTATATTGAAATTGTAGTTCGCCAGCAGGACTGACAAAATAATTTTTAAAGGCTTCTCTCACTTCAGTCGCTGTTTTTCCATACTGATTGTATCGTCTGGTAAGAGGTAATTTAGTGTCTGTTGTATTATTATGTTCAAGCGATGTCGGAACACCTTCTTTATCAATAATAATGTTATGTAGCAGACAGACACACTTTACTAGTATATCGACGTTTTCTGGGTTAATTTGTAATTCCGTTTTTAAACATCTCCACTTAGCTACCAAGATTCCAAATGCGCATTCAATACAACGTCGTGCTTTGGAAAGTCTGTAGTTAAAAATCAGCTCTTCGTCTGCACAATTATGTTTCGAATATGGTTTTAATAAATACGATTTTAATGGGTAAGCGTCATCACCTAGCAAGACAAACGGGATTGAAATATCTGTTGATGGAATATAGTCATTATTTGGTATATTGAAAGTACGTGTTTCCAAAGATTTGTAAACATTTGACAGGGAAAATATTCCTCCGTCACTTTGTTGGCCATAACCACCAACATCGATAATAATGAATTTATAATTTGCGTCAGCTATACCTATATGCCGTTCCCGAATTCTTTGGGCATTTAATTCGAATGTGTTTTCCGTCTATACACCTAACACAATTAGGAAAATTCCACTTTCTGAAGAAGTCCTTTGCAATAGCTTGTAAATGGTCTGTAGACGATGGAGGCATATGTTTCTCATGAAAAGAATTCCATATGACACAAGTTGCTATTCACCAACATCTTGAACAATTACAACCTGATATATTGTTTCTATCTAAAACACAAGTCTCCTCTGAAAGCTCCGAGTCACCCGACTTGCAATTTCCTCAATACCATCTTCACTCTAACTTTCGATATAAAGGAGGCGTATGTGCGTACATCAAGGACAGAATTGCTTGCAAGAGGGTTTCTTCCTTAGAAAATAAAAATTTTGACGTGATTTGGTGTAAACATTCTGGTCCTAATTTTGTGAAATTCTACTGTTGCATTTATAGGTCTCCTAATGACAGCAACTTTCAAGACTTCTTCGATTACCTTAGTATGAAAGTTGACTATCTGCTGTCTCAGTTTCCATCTTGCGATATCTCATTTGTAGGCGATTTCAATGTTCATAACTCTAATTGGCTTCAATTTTCATCTACTATAAATCCCGCTGGTCATAGTGCAGAAACATTTGCTATTTCATGTGATCTCACACAAATGATTTCTGAACCCACAAGAATCCCTGATAACCCTAACCATACTCCACATCTTCTAGATCTCTTTCTTACATCAAACCCTCTTGTTTATAAAACTTCCGTTCTTTCGCCTTTAGGTCTTTCCAACCATTGTCTAATAAAAATCATTTCTTCTGTACCTAATTCCACTGTAGAGCAGTCCGGTGAAACAGTTGTAGTCGCTTTAGATATCTCAAAGGCATTTGACCAAATTTGGCATAAGTGTTTACTTGCCAAACTCACCTCGTTTGGGTTAAATGATACGCTCATCAACTGGGTTTCTAGTTTCCTTGATAAAAGACGAATACGTATCGTAGTTGATGGCTTTTTTTCAAAAGAAGTTAGCATTAACGCGGGCGTACCACAGGGATCCATTATAGCGCCTACACTTTTTCTGCTGTACATAAACGACCTTATTTCTTCAACAACTAACCCCATCTATTGCTTTGCTGACGACAGCACTCTTCACTGTAGTTCATCTCAGTCTACTCATAGTGATAATCCACCTTCTATGTCAAATCAAGAAATTAAAGCTGAAATGGCAAATTCAATCAACAAAGACATTCAACGTATTCTCGAATGGGGAAGCAATAATCTAGTTAAATTTAATGCTAACTAAACTCAGTGATGCCCTATGTCCGCCAAAAAAGATCGATCATTTCCTGTTGTAAGCATGAATGGCTCAGTTCTTAAGTTTTCAGACCCTATTACTCCGCTGGGTATGACTGTATCTTCAAATCTCTCATGGGTTGACCATCTTCTGTCAGCTACCAAAACAGCTGCTCGTAAAATAGGCTTTTTGTACAGATCTAAGCAGTACTTGACCTCTCGACATCTCCTTCTACTGTATAAGGCCCAAATTCGGCCTCATCTGGAATATAATTCTCACCTTTGGGTTAGTGCTCCCCAATACGCTCTCGATATCGTTGATCGTATTCAAAAGAGAGCGATTAGGCTTATAAATGACCCGTCCTTAACTTCTCACATACAGTCCCTTGAGCATAGAAGGATGGTTTAAGTTCTTTCTTTGTATTATCGTTTTACAACGGCTATTGTGCTGGTGAATTACATTCTTTGATACCATCTCCGGCTATCTTTGCGAGAAACACTCAGTTCGCTCATTCACATCATCAGTATGCAGTACAAATCTCCACTTGTCGTACCAAACGGGCGCAATCCACATTTTTCTACACGGCTTCTAAACTCTGGAATGATCTCCCTAGTTCCTGCTTTCCTCTCACTTATGATATGAGAAAATTTAAGGTAGCTGTTCATAGGCATCTATTGGCAATTCATTATCCCTCTATCCATCCTCCTAAGTGTTCCTGAGTGCTTTAGCACGATAGGCCTTATTTAGCCTGTTCAAGTCCACAATCATAAAAAAAAAGTCTCGTAAACTATTTGTCGTATGCACGATTCTATATGAAAAACTTAGTGCTCGAAACGACATCCCAGTAGAAAGAAACCTGAAATAAAAATAATTTTGTCAGTTCTACTTCGATAATCTATATTAAGAAGTGTTTTATTTTTATTTACAGTCGAAACTACTAAAAATAAATGGAGAGGTTTGCGAGACACAGTTCGTAAAGAATTGCAAAAACTCCCAAAAAGAAAATCGGGCGATGGAGGGGGCCCTCTTGAAAAAACGTCATGGCCTTATTTTACCAGCATGATGTTTTTAAGAGATCAATTTGTGCCCCGGAGTTTACAGAGCAGTATTCTTGAACCTCTTGAGAGTGACACCAGAGTAGACCTTACTGTACAAGGTTTCGAAAATACGCCCGAAAATGACACTAACACAGAAACAAATCCCGATTTGGAAGAATATACTAATTCGGAAATAACTGAATCCGAAACAATGATACAGACATCATCTCCTCGAGCTAAATATACCAAAAAAATGAACGTTCTTGAGAAACTTTTGGATATCGAACAAACTAAACTAGCCGAATTTAAAAGAAAAGTAGACGTTTCCAACAAAGATAAAAATCAAGAGGATGCTGATTACCATTTTCTCATGAGTTTGTTGCCAGCTCTCCGAAATGTTTCAGAAGCAAGGAAAATGTTCGTGAGAACACGATTGCAACAAGTATTTTGTGACGAACTGATGTTTGGTCAGCATGTTCCCACTTCAGGACAACAACAGGAGATAAACTGCAGTAACCTGTCTTCAGTTTCACAGCAGGTGCTTTACAATAACCCTTCTTCAACAAGTAATGCAACAAATCGAAGTTGGGAAAGTATTCCTACCTCGCCTACGGACGTGACAACCCCATCCCAAGACAACCCCAATAGTACAGAATATTACCTCACTACTTTAACTTCGCATTTTTCTTCACACGACCTTAGTAACTGAAGATACGTGTATTTAAAAGTTATTACTTTATAGTTAGTGGAACAAAGTTTGTATTTCAGTTTTTGATATTAAATAATAAAATGCCTATAAATAATGTTCTTACATTAATGTGTCTTTCTTCTGGCGAAATACATGTACGAAAATTTGATTGCTTATAGATATTTGCATCGATTCCATTAAGTATGTAGGAGAATGTTTCTGGTAACATTCTGAAATAACTTATTTGGTTGATTCAGTAATTCTTGAAATAACGTGTGATATTCCCCATTCGTTTCTCTTGAAGTAAAAACCTTATTCGTACATTCACTTCTTCCACTCAAAAGTAATATTTTTAATAACAAAGGACTTTCGAGAAAGTAGTCATCAACATCCATTTTGTGAACTGACGAAACGACTACTGACCTTCGTCAGTACCCGCATTCACTGTAACCACATATTTCAGAAGAAAAGTTCTGACGAATTCGTCAGAATTATTATTCGTCCGAATACGCATCTACTATAACCGTAGCCTAATAGGCTTAGGTTACAATGACGATTGTCGACAAGCACTCATAAGGTTAAATTTGTTAACTTTTCCGTCATTGTTTATTCTTGAAGCGTGACACTAAGAAGAATACTTCTTTATTTCCACAACAAAGAGATCATCATTAGTATACTTGCACTATTGCAGGTTAACAATATCTCAAAATGATGCGAATTATCAAGCGCAAACGCTGTTCAATGGTGTACCGGTAAACCTAAGAAATGTGACCTACAATCAATTTAGAAGTAATATAAATAACTTCCTACAAAAAGATACCTTCTATACCATCAAAGGAAGTGGTACAATCATACCCAATTAAAATTGCATAATAATCAAAGTTTATATTAATTTATGCTGTGATACAATCATATTCTTTAACGTGGTGTTATGTTTTCTTGTTTGTTTCTTTGTTCGTGGAGTCTAATTTTTCAACAGTTTATTGTTTCTTATACCCTCTGACTAATGAAAGTGCACTTATTATTGTTATTATTATTTTTTTGTTTGCTACGGCTAAACTGCTAGGGTCATATTTTGTCATATTTTTTAGTATAGCCCTGTTTCCTGTAAGAGTTCTACAAGGAATCGAATCGTTTTCTTACCTCTTGCAAGCAATGTATCGATAGTATCCGTAAGATTGAATTTTCTTCTAGCGTGAAGGTTTACAGGACACCTTAGTAAAATATGCGTGACATTTAATTCAACGTTGCATGTATCACAACACGGTTTAAGGCCTCTTGTCATTATGTGGAGGCTGCTGATGTTAGTATTCCCAATTCTTAGTCTGCTTAAAATGACTTGTTCACGCCTTCTCGCTGAAGTCGTTACTTAAGGCTTTTATTGCGCTGCGAGAGTCGGTACAGACAATAAATCGGTCGTGATAATAATTTTCCACGAAAAGCAAGGCATGCTTTATGGCGATTAATTCCGCGGTAAATACGCTCTCCTTAATATGGAGAGAGAAAATATGGTTAATGCCATCACACGACAAAACGCAACCGACACCATTAGGTGTCTTAGAGCCATCAGTGTAGATAAATCGGTACCCTAGGTAAGTTGCTACATGTCTAACCTGCATGTAAACATTTTTTTGAAAGTGCACTCGGCTAAGCTCCTGCGTACGGTCGTTTGACCGCAGAGCACTTGGATGCGTGGTGTTTTGGAGGGTTGTTACAATGGTGTTGACGTGGTTAGATAACCACTAAAGGATAGGCGCCACAGGTTTTAGTCAAGAAAGAGGAGAAAAGGAAAGAAAAAGGAAAAAGAGGAGTAGAGTAGGGGCAGGCCCTGTAAAACCTGAAACAGGTAGTGCTCCAAAAAAAAAAAAAAAAGGAACAATGTAAAAGAGAGACAAACTTTTACCCGAACAACCACACAGTAATCGTTTATTTAATTTAATTTAAACTCAAATTAATACTTGTCGAATAAATATCGAACGTAAACAAATATGATACTATGCTAGTTTTCCCCCAAAGTATTCATAACAATCTTAACTTACAACATAATTATAATTCAGCCCTGACGATGGCAAGTGGTGAGCCGTCGCAGATGCCCACAAAGAATAAAGAAAAACTAAATGTATTTAGTTCGTTAATCGAACCCTAAATGTAAAAGAAAAGTTTCGTTAATTGTGCCGCTCCCGACGGTTGTAAGTACTTACAAATCGCAGCCGAAAGGGCGAAAGTAACCCATAAAGTGCGATCTAAAATAGATCCACAATGAAAATAGTAGTGCTTAATTTTTGAAACGGCTTGCCTACGTTTCACAAAATAGAATTTAAATCCCCAATGATTTTAATTTCGGTTTCTTGAATTTTATTAAAAACATTTAGAAGTGGTATTAAATAGAAATATCTGGATAGTCTGTTCAGTGCAAGGCATAGAATTGAAGCAAGACATTCAATAGTACAGAAATTTTTATTACAGCAAAACCTGCTCTGAACAAAATTATCCGTAATGACAAATAATTAATATTAATCAAAGACAAAGTACAGAAAAGCTACAGAAATTCTAAATTTGACTATAAATATATATACGGTTTCATACAATGACTGTAATTCATTTGACCTCGATATTTGTTCCACCCTGTATAATATATTTTAAAAACAGGAGCTTCAACGCGCAGCTACCGTGAAACAAAGTAGGTCAACGTCCCAGTGAAGATAGGTGTGGTTTTTTTTTTCTTTCTTTTTGTATGTAGAAATTAATTACAAATTGAACAAATCAAACTCTATATTAATCAACCCCTTTAGCCTCCAGCAAAAGAGTGTTATTACAGGGATTGTAAATGATAAATTTTGTTGCAAGTAAGTAAAAAAACGAAGGTAACCTAAGTATGTTGTACGGATTTTAGAAATACCCTGTTCATTACACAAGTCCTGTGTATATTGAATAATAAAGAATTCTGACCTTTGATGAAGAATTACCAAACTGTAAATGCCCTTCGTGTTTCGAAGGTGGTAGTTACTTTGTGAACCAAAACAGCTAATCAGTAATTAAGAGCCAGCATTCCAGTAAGAATAGGTACGGAGGTGATCGGTAGTGCATTCCCATTTGCTAGTTATGTATATAAATAAAGAATAGCTGTTTATTTCGCCGGTATCAAGGCGCTGAAAGTGATACAAGTAAATACGTTGCTAATTACCTTATACAAGCATACCTCTTTTAGATGTTTAGAGCCGATAGCGATGATTTCGTTTCAACAGACCTATGTTATAAATTTAAGTAATCGTGCGAAAGTGCCTAAATGAAAGAATCGAATTACTAAAAGTTGTCGAACATGTGTTAAACTTACCGGAGGATGTGAAGATTGAAAATTGCAATAATATCCGCTTGTAAAGCGTCAGTAAAGTTTTATACCAAAAAAAACATTACTTTATATGAAAAATTTTCCAAAGAAACGATGCTTAAACATCTTATAAACGGAAGGAAAAATTTTTCTTGCAGATCAACCTTCTCATCGGAAAATGGCGTGTTAAGAAAAGAAAGATTAGGAACAACGCCCTAACAAAAGCAATATTACCAAACTATTAAAATTATTCAAACTAGATAAGAATGTTAAAACCCAATTATGATAAATAAATATTTACAGATATCTACTAGTTGTCTTTTAAAACAAGATTTCTTTTCAAACTCTAGTAAATGACCATAAATTTTAGAGATGGCGCAACTTATATCTATAAAGGAATAAAAAAAAAGATGTGTACGTTAAATAAATTAGTTTTTAACTGTAGAGATGCGAAAAATAATTTTTGAGGTACGCAATTAAAAACATTCCACCAACGAATAAGGAAATATTAATCTTTAGATCTAACTAATTAGTTCATTCATTAGATAAAGTAAAGGAAATTATCGAAAATACACGTTATTCGCGATAAACACGTAACAGATTCCCCCCCAGCAAAATTAAGACCTCGGAAGAGGAGTTATAACGATGTACGGTAGGAAAGAAAGAAGGTAGGAGGAAGAGAGAAGTTTGAGCTTACGCTCAGGACAAGAAGCCCTAAAATCCCTAATGACCCAACCCCATATATTTTCGCCCAACCCCACACATATATATATATATATATATATATATAAATATAAGTAAAAACCAAACCCCTGCGAGGAAGTAAACAACCCTAAGCCATTCCCAACCCGGAGCAAACAAAGTAAACCCAACCCAAAATAAGAAGAAATGAGAAGACAGGAAGAAAGTTAAGTGCGGACGACAATGACGCATATACCACCAGAGACACCCATAAAGCATACAACTCAAGCATTCCACGAAAGAACAACCTGACTCCAAACTCCCACGTGAGCCCTTCGGCATTCGGCCGGTACTAGGAAAAAATAGAGAGAAAAGAAAACAAAAGTGAAAGGAGAGCATACCGTGAAGCGATAATACTTCCAAAAAAAAAAAAACTAGGAGAGAACAAAAAAGGTCTATTACTAAAGTTAAGGAAGCAAAGCGGATAAGGATAAGGTGATTTGGGTAGGTAGGTTGTCTTCGTCTCAGTCATTCCAAAAGCAAACACGCGTGGTATACACGGAACCTAAAGAAACCTAAAGGACAGTAGAAGAGGAAGAAAGAAGAGAAACCCAACCCACTAGAAAAGTACCCCACCCTCAACCGAACTTAAGGGCCGGCAGCCTAAAACCAAATTCCCAGAAGAACGCCCATCCCAACCCACAGGAAAAGAAAGCCCATAATTTTGACCCCTTGCCAAAACGTGAATAAAAGGAGCCCTTAAAGACCCCAACTCAACCCTATGCCACCATGAACTAGCACAGATGAAATGGCATAGGTGCTATTAAGAGATAGTAGGAGAGAAAGAAGAAATCACATTTGCGGCGAAAATTTTCCCCATTGACTCTGATTCCCGGGATCCCGTGGTCACCGAAGCTCGCACGGGAAGGCGTACCCATCCGTTCCTCTTAGCTCCATTCATACAAGCATTCATCCAGTAAAGTGAAATAGGAAGGTAGAGTAGATTTAGATCAAAGACAGAAGATAGGAAAGTGAATGAACAGGGCAAGTCTCCAGAGATCCCCTGAGGAAATTAGTAGGGAAGACCCCGAAGAAATGCAGACAGGAAAAGAGAAGGGACCGGATGTAGAGGTCACGGAAGACGAAGGAGAGGTCTCCGTAAAAGTAGCCCGCCAGTATCGCCCAACCAACCGCCCATACGAAAGAGAGAGCCAAAAGGAAAGCCAAAACGTCACAATAGCAAAAGAAAAGGAAGTAAGGGTTTACATAGGAGGTTTGTGTCTTTGCGTCGTTTAGGATAGCGAAGGGATCGATCAGGACGAGGAAGAGGACAGGAGGACGCCAAGTGCACGGAGGAATCGGACTCAGAAGAATCATCGGCCGGTATATGTGGCTTTAAATCTTTGACGTGATAAACCCCGAGGATTTACCAACAGAATTTTGAGTTCATAAGTCCAGGAAGATAACACTCGTTTTATTAGGAACGGACCAGTAAACTTTGGAGCAAGTTTCGCATTAAAATGCCGCGCCGCGTCTGATAACACGTAGTTGCGTTTCCACACCTTATCTCCGAGTTTAAATTTAACCGGTCTACGTCGTAGGTTATAGCGTAGATGTTGACTTTGATAAGCTTTAGCCAGTCGTTTATTGATATCAGTGTGAATAGAATCGAACGGACGAACTAGTTTATTGTCGGAAAGTTTTTCGCGATCTGGGTCTAATAAAGTAGAATCTGGAGAAGGTGGTGGACCTAAAAGGTCGCCAAATAAGTTATGTTCGCGTCCAAATAAAGCGTAATAAGGAGAACAGCCAATAACTTCGTGCTTTGCAGAGCGGATAGCACAGCCAATTTTGTTTAAATTTACGTCCCATTTACGTTGGTTCTGAGTGGTATAGGAGGAGATTAAAGTTTTAGGACTCGGTTAATTCGTTCCGCAGGATTCGCTCTAGGATGGTATTTAGCGTTGAAAAGGATAGTGGTTCGATAATCAGAACATAATTTCATAAATTCTTTACTGCGAAACTGTACACCATTATCGCTAATAATGTACTGTGGAGTACCAAATAGAAGAAAATATTATCTTCCACGACTTGACACACAGCAGAAGCAGTAGCATGGCGTAAGGGAAAGAAACAGGCAAATTTCGTAAAGCAATCCGCTATAACTAACACAAAAGCATGTCCTTTAGAGGACCTAGGAAGAGGACCGACGATATCCAAACATAAAATTTGCCAAGGCTTAGTAGGTTTGGCTCTTGGTGCTAGAAACCCCGGTGGAGCAGACTGTTCAACTTTATGTGCAGAACAGACAGCACATTGCCGAATATAGCGAATGACATCTGCACGAAGTGCAGGCCAGTAGTAATGAATAGAAATTTTAGCAATAGTTTTAGTGACTCCAAAGTGACCAGAAGTTGGAAGATCGTGGTTTTCAGAAATAATACGTTTGCGTTGTTCTTTAGGAACGACTATTTTCCAATGGGCCGAAGAAGAATCTGAAGAAGAAAATTTGGAACGTTTATAAAGGAGTCCGTCCTGTACAACCCAAGAAGGATATTTTCTAGGGAATGTAGAGATACGAGAAATGGTTTTTAAATACCATTTATCCTGAACAGGCAGAGTGACTAAAGAAGTTGAAGAAGTATTAATACAGTCTATTTTCGGAACTGATCTCGACAGAGCGTCAGGTACTAGATGTTCTTTACCTTTACGGTGAATAATTGAAAAGTCGTGCTGCTGCAGGCGAATCGCCCAACGACAAAGCCGTCCAGTAGGATTCTGTAAGTTATTTAACCATATCAAAGAATGGTGGTCAGTAACGACGGTAAAGTGAGAACCCTCAATGTAGGGACGAAGTTTCTCAATAGCCCAGATAACAGCCAGACACTCTTTTTCCGTAGTGGAATAGTGACGTTCCGCCTTAATCAAAGATCTACTAATATAACTGACTACCTTTTCGCCAGTAGGAAATTGTTGACAGAGTACCGCACCGATACCAAAGTCAGAGGCATCTGTTTGAATGACAAATGGTTGTGAGAAATCAGGACAAGAAAGAATAGGAGCTGACACTAGACATTCTTTTAAAGAAGTAAAAGCGGTTTCGCATTCAGAAGTCCAAACAAATGGAGCATTCTTTTGAGTAAGTGAAGTTAGAGGTTTAATGACAGAAGAAAAGTTAGGTATGAAACGACGATACCATCCCGCCATACCGATTAAGCGGCAAACATCCGAAACATTTTTAGGAACAGGTATTAAGCAAACTGCAGAAACTTTTTCGGGATCTACTAGAAGTCCATCCTTATTAACGACGTATCCCAAGTATTTTAACTCAGAACGGCAGAAATGACACTTGTCTTGTCTCAAAGTGAGACCTGCAGAAGATAGACGTTGAAAAATTTTTTCGAGTACTTCCAAATGTTTTTCAAAGGTAGGTGTAGCCAAAACGATATCGTCAAGATAAGCGAAGCAGTAAGGTTCTAAGTCTCCCCCCAAAACTCTATCAATTAGTCGTTGAAAAGTAGCAGGCGAATTGCGCAAGCCAAAAGGCATTCGAGTAAACTGAAAAAGTCCGCGTCCAGGGACGGTAAAAGCAGTCATAGGTTTAGATTCGTCCAAAAGAGGAATCTGCCAGTAAGCAGAGCGAATGTCCAAGCTAGAAAGGTAACGTGCATCACGCAAACGGTCCAGAATAGAAGATATGTAAGGCAAAGGATAAGCATCCTTTTCCGTCACCGCATTAACTTTGCGAAAGTCGACGCAAAACCGGTAAGAGTCATCTTTCTTTTTAACTAAAACAATCGGGCTTGACCAAGGACTATTTGATGGTTCGACGACACCTAATTGCAGCATCGTATCTAACTCAGTGTTAGCTACTCGTTGTAAAGCAGGAGATAATGGGTAATAGCGCTGTTTGATTGGCTCGGAATTAGTACGTATTTCATGTTGAACTAGAGTAGTACATCCTAAAGTGTCGGAATTTTGAAAAGAGTGATCCAGTAAAGTTTTTAGAGCAGAACGTTGAGATGTAGGAAGATCAGAGAAAGAACTCAAATGTTCAGAAGAGATAGTTGCTAAACTAGTATCATTACCAAATGTCCATTGTCCATGTCTAAGATCGGGGACGCAGTTAATCGCCTTCCAGAAGTCGATACCCAAAATTAGTTTGTGAGGTACTTCAGGCACCACGAGAACATCCAGCATGATCGTTTTAGATTCGACAGTGATCGGTAGAGTAATTGGACCCAGAATATTACAAGTATTACCATTCGCAAGTGTGCAGGCAGTAAACGAACCCACGTATAAAGATAGACCTAGTCGCTGTAAAATATGCCAACCCAAATTTCCTATAATAGTGCGTGAAGCGCCAGAGTCTAAAAGACCCTGAAAAGTATAACCAAAGATATTGACGTTTAAGTAAGGTCGTTCGTCGTTACGAACACCCGCAAAAATATAGTCAAGAAGAATGCGACGAGAGTCTGGTACTCCACAAAAAGCTGTTTCCGGGATAACAGAGAATAAAAATGTATGGGATAAACCACGAGAAGCACTTAATTCTTCTACCCGCGTTAAGAAATCAAAGAGAGAGGCAGTACTGTCGCCAGAGAACGATAACCCTAACTTGGTAATGGAGAAGTGACTTAAGGAAGGAGTAAAAGTAGAAGCTGAGGTACCCCGAGGCACATCAACGTCCTCATCGGAAGAAATTAATGGTGGTTCTACGTCCATAGGGTCAGGTTCGCCATGAGCCGTAGAATTTGCAGAAGGTCCCGCTATTGGTGAAGAAACTGTATCAGAGAATGTAATACGTTTACCCTTTTTCCTGTTTTGCTCTAAGTCAGAACGTAAATTTTGTAATTCGACTAGGAATTGATTTTTCTGAGCGATTTCCATTTCTGAATCCGCTATCATAAGTTCGCATCGTCTTTGAGCATGAAGTACTAAAGTACTCAGACGAAGAAAAGCAGCCGAAGTGCAGTCACCAATAGAAGAGTCGATGCCGGTATTTAATTCCCGTATAGCAGCGTTTAAAGCAATTTCGTCGTCCGCGAACGGAATCTGATGTGCAGTCATAGTAAGAGATTTGTTAGCGTCGAGTATTCTCGCGCTACGCACCGATTTACGTAAAGCTTCGACATTAACGTTACAGTCTAAACCTCTAGATAATAATTCATACATTAATTCTGTCTTCGTAAGACGATTAACATCAAAACGAAGTGTAACAGCCATCTTAGTAACATAAAAGATCAAATTAATTCAGGAAGTAAAGTAAAATACTATATCAAATATTATAACACCGTTGGCACTAACACGCCAAGTGTATACAATAACCTAAAGAGAAGAAAAATATTTAAGATAACCCCAAGGAATGAGAAGAGAAAAAAATTAAAATGTAGCTAAAAATTTGTACGTACTCCAAAACTCTGGCCGAAACGTTGGTCGCCAATTTTATGCTACATGTCTAACCTGCATGTAAACATTTTTTTGAAAGTGCACTCGGCTAAGCTCCTGCGTACGGTCGTTTGACCGCAGAGCACTTGGATGCGTGGTGTTTTGGAGGGTTGCTACAATGGTGTTGACGTGGTTAGATAGCCACTAAAGGATAGGCGCCACAGGTTTTAGTCAAGAAAGAGGAGAAAAGGAAAGAAAAAGGAAAAAGAGGAGTAGAGTAGGGGCAGGCCCTGTAAAACCTGAAACAGGTAGTGCTCCAAAAAAAAAAGGGAACAATGTAAAAGAGAGACAAACTTTTACCCGAACAACCACACAGTAATCGTTTATTTAATTTAATTTAAACTCAAATTAATACTTGTCGAAAAAAATATCGAACGTAAACAAATATGATACTATGCTAGTTTTCCCCCAAAGTATTCATAACAATCTTAACTTACAACATAATTATAATTCAGCCCTGACGATGGCAAGTGGTGAGCCGTCGCAGATGCCCACAAAGAATAAAGAAAAACTAAATGTATTTAGTTCGTTAATCGAACCCTAAATGTAAAAGAAAAGTTTCGTTAATTGTGCCGCTCCCGACGGTTGTAAGTACTTACAAATCGCAGCCGAAAGGGCGAAAGTAACCCATAAAGTGCGATCTAAAATAGATCCACAATGAAAATAGTAGTGCTTAATTTTTGAAACGGCTTGCCTACGTTTCACAAAATAGAATTTAAATCCCCAATGATTTTAATTTCGGTTTCTTGAATTTTATTAAAAACATTTAGAAGTGGTATTAAATAGAAATATCTGGATAGTCTGTTCAGTGCAAGGCATAGAATTGAAGCAAGACATTCAATAGTACAGAAATTTTTATTACAGCAAAACCTGCTCTGAACAAAATTATCCGTAATGACAAATAATTAATATTAATCAAAGACAAAGTACAGAAAAGCTACAGAAATTCTAAATTTGACTATAAATATATATATACGGTTTCATACAATGACTGTAATTCATTTGACCTCGATATCTGTTCCACCCTGTATAATGTATTTTAAAAACAGGAGCTTCAACGCGCAGCTACCGTGAAACAAAGTAGGTCAACGTCCCAGTGAAGATAGGTGTGGTTTTTTTCTTTCTTTTTGTATGTAGAAATTAATTACAAATTGAACAAATCAAACTCTATATTAATCAACCCCTTTAGCCTCCAGCAAAAGAGTGTTATTACAGGGATTGTAAATGATAAATTTTGTTGCAAGTAAGTAAAAAAACGAAGGTAACCTAAGTATGTTGTACGGATTTTAGAAATACCCTGTTCATTACACAAGTCCTGTGTATATTGAATAATAAAGAATTCTGACCTTTGATGAAGAATTACCAAACTGTAAATGCCCTTCGTGTTTCGAAGGTGGTAGTTACTTTGTGGAACCAAAACAGCTAATCAGTAATTAAGAGCCAGCATTCCAGTAAGAATAGGTACGGAGGTGATCGGTAGTGCATTCCCATTTGCTAGTTATGTATATAAATAAAGAATAGCTGTTTATTTCGCCGGTATCAAGGCGCTGAAAGTGATACAAGTAAATACGTTGCTAATTACCTTATACAAGCATACCTCTTTTTAGATGTTTAGAGCCGATAGCGATGATTTCGTTTCAACAGACCTATGTTATAAATTTAAGTAATCGTGCGAAAGTGCCTAAATGAAAGAATCGAATTACTAAAAGTTGTCGAACATGTGTTAAACTTACCGGAGGATGTGAAGATTGAAAATTGCAATAATATCCGCTTGTAAAGCGTCAGTAAAGTTTTATACCAAAAAAAACATTACTTTATATGAAAAATTTTCCAAAGAAACGATGCTTAAACATCTTATAAACGGAAGGAAAAATTTTTCTTGCAGATCAACCTTCTCATCGGAAAATGGCGTGTTAAGAAAAGAAAGATTAGGAACAACGCCCTAACAAAAGCAATATTACCAAACTATTAAAATTATTCAAACTAGATAAGAATGTTAAAACCCAATTATGATAAATAAATATTTACAGATATCTACTAGTTGTCTTTTAAAACAAGATTTCTTTTCAAACTCTAGTAAATGACCATAAATTTTAGAGATGGCGCAACTTATATCTATAAAGGAATAAAAAAAAAGATGTGTACGTTAAATAAATTAGTTTTTAACTGTAGAGATGCGAAAAATAATTTTTGAGGTACGCAATTAAAAACATTCCACCAACGAATAAGGAAATATTAATCTTTAGATCTAACTAATTAGTTCATTCATTAGATAAAGTAAAGGAAATTATCGAAAATACACGTTATTCGCGATAAACACGTAACAAAGTATTCCGTAACTCGCGATACCTTTGTTAATACTGTATATTAGACGTTTCTTGTAGGCTCTTAGGGACGTATCGAATTTCGAATATCTACTGCACCAAGGCGGGACTTCGTACAGTTGGCTTTGTATGTCGGAGACATCGCAAGTAAGCTATAATTATCTATTATTTCCTTACAACGGATGGTGCAAGGACGAGTGATTGTGGCACTGTCACTAAATGCTCTGAGATTGCAGTTGAGCAGCAAGTCATAATTGGGGTGACAAGGATTCGTTAAAATTTTCGTGTAATAATTCATAACGAGTCTTTCGAAGTGATACGATAACGGTTCCAAACCGGCTTCCCAGTAGACGAAATATCTGGAACTCGTGCGGAATGCACCTAGAGCTAACTTCAACGTTGTATAATGAAGAGATTCGAGAGGGGCTAGCCATGACTTTCTGGTTGAAGAATAGACAACCGAACCGTAATCGATTTTCGACAGTATCGTGCTACGATATATCGTAAGTAAAATGTCCCTGTCGCTTCCCCAATTTAAGCTTGAGATGCATCTCATAATGTTCAGTACTTTCTTTTACCTTGTTGCTAAGACTTCTGTATGTCTCTTCCATGACAACTTTTTATGTAGAACGACACCTAGGATTCTGTATTAGTCGACCAAGCGAATAGAGACTCCTTCCATTTGAACGAAAGGGCCATGTTGGCATGACCTCAGTCGACAGAAGTGAACAGCAACCGTCTTCGAAGTAGAAAAATGGAACCCGATTTTAGTTGACTATTCCTTCAAGCGATCTATGGAGGCCTGGAGCTCCTCCTTTATTTCAATGATCGACTTCTAAGATTTATATATGCATAGATCGTCAACGTACAATGCTTTTCCAACTGAATCGTCCAACTTTCCAAGCAATTTATTAATTGCTACGTAACGCTTAGAGCTGATCCTTGGGTATACCATTCTCTACCACGTACGAGTGTAACTAAGTATTTCCTAATCGTAAGCGTATTTTACGGTGCGATAAAAAACTGTTGACGAATTTAATTAGCTTTCCTTCTATTCCCCACTCTTCCATTGTTTTGACGTCGTATCGTAAGCCTTTGCTATGTTGAAAAATACAGACACGACATGTTCTCGTTTGGAGAAACTTCTCTGCATGGTGTTTTCTAGAGCTACCACATTGTCAAGTGTCGAGCGATTCTTTCTAAAACCGAACTCAAACGGAGATGACAAGTTTCGGCTTTCAAGGTACCAGATTAGTCTATAATTTACCATTCTCTTCAGGACTTTCCCATTGAAGAAGTTAGCGATACGGGTCGATAACTCTCGGGAACATCGGGATTCTTCTACGGCTTCAAGATGGGGACAACTGTTGCGGTCTTCCAACAGTCTGGGTAGTTACCTTCGTCCCAGAGTTTACTATATATGTCGAGAAGCTGCGTTTTTCCTTCGTCAGGGAGATGTTTAATCATCCCGTACGCAAAATCGTCGGGTCCAGGGACGAATTGTAAATGGTAAATTATATGTAGTCTCTAATGTCGTATTAAAATCAATAAGCACTTCGAGTGAAACTTTCTTATTTTTAAAAGCGTTGTTATAACTATGGGTACTACTAATATTTGAATAATGTTGCGCCACAATTTCCGCCATCTCCGATAGATCGGGCATGCATTTCGATCTTCCGTTAGGATAACGGGAATAGAGGCATGTGATCGTCCAGATATATCTTTGACCTTTTTCCACATCTCGCTTATAACCGTGGTAGATGTCAAAGTTGACACCTTCCCCTTCTAGCTATCAGTTTTTGCGGTGAGTATAAAACGCCGTGCTTTAGGTCGGCACTGTTTGTAACGGATACAATTTTCAACTGTCGGATTACGCCTAAAATACCTAAAAGCTCTTTTTTATGCTTAACAGCCACCACTACCTCGTTGTTCCGCTATCGAACAATTCTCGTTTTCCTTCTAGAGGAAGATTATTATTATTATTATTATTATTATCATTATCATTTTTATTACTATTATTATATGTCAAGTGGCAAGGCCAAATGGAGAAGCCAAGAGTGGCGGGGACGTCTTGTGGTAGTTGACAAAACAGTGCCAGATTACATGCCAACCCAAGCACAACGGGTGTCAGAGGAAGTTACCTTGCAAGTATAGCGTTTACGTGCCAATTAGATTCCGGCGGCCTCAGTTCATGCTCAATCGTCGTAGCAAGCACTTTGCTGTTTTGGAATGGAAAGAGTTGAAGAAAAATTTAATTCAAATTTGGTGCTGGAAGTGAATAGGTGTACGTGCTTATCTTGAACCCTTGTGTTCATGGAGCTTGTTCCCATATTCCTTTACGAATTTGACCTATGCCAGAGCAGTCCCTGTCAATAGCTCCATTAGGGTTGTAAACTGATTTAGACCTCATTGTTCTTAGAAAATTGTGCAAATCACGTATAGCTAGTATGACTTTTATAGCAGTTTTCGGATCCAACAAAATTGGTTTTCTAGGTATGCGAAAAACAGAAGATACTATTTCGAAAGTGTTTCAAGAACCTCTACGTGCTCTACTTAAGTGGTAAGTGAAAATCCTTTTCATTGAACCCTTATCTTGTTCTCCAGCATAGAGCTTCAAAATATTGTGAGAGAGAGAACGCATCATTATCAAAGAAAACGAACGGTGCAGCATTATTTCTTCCAGGAAGCCCGCACTGGTTGTCATGGTTGTTCTAGACCCCTTTTGAATTTTTTCATTAAATACACCCCAGTCCCATTATAACGAATCTTTTACGTTCTTCGTTCATTTAGTTTTAAAAAAAAGTTTTTAATTATTAATGATTTATAAGTGTGTGGTAGGCAACTTAATTTGCATTGGTGTAAATTAAGTGGCATATCTTCTTAGGGGTTTATACTTCCATATCGTTGAATTATTTTTTTGCACATATTTCTCGCGCATAGCTACATCACCTGATATCGTAAGCGTCCTTTTTGAATTGCTTCATGTACGTTGTTTTAAGCAAAAACCCATTTTGGTTTCCACCTAAATTTTGTGAAAAGTGCCATTGATTTAATGGTAAGACACCTTCAACTCGTATTATATTAAAATCACAACATTTGCTTTTTGCAGGCACTTTTATTACGTTTTCTACTTTTACCCCTTTTACTACTTTTGGTACTTTGATTTTTATGATTACATTTTTGCATTTAATTCAGATCTAAATTTAGATCTCATTTTTATTTGAACCTTCAAGAGAATGCAATAAATTCTGGATTATTCAAATTTCAATGAAAATAAATTTGTAAGAAGTAAATTCAACTTTGGTATGGTTTACAACGTACAACATTGAAAATACGATATATTGCGCAACATTTTTACATCTATGGTTTACATTTCCGCATTCCTTTTAATAACAGAGGTTCTCATAAAGTTGTACAAAAATTTTATAGCAGGTATTTATAATATAATATATAAAGCTATTAACACTAGTTTTAAGATTTATTTTATATAATCCCAAATTTAAATGCTTAATAAACATAGTTTGTATATCTTTTATTTTGACATTTTGGTGAATTCTTTATTGTATCCTCGGTTTAGTTATTCCGAGCGTAATAAAAAATAACTTGGCGTCCGAGATAACTTTTATTATTGTTACATTGAAGTTACTATATTGATGTTAGGTGGAAATAACTAAGCAGAAATTTGTTGGTAATTAAGCAAATCAAAAAGCATGAACCTGGTCCGATTTAATCTATCAACTGAGTCAACGGCATCATCTTCTATTGAGTGTTTTGTCTCTAGTTATTTTAACGATTTGTATTGAGAACGCTTTAAAACATCTATTTACACTTTTACACCATCCTTTGACAACCCACAATAGCACAAAATTGTAGCTTGCGTCTACAACAGCAAATAGAAAGATACTAAAGAATCCCTTGTAATTAATGTATTTGATTACACCTTCAATCGGTGCTTGTACAGCTATATGCTTACCGTCAAAGGCACAGGCACAATTTGGTAAATTCTACTCATCATTGAGCTCCTTTACTTTCATTTTCCATTCAGATACATTTTTAGGTGCCTAAAACAAAATACTGGTACTTTTCATTTTATTCTATATTAACGCAATCTTACTAATAATTTTTTTAATTTATTTTTTAAGGACCACTGGACCGAGCAACTCCTCAGCAGTCAGGTGAGGTGCTACCGGAGATTAACCCAATTAGTATCCACTTCGAGAGGAGAGAAACGATTTTTCCAATCACAATGCATAGTTAGCATAAGATCTAAACCGAAGCTTGCTGCAATAGAAGTAGCCCTTGCTATCACGATAGATATAAGCAGGGAAATCTGTAAGATACCATGTTCGAAGAACAAATAGTTGTACAAATACGTAACCTCCCATTACTTTATGCTAGTTGTGAGGCTAATAATAACAGTACTCATGTACTCACAGCCGTTCACCTATTCCTGGTACTTATTCAATTTCTCAAACTTATCAAGTTCCAAACCTATTGCCTACAACAGGTTGCCACCCTTAACACTCTGCTTCGCTCACATATTCCTGTAGTGTAAGGACTACTAACAGCCTGACAACCTGTACCCTTGCTCCAGATAATGAAGAACGAGTTAATAACCGTACCTTCTCGCCGGCATCTGTACATGATTCGCTGTGATGACTTTATGTACCTGGATCGGCTCTTAGACCGGGTCGTCCCCACCAAGGCGACACCCTTACCAGCAATGGCGACACAGGTCACCTCTTCAGAATACCGAAGCAGAGCATTAGTCGCCAAGCACAATTAGAGCCGCTTTGGCGTCAGCGGGTACGCCGCCACTGTCCTCTCATCATGTGCTTATGCTAAAAGAGCAATATATGCAGCAGGAGCTGAAGTAAAAGGTATTTTTGGGGTTAGGTTACTTAGGAAATGTCAGACTCAGAAGTATTAGTAACTGGCATTGTGGTATTGGTTGAAAAAAAAATTGCCGATTCTTCTGAGGAAGTGGGAGGAACTATATTTACGGCTGTGGCGCGTAGAGATTTAAAAACAGTGTAAGTATATTCTTGGATAAAGGAATGCACGCCTCGGAAACACTTTAGTGGGGAAGAAGGTAGGAAAATCCGCAAACAAATAATAATTATTTACTAAATTTTAACATAACAAAAAGAATGGGGAAGTGTAACAATAAATTACATATGAGAAAACTGTACAAAATGGAAAATGAATAGGCCAGAATTAGTAATTTGAATTGAAAATAAAACAAATTACATCTAGTTTAACACGAAATTAACGTTTCTACATTATCTACCTATACATTTAGCAATACTTAAAAACGCAACTACTTAAACCACGAATTGAAGTGTGTATGCTCCTTCCACAGTGATAGATCAATTGATGGCAACTCTTCACAGGATCCCAAAGGATTGCTACGAAAATGTAGATGTTAGTAATTAGAAATTAACTATTTACTAATAAAGGAACCTTTCAGATATTTGTTCAAATGCACGATGTTGCATTAACTTTACGTCATTTCCATTATCGCATAGTAATCTTGCCAAGTTTGCTTTTCGAATTTCATTTAATTGGTCTAAAAAATAAAAAATCGTTAGAGATTGTAGTTATGCACTTTTCTAACTTACCAAGTGAAAATCCAGGACCGGTATGAGGACTTCCATTTTCGTAAAAGAATCGATCACCAACACGTGTTCGGTAGAATTGTTCAGTAAGGATACATAAGTTAACAGTACCAGCTAAAGTTCCTGAAAGATGATTTTCAAGAGAACCTCCGGCATTAAGATCAACATCATCTGGATGCTCATAAAGTGATGCCAATTTTTCAACATTCTAAAAATAGATGAAAACACCAGTAAGTTGTGGTTTATTTACATTGACCTTAAACTAATATGCGAGTACCTCAAAACGTCAGATCAGAACATCATAAAGCTATACGTGAAGAAGGGTTTCTTAGTAGATTACCGAGTTCATATTATAAATAAAAGAAAATGTTATAGGGCATTCGGGCCTGTGACATCTCGTGAGTGAGCTTAATTCTGAATCGTGGGCCAGAACTGCTTAATCTGTATGTTTTTTAAATATCCTATGCACCGTTAAGTATGCTATCTTGGTTATTAAAAAATGTTACTGTATATTGAAGCATTCTGTATGCAGTTAGAATTTTAAATTGGCGCGAACATGAATGGGGGTATATACTGTACGGAGTGAAGTGGACAGCAGTAGTAGTGCTATGATGGAGAAATCATGCACATACAAAGTTTTAAACGTGGGTGCTATAGAGATTAGTCTTATTTCTCGTGATCACAGAAACCAGTAATTAATTAGCAAAAAATTGTTAGCGTTGATTGAATACAACTCCCAATATTCCGTATAAGTTGTGATTTATTAAACGTACTGTATGGGAAAATTTACAAACGTTCGAATTTAGTATTAATACCAAAACATAAAAATAAACCTATCTACTTTAAAATAATTAATCCGAAATCAAGCCATCACATTAATTAGCACATTAATCGTTAAATACTGACAAGCCATTGTATAGGGGAACGCTTTGTAATGAATTGCGAAAGAAAAATAGTTTCAAATACCTTTTGTGTTTGTTATAAAGTTGTTTTCGTAATAAACAAACTCAAAAATTTAAAAGATGACTCCGTTAAACGTAAACACTGGTTTTATTTTATTACATCTCAATTAAAAATAGGACAATCGTCAGCGAGAAATAACCTATTTTGTATTATAATGTACACGTTGCACGCAAAGTTACAAACAAGTCTTCTATGTTTATTTCATTTAGGACTAGGGAGGCACAAGCATTCAAATAAATAAATTAGGATCCCGACAAATACAATTGGTCCATACTTAACTAGTAAAATAATTAAAAGCGCCACCATCCGCACTAATTGATGAATGTATATCTTAAAAGTTGTCTAATAGACATTGACGTGCGTTTGGGAATGAATTTGTCATGAATGTGTCAATCTCGAAGATAACAATAATAACATGAAAATGTAAACTTTCACCATTTTCACACATAATTAAAATATTTATTTTTTTGGTATTAACATGCATTTTTTATTTATATTTATGTAAAGATAAATGAAAAATGCACGATTTAATACCTAAAGTATAAGTGTTTTAATTATTACAATAACATATACTAAGAGACCTGGACCATTCCATTTGGAAATGGTATAAGAGTTCAGTGTAGATCCAAAGACAAACTGGACTGTACTATATCTTTTGGGTGGCGTTCGAGGCCCTTTTACCTGTATTAACCCTTGGAACCAATAGATTGTCATCAATATTCCGTTTAGGTGTTGAAATACCATACCGTAAATAAGAAATATTGAACGAGTCTTAATTTGTGTACTAGAGGAAGCTGACTGCAAGTCTCACTTGTAATCGAAAGACATCCTTGCAGTGCACGTAAATACTGTTAATCGTGCGGCTAATGCCATCATGGGTATACAGAGCTTTTGTAGTAGACATTTTAGGTCAGCGAATGTGGTGCCATTTTTTAGCCGTAACAGGTGTAGTACACGATAGAGGTTGTTAAGTCTCACCTTTTGTTTAAAGTTTCAATATTGTGCACATTACGTTGGACAAATTCACCTGCTGAGAAAATTGATTAAGTCTTATTGTTAATATGGCGAGGTGCTATTCGAAACACTCGTGATTTCTTATAAATAAGTTGAGAATTTTTCATTTGGCAGCTTACATTGTTTTGTTTCAAAGCGGTACCGTGTTCTGTCACTATACCCAAGCTAAGGTCGAAATTTGGGGTCCATCTACTAGATAAATATTCAAAGGGAGCTACTATCAAGTTAACATATACCCTTTAGTCAACATTTGTTATCAAACGATGTAAAAAAACGGTGTCACTTCATTCTTAGAACGTATTAAAGCCGTAATACAACGCACTTTCATCTCGCCTTGCTGTTAAGAGTACTATAATTTGCCAGTAAAGAAACGTACACTTTGTTTTTGTTTACTTCTCCTATTTCTAACTTGTGTATATGGACATTTCCCATTTCTACTTCTAAATACAATGACAGTAATTTGATTTGAATTTGTGTACGGTTACATTCACGTGTGGATAAACGCACACTCTTAAGGTAACGTTCAGTCAGTATAGAACAATGTAGTTGATTGGTTTCGTTGTATTTTGAGAACGCATTAAACCTAAACATAACACGCTCGCTTCTTTGCCATGTTGTTAAAAGTACTATTTGTGATTGTTGTCAAAACCAATACAATCAACCAAATGGTATTAAGATTACCCATTTGAGCATTTGTTTACAACACCAAAGCAATTCGAATTATAGCTGTACCGTTGTATTTGAACGATGTCACGTCAATTTGTCGCAAAACGTCCATTTCCTAATCCAAGTCCGTTATGATAAAACAAAAGAAGTGAAATTGTCAAAATAAATAGTACAAATAAGAATAGACTGACGGTAGCATCCTTGCTTTCCGATAAATGTTGCGAAAATGCTCCGAAATCCGAAGAAGAAGTGGTTGACATTGTGTTTGTTGTAGAATGTTACAAGAACTGTTTATTGGATTTACGCGTGTACGCTGAGAGATATCCTAGCCGAACACATCCAAATTCACGTGCTTTTCAAGAAATGTTAAATAATTTACTGCTACAGGTTAAATGAGCAAGGATCGAAGCTAATTGTGAGTGAAGATAATGGATTGCAAGTTTCTGAAATTAGTACGAACACGGATATTTCAATGGGTCTGTACGTCTTAGTTTTCAGAACTATAAGTTCCGTCCGTTCAATATTTAACTGCATCAGAAATTGAAACATCAAAGTCATGCAAGATTTCTGCATGTGAGCTATCAAGAAAATTAATCAAGATGAATCCTATCTTATGCTCGTGTTATTTTCGTCACCACTTTCATTATTGCGCCGATGAAGACTTGCATGACAAGAAAATGGGAAACCACCAGCAAAAATAATTACTCCATGTTTGCAACAGTTATTTAAGATTCGTTAGTGGTGGCTTGGTTGAACTCTTTAGCCGCTCTACAACAGATGGTTTACCAACACGATAGAGCTCCTGCGCATAATAGTCAAGCCGGTGAAGAACATTTTGATGAAAGGTTTCAGCATTCATAGGTTGGTGGTGGCGGTCCAGTAAGTTGTTTGCCAAGATCATCAGTCCTCACTCCCATTGCCTTCTTTCTCTGGGGTAACATCAAAATCAAGGTATACGGGATGGTACCAATTACAGGCGAGGATGTGCGGGAGAGGATTCGCACGGTTTCCTTGGTGTATCACCTCAGACCGGAGTCTAGGGTCAGCGAGTCGAGGTTATAATTATATGGCCGCAACGGGAAAGCCGTCATTTCGAATATTTACTTTTGGTTGCTAGATTTTCCAACCTGTTTATCCTTATTGTTTCACTTAAGCTGCAAATGTATCCTTGTTTGAAACGTAGAATAAACATTATTTTGACCACATTTTTTTTTGTTTTACCCTGACGCATTTCTTGTAAAGTAGGTGCGCTGTGATCTTAGATGCTACACCCTGTAAGCAAGTATACATATCCAAATCATTATAGATTAACTCCAATAAAACATTAAAGCCATAAAAAAGTATGATTTTCACCTGCATAATAATACGAAATGAACACATAGAAGGTGCGCATGATTTAAATACTGGCGGATTTGTAACGTTTTGCGTTTTGAAAAGAGTTTTCATGAGAAAACTGGAAAATGCAATCTTAGGTGATGCAAAATTGAACATTTTAATTGGTGTAAATGAAGGCATAAGGAACTAAAGACCATTAACATACGTATCAGAAGAAACTGCTTAGTTTCGTTTAGGATATTCAAATAAATGAGGTTTTGGATTTGGGCGCTTTCAAAAGAACAACCTTGAAACTACAAAAGGGCTATATACAGATTATAAACAAAGTTTAAAACTGAAATCCTTCGAGTTTTTGAAATTATCCGAAAAAAAGGTCGACCTGACATGATCTATGCGCCCTAGTACTTAATAAAGACAAATGAGAAGTTATGTAGTCTTTAGGTAATTCGTATTTGTAATTGGGTACAAATAAAAACAAGAAAGGGAGTATCGTGAGGCCAATTAAAACATTTTAACTTTTTGAAATTATCCAATGTTAAGATATATTAAAAAATCAGATCAAAATATGACACTCCAGGAATCGATAATCAAAACATTAAAACTACATACATACACATGCATATACATTACCTTTCTGCAAAAAAAATTCGCAAAAGGGGGTAAGTATCTGTAACTATATACAACGTGATCAATCTCAAGTGTACTGTAGTGGTATGACAAAAATCCCTAGTTGTTAATATTGTTGTGTTTTGCAGTTGGCTGCTTTGGATTTTTAGTGTGGGTTTAGTCGTTTTAGTTTATGTCATATTATACCTTCGTTTTTCACTTTTGTATTTTCTTGAGTTATTTACAAACTGTCTATATCAAGACAAATTATATATTCTGAATTTCAAATTGTGATATCGAATTTAATCGTCATGCCGTTTTCAATCGAACTCGACACATTCATTGTTGTGGCTCATTTTCGTAGCGGCTTCCAAGATGGTAATGGGCAATGGCATTATTCATTGCAATCATGCGTCGATCAATTTACTGTTGAGTACCCAAATGAAAATATTAGTTACGAAACATTTAGTCAACATCGTAATCGATTGATAGCTCGATTCATGGAAACTGGTAGTGTTTTAAAACGCAAACGTGAAGCTTCGGCTACTGTCTTAACAGAGGACACCTTAGCAGATATCCAAGCAAGGATGAATGCAAGCCCCAATAAATCTTTGCGAAAACTATCTGCACAAACACGTAGGAAAAATTTTACCATACAAACATAATTTTACATAAATAATTTTCAGATGTATCCTAAGGAAGTGTCCACACTGCAGTAAAGAAGAATTTACATTTGTACCCATGCAAGGTGTCTGTACGAGATAGAAATTTTCAGCTT
Source organism: Vesta saturnalis (assembly GCA_036346205.1). NCBI lineage: Eukaryota > Metazoa > Arthropoda > Insecta > Coleoptera > Lampyridae > Vesta > Vesta saturnalis. The sequence goes on along the minus strand of JARFJB010000551.1, from coordinate 2,267,547 downwards.
AGAGTAAACTACTGTCAATGGTTCAACAATACGATGAACAATGATTTACTGGATGTATCTTTTTTTTCTGATGAAGCTTGGTTTCATCTGTCCGGTTACATAAACAGCCAAAATTATCGTACGTGGTCTACAGAAAATCCACATGTATTTCGAGAAACTACCTTACACCCTATCAAGGTCGGTGTCTGGATAGCAATGTCGCGACAACGAATATTTGGACCAGTATTTTTCGATGGCACAATTACTGCGGCAAGATACAGGGAAATACTTTTAGAACCATTTATTAATAATTTGGATGATCGTGAATTACGAAACGGGTATTTTCAGCATGACACCGCTACCCCACATACTGCACAGGCTACAATTAATTATTTACGAGACTTCTTTGAAGACAGAATCATTAGTGTAAATCGTTGGCCACCGAATTTATCAGACTTGACACCATTAGACTTTTTTCTGTTTGGTTATTTAAAAAACAAAGTGTTCAGCAGAAGATTGCATATTCTTCAAGAATTACGAGATGCTATAACTCATGAAGTTCATAATATTGGTGCCGAAATGTATTTGCGAATAAGCAACGTAGGGTGAACTTATGTTTACAATTTAATGGCGGTCATTTTGAACATATGCTGTAAAGCAAAGTGTGATAACTAATGTGTACCTAAGTAGTTAAAAAAAATTTGTAAAAGACATTGTCATTCCATAAACACGTACTGTAAATTTTATTTAATTATAATGAAATTATAACATTTAAATACTTAAAATTCATTATTTTGTAATGATTTAATCCAATCATTAAATAATATTTTATTTATTTTGTTGTATTTTATAGGGATGCAGTGTAATCAAATACAAAATAGTCATTACTTAAATTAAGATAATATTTTATAATATGTATAAGTTAATGACCTTCATACAGATTTGAAACTGATCGTAGTTTTTACTCGAACCATGCTCTAGAGTAGCTAGAGCAATACAGCTTCTTACCAACCTATCATTGGTACCAACTTAAATATTTTGATCACGTGGTATACACTTAAGATTAATCACTCTGTATGCAATAAATAAGAATTTGGTTAACAATAGTTATTTGTACAATTAGAAAAAAGTGGCGTTTTTATAACTCGAGTTCAAAGTTTGACAACGAGATCAATAGTTCTGGTATTTTACATAAATTATAAAATTATCGTAACGACATGTATTAAGTAAGTAATGTATACTTAGTAACTATTTTGTTCATTTTTTAGGTTATTTTTGGTTCATTTCGTTTTTGTTGTTTTGTAGGTTAAACATGTTAAATTAAGTAGAAATAAACCTGTAGGTTGGTCTTCACTCTCGATTATTAGTAAAAAATGTAATAAAGCTAACAATAATTTAAATTTGTATTTTTCCGCCACGTGACCGTTGCTGATGTTTCTTATTGGTACGGCATCGTCCATTTAAAAATGTCAGGGTGAAGACGGATGATCATGGTATTTAATAAAAGCTACTTTAACTAGCTACTTTAAGAATTATGTCATAAGTATAGGTTTTAGAAAAAAAACTCGTACGACAAAGAAGAAAATGGGTATTTTCCCATTTTAAATGTAATGATTATCGTGGTAACATTGATTTTTTAGTTTCCTTACAAGAGATCTTATTTTTGTCGCCTTTTTTAGACAGTCGTTTCTAAGGTAGTTTTAGAAAAAATAATAAATTAATCCCCGTGAGAATTATTAAATAAGTACTATCCCATCTAGTGGTAGAAATATGAACTACCTTTCTTCAGGGATCCACTCATATATGTAAGGTAATCCAGCGAAAAAAGCGAAGCACGTCATAAATTTATTTAGCTAGATCCAACTAATTATTATTATTACTATTCCGTATGTTAACATAACTTAAAAAAAGATAGAAACAATCTAGAACGTTGGAACTACGTATTTAAATTAATAATGTGCATCGGTTTTTCACCAATACATTAAAGGACCAAGCTTTGAATGCATTTAGCTATGATTTAAAATTTTAAATACAAAAAAGAACATCTGAATTGTTTACTTAGATACGTCAAAAAACTTTATAATAATTTTTCATAAAACTGTGCTTAATATGAAGGTATGTATTATTTATTAATTTTTGGAATTTCGCACATTTAGTGTAGACTTTTAAAATCTGACCAAATTAAGTTTTTTTTTAATTAGCGCATTGACACTTAAATTATCCAAACAAACGCAAATTGTACGAATCTGGTCACTAAATTTTAAATTCCTTTTTCAGAAGTATCACTGTTGTGTCCCAGGTTGTACAACTTACGACACTCTGAACAACTTCTTGCAAATACCCGTCGATACTGAATGGCGAAATAAATGGTTAATGGCCATACAAAGAAAACATTGGGTTGTAGACCACTCAACAATAGCATGCTTAAAACATTTTAAGAGTAGCGACTTTTTAGCACAAAAACGTTCAAATGGAAAGAAGGGAGACTCAATCAACTCATCAACGCTAACACTTTTAAAAGGAGCCGTTCCAAACGGCTTAGGTAAAAAACCCAATCCAGTAATAACTACTGAATACCTTCCACGAGAGATGTTTCAATTATACCCACGTGATTCTCCTGGACCTGAAACTTTTGAAGATATTGAAACAAATGATAATGCTGATTATGTTATCGATTTCTGGTATGTGAAATTGATGTATCATAAACGAATTAACAATTTATTGTCTTCCTGGAATGTACACAATAAAAATGATAGTTTGATATTTTACCTAACAGATTTTTCTGAAATACCTAGGGTTACGGTTTCAGTTAAAATTGATAGTTCTCTTCATGTTAGCGTTACCCTAGCTGGAAGAGAAATGGATCCAGCTGATTTAACATGGATTTTGCCGATTGGTGGAAAACTGAATAGATGGTCACAGTTGCATTTATTGTTATCAATTTTAGGTAAAAATAGCAATAACGTATGTTAAGGATAAGTAGTGATTAAGATTTTTGTAATTTACTTATTTGTGTTGATTTGTTGTTCCTAATGTTATTGTTATCATAAAATGAAACATAAACAATTTTTTTTTAAATAAATACTATACTCTGTTCCATCTTATTTTGCATTAGAGCAGACCTGTAGTGGTATTCTATTTGTCAAAATGACAAGAACTCAATTTGACGCCGTCCTATCAATGTAGTCGTGCTGTGTTGCCTACTTAAGTAATGCATACGATTAAGTTTCATTAATAATTTGTTGAAATTATTATATTATATCGTCGCAAAGTTCTAAATTTTATAAACACCTTAAAAATAGAGCAATGGGAAAAAGTAACGTAATGGTCTCTGATATATTTAAAGTACGTAAGAAGTTAAATAAGTTTTTTGTGTACACATTAAGTATGTATTTGGTTTTAGTTTTCAAAGCCCACCATCCAAGACATAACGGCAAGACCTCAAAATTTGAAGTCGATATATTATAGTGAACGCGATTTTGAGATCTCACCTTTCGGAACAACGACTAATTTGGCAATTTAATTCGAAAAATTAATATTTTACTTTGGACGAATTGTATCATCACGTTAAAACAGATTTCGATTTTTAAAGGGGTTGAACGGCATTATTTGGAATTTTGAGCACAAACATGTCAATAAACAGAAAATTTTGTATGAAACGAAGCACGTCGTTGTACCAAAAATTAAGTTTATTATTATAACGGTCCTAATATCCATCGTTGGTTGCACGATTCTGACATCGAAAGTAATCCATCCAAAATTATAAGTGAAGTCAAAAGGTATACCATTTTACACGTGGGGAGTAATCCAAGGTTTTTGAAAACTCAATTCGGGGTATGAAAATCGGGATTATCATAAAACCATGAAGGCAGACCGGTTTCAAAATTGGGTGATTAAACAGGTAATTCCTACACTGTCCATACTACCCGGAAATTGAGTTGTGGTTATGGATAACGCACCGTATCATTAGGTGCAGTTTGATAAGCCACCCTTATTTTCTAGTACGAAAGAACAGCTGGAAGAATGGATGGTTACGCACGGGGTCGAAGTTAAGGGCAAAATTACAGAAAACCAACGATGCTATGAAATTCAACCTTTTAGGTCAAGAGGGAAAGATTATGTAGTCGCGAAGTTTGTTGGTTTACTGCCCTTAACCATTGTGGACACATTGTTTGGATAGAAACATAATAGAATAAGAACTTTGATCCGGAATATTATGATAATTTAATGTCGTGGACGACTGTCAGACTTTATTTTTTGAGTGGTTTGAACAAACCTACTTGCTTTTTAGTAAAAGAGCTGGTACCCATTTACTGACGTACTGTACCTATATACCGTAGTTTCCTTCATATTCATTTTAAATGATAATTTTGCAATTACATTTCTTGTTTATATCAGAGTATTGTAAAAAGGGTTATTTAGTTAAATAATTAATTACGTATATTATTTGTTTTATTACTGAATAACTCGAAATGGAGTTTAAGCCGATTTATCTTGCAAAACTTTGCTTTAGTTATTTTTTAAATAAGAACTTAATCAAATATTTGTAGTTTACTTCCAAGATTTGGAAAAGGTTTCGAGTTTGATAAATTTAATTTTGTTCTCAATTAAAAAATTATGATGCAAATATAGAAGTTTAATAGATATTTTAATTTTGGGAACTTCAAAAAAAAGGATTAATAAGTTATTCAATATTCGCCGGAAATCTGTAATAATTACGTCAGTGGTTAGTTACGATTACGTATTATATTTTAATTGAATGAAGACAGAACCCTAACCTTATAAGACAAGTGTAGAGCTTAGCCCTATCGTGGCCCCCTTGGTGCAATTGTATGCTGGTTCTAACTTAACCTTACAGCTGTAGGCCTTCGCCCCGTCATGCAAAATTGTATTCTAATAAGGAGGTTCTTGTAAGACAGGACTTGTATCAGGGTCTGCGCCCAGGCCCCTTCGAGTTAAAATTGATTTTAGCGCCATCTAGTGGCGTATAGACTAATGAACATTTTCTATAAGAGAAGCTGATAATGAACGCCTCTCTCTTGCTCTATCTTGTTTCTCTCTCACCCCGCTCTCTTTCGGCTCTTTCTCACACACACACCAACAAATGAATTAATTAATCAATCTAAAATAAATCACGCTCGATCACCAGATCATTCTCAATCAATCAATCAACCGAAATTATGTCTTACAGTTTGCGGAAACCAGATTACAGTTCAAACTGAATACATTATAGTCTAATTAAATATGTTTTGTGTGTCCGTATGTACAATATGAATATTTTTCAAACCGATTTGTTATTAATTATTTTTAAGAGAAAGGTAAAATACGAGTTACAGTAATCAAGTTTTGTGTATTACTTTCTAAATTAGTTAATGATCGGAATGTAATAGCCAGTTTATATCCAGCCATTCACAAATCGTGTTTAGTGAGATTACATGTGGACACGTTGTATAAAAAATATTTCAGTTCAACGTATGGTACAGCTGAAAGAAAAAACACTTTTAAAGGTAAGCGTATTATTTTTAATATATGTTTTTTACCTGATATTGCTAACAAAAATGTCGATAAAGATTTTTGAAAATGTATTATTACTCTTATAGGATGACGTCATAAGATGAGCTCTACAGATAGTTAGTACGTATTCGTTGATTTTAAACTTGTAGTTATTATTAATTCGCGAATAATAATAAAACCATTAAAATCTTTTGCCTTTTATTTCCATTATATCAGATTGATATTCTTAAAAACACGTTAATTTAATTTAACTCTATGTTATATATAAGTAATTATTACTTTCCAGTCTTTTTTACAACTGTTAATGAACACGTTACAATGAAACAATTTTGTGTGTATGTAATTGAACATGCAAATAAATCAGATATGATGTTCCGAATGTATAGGTGGTGACTGTTTAGAGAATCTGCCTATACATAAAGCATCATTGCATTAGGGTAGAAATTATTTATTATTTCACGTCATATTTAATTAGACTTTAATGTATTCAGTTTGAACTGTAATCTGGTTTCCGCAAACTGTAAGACATAATTTCGGTTGATTGATTGATTGAGATTGATCTGGTGATCGAGCGTGATTTGTTTTAGATTGATTAATTAATTGATTTGTTTGTGTGTGTGTGTGTGTGTGTGTGTGTGTGTGTGTGTGTGAAAGAGCCGAAAGAGAGGGTGAGAGAGAAACAAGATAGAGCAAGAGAGAGGCGTGCATTATCAGCTTCTCTTATAGAAAATGTTCATTAGTCTATACGCCACTAGATGGCGCTAAAATCAATTTTAACTCGAAGGGGCCAGGGCGGAGACCCTGATACAAGTCATGTCTTACAAGAACTCCTTATTAGAATACAATTTTGTATGAAGGAAGGCCTACAGCTGTAAGATTAAGTTAGAACCCATACATTGCAAGGGGCCGATAGGGCTAAGCTCTACACTTGTCTTATAAGGTTAGGGTTCCCATACAATCTTCGGCCCGAGAACAAGTTGCGAAGCCCTGCACGTGTCTTACAAGAACCTCCTTATTAGAAATATGACGTATAAATAAATTTCCAGATAAAAGATCATCCAATAGCATATGACCATTTTAAAGCAATAGGATCGATAATTTTAATAATAATAATATTGTATTAGTGTAATTATGCAATTTCCAACATTGTATGCGTGTGCGTTTGCCTAACCTCCAGGGGCTAAACTACCAAAAAGTACCTTAATTAGATAACCATCAAAAATAATCCTAATACCAACCTCATGTCCAAGACCAACCCCTACATCTGCCCGTCACGTGAGCAAGTACAAAAATTGCCGTCAAAAAGGCTCTTAATACAACAACATTGAAATTCTATCATGGGTTGTCCCTCGAAAAGAAACCATAGGGTAGAAAAAACGCGTCCTATACGTGAGCTGTCATAAAATAATTAGGGTTGAAAAGGGCCTTCGAAAAGAAAGGGTTGAAAATACGGTCTCACACGTGGGTGTGTTAAAAATTAGGGGTTAAAAAAATACGTCCTACACGTGAGCGAGTAAAAATTAGGGGTTGAAAAGGCCTCCGAAAAGAAACCATTGGGGTGGAAAATATGGTCTCCACGTGGGCATATAAAAAGTGAAAGGGGTTTTAGAAAATCCAAGATGGGCGACAGGTGTCCGTTTACTACTGACGCCTATTGGATTGAGGGATAATAGTAGCTGACAGAAAATGGTCTCCTCCAGGATAGATTTTTACACAAACATTCCTTACCAGTAATAGCGCCTGAGCCAATTATACAAAATAAAAAATAAATCATTGAGCTTTTTGCAAACTAGGGTAATAAATTCCGGACGTAAAATCCTGCCCCATTCGGATGTCCGGGAGGCAGGGCCCAAGCGACCACGGTCATCGAAAGTATCAACTTTCTGATTCACTACTGCAACATCCGCGGTATCAGGTCTAATCTTAATGCTATTCACCAACATCTTGAACAATTACAACCTGATATTTTGTTTCTATCTGAAACAAAATATCTCTGAAAGCTCCGAGTCACCCGACTTGCAATTTCCTCAATACCACCTTCACTCTAACTTTCGATATAAAGGAGGCGTATGTGCCTACATCAAGGACAGAATTGCTTGCAAGAGGGTTTCTTCCTTAGAAAATAAAAATTTTGACGTGATTTGGTTTAAACATTCTGGTCCTAATTTTGTGAAATTCTACTGTTGCATTTATAGGTCTCCTAATGACAGTAACTTTCAAGACTTTTTCGATTGCCTTAGTATGAAAGATCTCCTGTCTCAGTTTCCATATTGCGATATCTCAATTGTAGGCGATTTCAATGTTCATAACTCTAATTGGCTTCAGTTTTCATCTACTACAAATCCTGCTAGTCATAGTGCAGAGACATTTGCTATTTCATGTGATCTCACACAAATGATTTCTGAACCCTCAAGAATCCCTAATAACCCTAACCATACTCCACGTCTTCTAGATCTCTGTTCGCAAAACCGATAGAACCTTGTGGTGTTTTAAGTCAGCTCGATGGAGTAATTTACGGGATTTCTTTGCAACCTTTCCATGGCGTGAATATTGTTTTAAGTCGTCCTTTCTTCGGACATCGCTCTTTCAGTATCTGAAGTCATCCTCATGGGAATGGAGTTATACATTCCCAAAAACAGTACCGTATAGGTCATTCACGTTCCCAACCCTGGTTCAATAAGGCTTGTGTTGATGCAATATCTTTAAAAATAAATATTACATTAAATGGAAATCTAATAAATCGGTCGACAGTCATGTAGAATACGTTGGTGCTAGAAATATCTGCAAAAGTGTCATCACTAAAACTAAAAAGTTGTTCGATCAACGAAAATGCAATGAACCAGCTACATCTCCTTTAGGCAGTCGTAAATTTTGGTCTTTAGCTAAAGCCATTAGTAAAAACTTTGGAACATCTTCATTTCCCCTGACATCTATTGACGGATCGGTAGTTGCTGATTCTGTAGACAAAGCCAACGTTTTTGTGGATTTGTTTGCATCAAACTCGTGTCTCAATGATTCTGGAAAAGATGTGCCCCTAGTCAACTCTTCTTCATACGCTATGAAACCAATTCATTTTCGGTACAAGCTTGGAATCGATCAGTAGGCTTGATCTCAATAAGGCGACTGGCCCAGACGGTATCCCAGCTATTGTCTTAAAGAAATGTTCCCCGAACTAGTACCAGTCCTATCTAAGCTCTATACGATCTCTATGTCTTCTGGGAATTCCTTCATCATGGAAGTTAGCAAATGTTCAACCTATTCCCAAAAAGGCGATAAGACCGATCCTCAAACTACCGACCAATTGCCATCACTTCCATTTTGTCTAAAATCATGGAAAAGCCATCAATCAGCAACTGCTCACGTTCCTTGAAACTAACAAACTCCTTAGTGACCACCAATATGGGTTTAGGCAAAGTCGTTCAACAGGTGATCTTCTTTCATATGTGACCCAAGTTTGGAACAATACAGTAGAGCAGTCCGGTGAAACAGTTGTAGTCGCTTTAGATATCTCAAAGGCATTTGACCAAGTTTGGCATAAGTGTTTACTTGCCAAACTCACCTCGTTTGGGTTAAATGATACGCTCATCAACTGGGTTTCTAGTTTCCTTGATAAAAGACGAATACGTGTCGTAGTTGATGGATTTTTTCAAAAGAAGTTAGCATTAACGCTGTACATAAATGACCTTATTTCTTCAACAACTAACCCCATCCATTGCTTTGCTGACGATAGCACTCTTCACTGTAGTTCATCTCAGTCTACTCATAGTGATAATCCACATTTTATGTCAAATCAAGAAATTAAAGCTGAAATGGCAAATTCAATCAACAAAGACATTCAACGTATTTTCGAATGGGGAAGCAATAATCTAGTTCAATTTAATTCTAACAAAACTCAGTATTGCCTTGTGTCCGCCAAAAAAGATCGATCATTTCCTGTTGTAAGTATGAATGGCTCAGTTCTTAAGTTTTCAGACTATTACTCTGTTGGATATAACTGTATCATCAAATCTCTCATAGGTTGACCATTTTCTGTCAGCTACCAAAACAGCTGCTCGTAAAATAGGCTTTTGTACAGATCTAAGCAGTACTTTACCTCTCGACAACTCCTTCTGCTGTATAAGGTCTAAATTCGGCCTCATCTGGAATATAATTCTCACCTCTGGGTTAGTGCTCCCAATACGCTCTCGATATCGTTGATCGTATTCAAAAGAGAGCGATTAGGCTTATAAATGACCCGTCCTTAACTTCTCACATACAGTCCCTTGAGCATAGAAGGATGGTTTCAGTTCTTTCTTTGTATTATCGTTATTACAACGGCTATTGTGCTGCTGAATTATATTCTTTGATACCATCTCGGCTATCTTTGCGAGAAACACTCGGTTCGCTCATTCACATCATCAGTATGCAGTACAAATCTCCACTTGTCGTACCAAACGGGCGCAATCCACATTTTTCTACACGGCTTCTAAACTCTGGTTTCCTGCTTTCCTCTCACTTATGATATGAGAAAATTTAAGTAGCTGTTTATAGGCATCTATTGGCAATTCATTATCCTCTATCCATCCTCCTAAGCGTTCCTGAGTGCTTTAGCACGATAAGCCAAATTTAGCCTGTTCAGGTCCACAATCATAAAAAAAACTGCTGAGTTTCGTTCATAGTATTTAAATAAATGAGGTTTTGATTTGGGTGCTTTGAAAGAACAACCTTGAAATTACAAAAGGCTATATACAGATTATAAACAAAGTTTAAAACTGAAATCCTTCGAGTTTTTGAAATTATCCGAAAAAGTCGACCTGACATGATCTATGCGCCCTAGTACTCAATGAAGACAAATGAGAATTATGTAGTCTTTGGGTAATCTGTATTTGTAATTGGGTACAAATAAAACAAGGAAGGGAGTATCGAGGCCAACATTATAACTTTTGAAATTACCCAATGTTAAGATATATTAAAAATCAGATCAAAACATGACACTCCAAGAATCGGGGGGGGGGGGGGGGGGGGGGGGGGGGGGGGGGGGGGGGGGGGGGGGGGGGGGGGGGGGGGGGGGGGGGGGGGGGGGGGGGGGGGGGGGGGGGGGGGGGGGGGGGGGGGGGGGGGGGGGGGGGGGGGGGGGGGGGGGGGGGGGGGGGGGGGGGGGGGGGGGGGGGGGGGGGGGGGGGGGGGGGGGGGGGGGGGGGGGGGGGGGGGGGGGGGGGGGGGGGGGGGGGGGGGGGGGGGGGGGGGGGGGGGGGGGGGGGGGGGGGGGGGGGGGGGGGGGGGGGGGGGGGGGGGGGGGGGGGGGGGGGGGGGGGGGGGGGGGGGGGGGGGGGGGGGGGGGGGGGGGGGGGGGGGGGGGGGGGGGGGGGGGGGGGGGGGGGGGGGGGGGGGGGGGGGGGGGGGGGGGGTTTTTTTTTTTTTTTTTTTTTTTTTTTTTTTTTTTTTTTTTTTTTTTTTTTTTTTTTTTTTTTTTTTTTTTTTTTTTTTTTTTTTTTTTTTTTTTTTTTTTTTTTTTTTTTTTTTTTTTTTTTTTTTTTTTTTTTTTTTTTTTTTTTTTTTTTTTTTTTTTTTTTTTTTTTTTTTTTTTTTTTTTTTTTTTTTTTTTTTTTTTTTTTTTTTTTTTTTTTTTTTTTTTTTTTTTTTTTTTTTTTTTTTTTTTTTTTTTTTTTTTTTTTTTTTTTTTTTTTTTTTTTTTTTTTTTTTTTTTTTTTTTTTTTTTTTTTTTTTTTTTTTTTTTTTTTTTTTTTTTTTTTTTTTTTTTTTTTTTTTTTTTTTTTTTTTTTTTTTTTTTTTTTTTTTTTTTTTTTTTTTTTTTTTTTTTTTTTTTTTTTTTTTTTTTTTTTTTTTTTTTTTTTTTTTTTTTTTTTTTTTTTTTTTTTTTTTTTTTTTTTTTTTTTTTTTTTTTTTTTTTTTTTTTTTTTTTTTTTTTTTTTTTTTTTTTTTTTTTTTTTTTTTTTTTTTTTTTTTTTTTTTTTTTTTTTTTTTTTTTTTTTTTTTTTTTTTTTTTTTTTTTTTTTTTTTTTTTTTTTTTTTTTTTTTTTTTTTTTTTTTTTTTTTTTTTTTTTTTTTTTTTTTTTTTTTTTTTTTTTTTTTTTTTTTTTTTTTTTTTTTTTTTTTTTTTTTTTTTTTTTTTTTTTTTTTTTTTTTTTTTTTTTTTTTTTTTTTTTTTTTTTTTTTTTTTTTTTTTTTTTTTTTTTTTTTTTTTTTTTTTTTTTTTTTTTTTTTTTTTTTTTTTTTTTTTTTTTTTTTTTTTTTTTTTTTTTTTTTTATAAAGTTGTAAATTAGTTAACGTCTACACGTGAGCGAGTAAAAATTAGGGTTGAAAAAGGCCTCCGAAAAGAAACCATTGGGGTGGAAAATATGGTCTCCACGTGGGCATATAAAAAGTGAAATTGGGTTTTCCCAGAAAATCCAAGATGGCACGACAGGTGTCCGTTTACTACTGACGCCTAGTGTGATTGAGGGCATAATAGTAGCTGACAGAAAATGGTCTCACTCCAGGATAGATTTTAATACACAAACATTCCTTACCAGTAATAGCGCCTGAGCCAATTATACTTAAAATAAATAAAATAAATCATTGAGCTTTTTGGGCACAAGCACCCAGTTTTGTTAGCATTAAACTAGATTATTAGTACTCCACTCAAGGATACATTCAATGTGTCTATTGATTGAAGTGATCATTTCAGCTTCAATATCTTGATTTTAGACACATAATGAATTAGTGTTGTCAGTAGATTGAGATGAAATACAATAAAGAGTGCTGTCGTTTGCAACGCAATAGATCGGGAGATATCACTGACGCTACTGGCACTCAAGCGTTAATGTCAGTATTTTGCGAACAAACGATCAACTCCTATTTGAAATATCCGAACGGAATACAGCTGTTTGGCCGGACCTTTTAATATGTTGTTCCAAGCTAAGGTTCCATACGAAAGAGTCTTTGAACCAGGTCGCGTCAAACTTTTATTCTCTCGAGAAGGAAAGCTTTTGCAACAATGTTGTCTATAGTCAGCACAATTATTTATAATGAACGTTAGAATTATGATTAGCTTGCAAGTTGGGTAAATCAGAGTTTCAGAGGGCACTTGTGTTTCAAATAAAAATAAAATGTCAGATACTAATTTGTTCAATGTGTAGCAATAAGGAATCAAAAATGAAGACGGATTTTAACCGAAAATTTTAACCATAGAAGCTACAGCTGCCTTTTTGTATAATTTTGCACTCTCCGATCCAAGAGGAAGTTACATTGAGGCGAAACATAAAATGAGTATAGGTTAAAAATAAGAAAATAGTGACCGTTAGCCTTACCTAAACTCAGAGGATGATTATTAAGAACTCATGGCAAGAGTGGTAGTAACTCCTGGCTAGCATGGCGATACATGCCGACAATCTACAAAACTTCTCCTTTATAATATGAAGGCACTCGTCAATTGTTTCCAGATCCCATTAACTCCAAAGTGCCAATGATTTTATTATTAGATATTCCCAGCTAATTATTAATTCTTTGAGAATTTTCTGAGAACAATACTTACTTGCTCATAGGTGGGTGTGTTTGGCGTAAATGTGCATTCATTTATAAACCAAATTCGAATAGTCCCTGCATTTATTTAAAGAATGCTTACAACCCTTCTTCCTCGTACAGTAACAATTCTTTATAACATTGAAGTTTGTAACGGTAATATTTGTACTTTAAAATTATTCTTTTAAATTCTGGATATGTAGAACCTTTCATTTCGAATTGCTGCCATTGTCCTTCCTGCAAAGACATGCAACGTATTTTGAGCATAATCTGCTTGAAATAAATTGTTCCGCATTGTCAGAATTTTCAAATTTAGATACAAGTTAAGAAATTGTTGAAATAAATGAAATGTTGCGTTAGGAAAAATCACAAAGAACATCTCTAAATTTAAAAAGCTGCCACCTCCTAAAACATTTTTACCAAAAATAAGTTTTGTTCTAGCCAATAGTCTTCATTAATTTTCGTAAAATCAGATATTTCACGCTATGTAAACAAAATAAGTTAATTTATCAGTGATACCTTTTCTAATGCTATAAGTCAGATTTGGGAGCATGAATAGTATAACTATATCTTTGATATACGCGTATGCTTGTGCATTAGTGTGCTAGCAGTCACAAATATATAGTAATTAAGTCATCTTGGTCGTCATTATCATTGGTAACGAAAATTCAAGTGGTTGAGGAGAGAAAATGGCAGATAGTAAATCATGAGCATTAAATACAAATATTAAACATCCGGTGTAAAACAATAAACGAGCTTCCAACCTACAAAGTGGAAAGACAAAAATAATTCTAAGTTAATCTAATTAATTTTAGACCTGGCTTTGTATTAAGAGGTTTTAAAAAAGTTATGTAAAATTACATAATCTTTAAAAAAATATGTCTAATGTTTCTATAAAGCAAATCGTTACATGTAACAATTTGATATTTGATCACAAACACAGCACAACTACACCTAAATCCACCCTCCGCTATGACATCTTAACAAAACATAACCAGCTACAAAGAACGAAATCAATCATAACACAAATTTCTAAACGACTTTAACTTCTGAATACAACACACGACGCACGACACACATTACACACGACGTACACACCACGCACACACACACGACACACACGACACACAGACCACACGACACGACGTACACCACACCACACGACACAACACACATCACACACTGACACACGCACTACGACTCACAGCACCACACGACACAGCACCAGCACAGCACACACACACAACACACACACACAACACACACACACACGAACACACACACAACACACACACACACACACACACACAACACACGACTACACAGACACATCAGGCACACAACCCACACACGCACACACATACCTGCACACAATCAACACTCATCAAACCAAGAACACATACATACAAATCACATGACACAGACACACACGAGACATACACAACACACACGATCAACACAACTACAGACACAACACACAACACAGACACATATGCACAAGACACACAGCACACAGACAACAGCAACACACGACACAAACAGACACACAGACACAACACACACACACAGCATCTGACAGCAGACACTACACAACACACAGACACACACACACAACCACACACGACACACAAGACACAACACGACAACAACACAAGCACCACAACACACAGACACACAGACACACACGCACACAGCACAGCACACAGCACACAACACATACACACAGACAACAGCACACAGACACAACAGACACACGACACACACACAGCACACACAGCAACACACACACAACACACACACACACTACGACACAACAACACACAACACACACACGAAACACTAAACACACGCACACATAGATACACACAGAACACGCGCACACATACACACAGACACACAACACACAGACACACAAACACAAAACACACACGACACACAAGCACACAGACACACAGACACACAGACACAGACACACAGACACACAGCACACAAGACACACAGACACACAGACACACGCACAAACACAGACACACAAGACACACAAGACACAACACAGACACACGCACAAACACAGACACACGACACACAGACACACAGACACAACACACAGCACCAACACACAGACACACACACACAGAAAACACAACACAGACACACAGACACACAAGCACAGACACAGACACACAACACACAGACACAAACACAAACAGACACAGCACACAACACACAACACAGACACACAGCACACAGACAACAGACACACAGCACACAGCACAGACACACGACACACAGACACACGACACACAAACACACAGCACAGACACACAGACACACAGAACACGACACACAGACACACGACACACGACACAGAACACAAACACAAACACACAGACACACAGGCACACAGACACACAGACAACTCAGACACACAGACCACAGACACACAGACAACACACAGACACACAGACACAACAAGACACACAGACACACAGACACACAGACACAGACACACAGACACAAGAACACAGACACACAGACCACAGCAACAGACACACAGACACAACACACAGACACACAGAACACAGACACAGACACACAGACAACACAGACACACACACACACACAACAGACACACAGCACACAGACACACATACATACACAATCACAAAACACACAGACACACAGACAACAGACACACAGACACAGACACATCAGACACACATACACACGACACACAACACAAGACACAGACACAAACACAACACAAACACAGACACACAGAACAGCACAAACAGACTACAGACAAACACAGACCAGAACACCACACAGAACACAGATTAAAAATAAGTACTATCCCATCTAGTGGTGAAATATGAACTACCTTTTTGGGATCCACTCATATATGTAATTCCAGCGAAAAAAGCAACACGTCATAAATTTATTTAGCTAGATCCAACTAATTATTATTATTACTATTCCGTATGTTAACATAACTTAAAAAGATAGAAACAATCTAGAACGTTGGAACTACGTATTTAAATTAATAATGTGCATCGGTTTTCACCAATACATTAAAAGCAAGCTTTGAATGCATTTAGCTATGATTTAAAATTTTAAACACAAAAATAACATCTGAATTGTTTTTAGATACGTCAAAAACTTTATAATAATTTTTCATAAAACTTTTAATTGAAGGTATGTATTATTTATTAATTTTTGGAATTTCGCACATTTAGTGTAGACTTTTAAAATCTGACCAAATTAAGTTTTTTTTAATTAGCGCATTGACATTAAATTTCAAACAAATGCAAATTAAATTGGTCACTAAATTTTAAATTTTTTTCAAAATATCACTGTTGTATCCCAGGTTGTACAACTTAACACTCTGAACAACTTTTGCAAATACCCGTCGATACTGAATGGCGAAATAAATGGTTAATGGCGATACAAAGAAAACATTGGGTTGTAGACCACT
Organism: Vesta saturnalis; assembly: GCA_036346205.1. Lineage (NCBI taxonomy): Eukaryota > Metazoa > Arthropoda > Insecta > Coleoptera > Lampyridae > Vesta > Vesta saturnalis. Next base: position 2,251,078 of record JARFJB010000551.1, on the reverse strand, counting down.
CAACAATAGCATGCTTAAAACATTTTAAGAGTAGCGACTTTTTAGCACAAAAACGTTCAAATGGAAAGAAGGGAGACTCAATCAACTCATCAACGCTAACACTTTTAAAAGGAGCCGTTCCAAACGGCTTAGGTAAAAAACCCAATCCAGTAATAACTACTGAATACCTTCCACGAGAGATGTTTCAATTATACCCACGTGATTCTCCTGGACCTGAAACTTTTGAGGATATTGAAACAAATGATAATGCTGATTATGTTATCGATTTCTGGTATGTGAAATTGATGTATCATAAACGAATTAACAATTTATTGTCTTCCTGGAATGTACACAATAAAAATGATAGTTTGATATTTTACCTAACAGATTTTTCTGAAATACCTAGGGTTACGGTTTCAGTTAAAATTGATAGTTCTCTTCATGTTAGCGTTAAGCTGGAAGAAATGGATCCAGCTGATTTAACATGGATTTTTGCGATTGGTGAAAACTGAATAGATGGTCACAGTTGCATTTATTGTTATCAATTTTAGGTAAAAATAGCAATAACGTATGTTAAGGATAAGTAGTGATTAAGATTTTTGTAGTTTACTTATTTATGTTGATTTGTTGTTCTTAATGTTATTGTTATTATAAAATGAAACATAAACAATTTTTTTTAAATAAACATTAGACTATGTTCCATCTTATTTTGCATTAGAGCAGACCATAATATTTTTTTCTGTAGTGGTATTCTATTTGTCAAAATGACAAGAAGTAAATTTGACGCCATCCTATCAAAGTTATCGTGCTGTGTTGCCTACTTAAGTAACGCATACGATCAAGTTGCATTAATAATTTGTTGAAAGAATGCCAAAAGTCGTCGTAAAGTTGTAAAATTTATAACCACCTTAAAAATAGAGCAATGGGAAAAAGTAACGTAATGGTCTCTGATATATTTAAAGTACGTAAGAAGTTAAATCAGTTCTTTGTGTACACATTAAGTATGCGTTTGGTTTTAGTTTTCAAAGCCTACCATCCAAGACATAACGGCAAGACCTGAAAATTTGAAGTCGACATATTATGGTGAACGCGACTTTGGGATCTCACCTTTCGGAACAACGACTAATCTGGCAATTTAATTCGAAAAATGAATATTTTACTTTGGACAAATTGTATCATCATGTTAAAATAGATTTCGATTTTGAAAGGGGTTTAACGGCATTACTTGGAATTTTGAGTTACAAGCACAAACATGTCAATGGACAGAAAATTTTGTGTGAAACGAAGCACGTCGTTGTACCCAAAATTAAGTTTATTATTATAATGGTCCTAATATCCATCGTTGGTTGCACGATTCTGACATCGAAAGTAATCCATCCAAAATTATAAGTGAAGTTAAACGGTATACCATTTTACACGTGGGGAGTAATACAAGGATTTTGAAAACTCAATTCGGGGTCTGAAAATCGGGATTATCATAAAACCATAAAGGCAGACCGGTTTCAAAATTGGGTGATTAAACAGTTGATTCCTACACTGTCCATACTACCCGGAAATTGAGTTGTGGTTATGGATAACGCACCATATAATTCGGTGCAGTTTGATAAGCCACCCTCATCTTCTAAGAACAGCTGGAAGAATGGATGGTTACGCACGGGGTCGAAATTAAAGGCAAAATTACAGAAAACCAATCATGCTATGATATTCAACCTTTTAGGCCGAGATGGAAAGATTATATAGTCGCGAAGTTTGTTGGTTTACTGCCCTTAACCATTGTGGACACATTATTTGGATAGAAACATAACTTTGATCCGGAATTTTATGATAATTTAATGTCGTGGACGACTGTCAAACTTTATTTTTTGAGTGGTTTGAACAAACCTAGTTGCTTTTTAGTAAAAGAACTTGTACCTGTTTACTAACGTACTGTACCTATATACCGTAGTTTCCTTCTTATTCATTTTAAATGATAATTTTGCAATTCCTTTTTTTGTGTATATCAGAGTATTGTAAAAAGGGTTATTTAGTTAAATAATTAATTACGTATATTATTTGTTTTATTACAGAATAACTCGAAATGGAGTTTAAGCCGATTTATCTTGCAAAACTTTGTTTTAGTTATTTTTTAAATAAGAACTTAATCAAATATTTGTAGTTTACTTCCGAAATTTGGAAACGGTTTCGAGTTTGATAAATTTAATTTTAATTTAATATGGAAGTTTAATAGATATTTTAATTTTGGAAACAAAAAGGGATTAATAAGTTATTCAATATTCGCCCGCAATCTGTAGTAATTACGTCAGTGGTTAGTTACGATTACGTATTACATTTTAATTGAATAAAGACAGAACTCGTTTCATATTTAAAGTTTATAAAAGTACATGCACTGAGTTTTAAGAGTATCGTAAAAATGTAAAGCAAGTATTTCAAGAAGTCAGATAGAAATGTACACCATTAGATATTATTAGTTCATACAGATCTCGGACAACTTTTAGAGAAATTCCGATCTTAGATACCGTTCCTCTAAATTCATGACAAATCAACTGTTTATTAGGTTGGTAATAATAATTTTGATAACTTTGAGCGTATATGACGAATATACGGGGTGTGATCAATACTGTTGTTTAAAGCTTTTACGTCTACAAAAATTTATTTAAGTATTGAGAATTGATTATTCAGACACTAATTAAATGCATTTAATCCATTAAAGTTAGTGCCTTACACTATATTTTTTTTTACATATTTAAAGTAAACTTTCCACATTTTATATTGAGAAATGAGTTGTTAACAGATTTATTTTGTATTATGCGATCGTACAAATATTTTTACCAGCTGTAGAGTAAGACCCCTTTTACCAAAAAATATCGGAATCGCATTGGCGCCAGTAAGATTTTTTGGATCATTCTTTCTGCTACTTTAGGTCTTACGTTGATCTATGGCCTTCTCCAGTAAAAGGAAAAGGCCACGTATTTCATTCCCTCCCCAAGGGGGAGGGCGGACTGCTCGAGCTTTCCTAGCTCCTTCAGCCACAATCACGGATTCCCAGCATACATATATACATTACATATATATGAATGGTGGGATTAAGGATGGGTGTGGTCAGGATAGGATCGGAAGAAACGGAGTTAGGGTTCTGAGGGGGAAAATACTACCCCAACATTCGCCTAAGTAGCCGCACATGGTGTGCATATACGCAGTGACTATGCCGCTACATGTGTATGAGGAAAACCCCCTGAAAAAACCTCATACAAGGTAGACGGTAACGGGAATCGAACCCACTACCTCCCGAATGCTAAGCAAGTTGTCACCACTACGCTACCAGCTCGGTTGGCCTTCTCCAGTGAGTTATCTTGGTAACCCGCTTATTTCATAAGCACTATATGACGCCAGTAGTAAACGGACACGTGTCGCTTGCATATTGGATTTTCTGGGAAAAACTCACCTTTCACTTTTTTATATGCCCACGTGGGAGACCATATTTTCCACCTCTATGGTTTCTTTTCTGAGGCCTTTTTCAACCCCTAATTTTTAACACACCCACGTGTGAGACCGTATTTCCACCCTTTCTTTTCGAAGGCCCTTTTCAACCCTAATTATTTTATGACAGCTCACGTATAGGACGCGTTTTTTCTACCCTATAGTTTCTTTTCGAGGGTCAACCCTTGATAGAATTTCAATGTTATTGTATTAAGAGCCTTTTTGACAGCAATTTTTGTACTTGCTCACGTAAAGGGCAGATGTAGGGGTTGGTCTTGGACTTGGGGGTTGGTCTTAGGATTATTTTTTATGGTTATCTAATTAAGGTCCATTTTGGTAGTTTAGCCCCTGGAGGTTAAGCAAATGCACACGCATACAATGTTGGAAATTGCATAATTACCCTAATAAGATATTATTATTATTAAAATTATCGATCCTATTGCTTTAAAATGGTCATATGCTATTGGATGATCTTTTATCTGGAAATTTATTTATACGTCGTATTTCTAATAAGGAGGTTCTTGTAAGACACGTGTAGGGCTTCGCAACATGTTATCGGGCCTTCGCCCCCTGGCCGAAGATGATATGGGAACCCTAACCTTATAAGACAAGTGTAGAGCTTAGCCCCTATCGTGGCCCCCTTGGTGCAATTGTATGCTGGTTCTAACTTAACCTTACAGCTGTAGGCCTTCGCCCCGTCATACAAAATTGTATTCTAATAAGGAGATTCTTGTAAGACTGGACTTGTATCAGGGTCTGCGCCCTGGCCCCTTCGAGTTAAAATTGATTTTAGCGCCATCTAGTGGCGTACAGACTAATGAACATTTTCTATGAGAGAAGCTGATAATGCACGCCTCTCTCTTGCTCTATCTTGTTTCTCTCTCACCCCGCTCTCTTTCGGCTCTTTCTCACACACACACACAAACAAATGAATTAATTAATCAATCTAAAACAAATTACGCTCGATCACCAGATCAATCTCAATCAATCCATCAACCGAAATTATGTCTTACAGTTTGCGGAAACCAGATTACAGTACAAACTGAATACATTAAAGTCTAATTAAATATGATGTGAAATAATAAATAATTTCTACCCTAATTCAATGATGCTTTATGTATAGGCAGATTCTCTAAACAGTCACCACCTATACATTCGGAACATCATATCTGATTTATTTGCATGTTCAATTACATACACACAAAATTGTTTCATTGTAACGTGTTCATTAACAGTTGTAAAAAAGACTGGAAAGTAATAATATATATATATATATATATATATATATATATATATATATATACAGAGTTAAATTAAATTAACATGTTTTTAAGAATATCAAACTGATATAATGGAAATAAAAGGCAAAAGATTTTAATGATTTTATTATTATTCGCGAATTAATAATAACTACAAGTTTAAAATCTTATGACGTCATCCTATAAGAGTAATAATGCATTTAAAAAAAATCTTTATCGACATTTTTGTTAGCAATATCAGGTAAAAAACATATTAAAAATAATACGCTTACCTTTAAAAGTGTTTTTTCCTTCAACTGTACCATACGTTGAACTGAGCACATGAGCAAGTACAAAAATTGCTGTCAAAAAGGCTCTTAATACAACAACATTGAAATTCTATCATGGGTTGTCCCTCGAAAAGAAACCATAGGGTAGAAAAAACGCGTCCTATACGTGAGCTGTCATAAAATAATTAGGGTTGAAAAGGGCCTTCGAAAAGAAAGGGTTGAAAATACGGTCTCACACGTGGGTGTGTTAAAAATTAGGGGTTAAAAAAATACGTCCTACACGTGAGCGAGTAAAAAATTAGGGGTTGAAAAAGGCCTCCGAAAAGAAACCATTGGGGTGGAAAATATGGTCTCCCACGTGGGCATATAAAAAAGTGAAAGGTGGGTTTTCCCCAGAAAATCCAAGATGGCGGCGACAGGTGTCCGTTTACTACTGACGCCTAGTGTGGATTGAGGGCATAATAGTAGCTGACAGAAAATGGTCTCACTCCAGGATAGATTTTAATACACAAACATTCCTTACCAGTAATAGCGCCTGAGCCAATTATACTTAAAATAAAATAAAATAAATCATTGAGCTTTTTTGGGCACAAGCACCCCCGAGTTTTGTTAGCATTAAACTAGATTATTAGTACTCCACTCAAGGATACATTCAATGTGTCTATTGATTGAAGTGATCATTTCAGCTTCAATATCTTGATTTTAGACACATAATGAATTAGTGTTGTCAGTAGATTGAGATGAAATACAATAAAGAGTGCTGTCGTTTGCAACGCAATAGATCGGGAGATATCACTGACGCTACTGGCACTCAAGCGTTAATGTCAGTATTTGCGAAAACAAACGATCAACTCCTATTTGAAATATCCGAACGGAATACAGCTGTTTGGCCGGACCTTTTTAATATGTTGTTCCAAGCTAAGGTTCCATACGAAAGAGTCTTTGAACCAGGTCGCGTCAAACTTTTTATTCTCTCGAGAAGGAAAGCTTTTGCAAGCAATGTTGTCTATGAGGTAAGCACACATCTTATTTATAATGAACGTTAGAATTATGATTGGAGCCTTGCAAGTTGGGTAAATCAGAGTTTCCAGAGGGCACTTGTGTTTCAAATAAAAATAAAATGTCAGATACTAATTTGTTCAATGTGTAGCAATAAGGAATCAAAAAATGAAGACGGATTTTTAACCGAAAATTTTAACCATAGAAGCTACAGCTGCCTTTTTTGTTAATTTTGCACTCTCCCGATCCAAGAGGGAAGTTACATTGAGGGCGAAACATAAAATGAGTATAGGTTAAAAATAAGAAAATAGTGACCGTTAGCCCTTACCTAAACTCAGAGGATGATTATTAAGGAACTCATGGCAAGAGTGGTAGTAACTCCCTGGCTAGCATGGCGTATACATGCCGACAATCTACAAAACTTCTCCTTTATAATATGAAGGGCACTCGTCATATTGTTTCCAGATCCCATTAACTCCAAAGTGCCAATGATTTTATTATTAGATATTCCCAGCTAATTATTAATTCTTTGAGAATTTTTCTGAGAACAATATCTTACACATTGCTCATAGGTGGGTGTGTTTGGCGTAAATGTGCATTCATTTATAAACCAAATTCGAATAGTCCCTGCATTTATTTAAAGAATGCTTACAACCCTTCTTCCTCGTACAGTAACAATTCTTTATAACATTGAAGTTTGTAACGGTAATATTTGTACTTTAAAATTATTCTTTTAAATTCTGGATATGTAGAACCTTTCGCAATTGCTGCCATTGTCCTTCCTGCAAAAGACATGCAACGTATTTTGAGCATAATCTGCTTGAAATAAATTGATCCGCATTGTCAGAATTTTCAAATTTAGATACAAGTTAAGAAATTGTTGAAATAAATGAAATGTTGCGTTAGGAAAAATCACAAGGGAACATCTCTAAATTTAAAGAAGCTGTCACCTCCTAAAACATTTTTACCAAAAATAAGTTTTGTTCCAGCCAATAGTCTTCATTTTCGCAAAATCAGATATTTCACGCTACGTAAACAAAATAAGTTAATTTATCGAATGAGTAAAACTATATCTTTGATATACGCGTATGCTTGTGCATTAGTGTGCGTATGCGAGTCACAAATATATCGTAATTAAGTCATCTTGGTCGTCATTATCTTGGTAACGAAAAATTCAAGTGGCTGAGGAGAGGAAAAATGCCAGATAGTAAATCATTATAGAGCATTAAATAGAAATATTAAACATCCGGTGTAAAACAATAAAGTGGAAAGACAAAAAATAATTCTAAGTTAATCTAATTAATTTTTAGACCTTGGCTTTGTTTTAAGAGGTTTTATAAAAAAAATTTATGTAAAATTACATTACCTTTAAAAAATATGTATACACGTTTCTATAAAGCAGATCGTTATATGTAACGATTTGATATTTGATAAAAACAAAAACTACACCTAAACCCCACCTCTCCGCTGGTGAATTTTTAACAAAACATAACCAGCTCCAAGAGGAACGAAATCAATCATAACACCAAATTTCTAATACGTATGTTTTAACGTTCTGGAGATACACACACACGCACGCACGCACTCACCCATTTACGCACGTACGTACGCACGCACGCACGCATGCGCACACACGCACACGCACGCGCACGCACACGCACACGCACGCGTACACCCACACGCACACGCGCGCACATACACACACACTCTCACACACGCACACACGCACTTACGCACTCACGCACTCACGCACGCACGCACAGACTCACGCTCGCACGCACGCACGCAAGCACACCCACACGCAAGCCCGCACACCCGCACACACACACACTACCACCCACCCACGCACTTACGCTCTCACGCACGCACCCGTGCAGGCACGCACGCCCTCACCCGCACCCCCGCACACTCGCATACCCGCACACAAACACACTCCCATCCACCCACGCACGCACGCACGTACAAACACATGCACGCACACCCACACACCTGCAGACACACACACACACACACGCATACACGCACACACAGACACAGACACACAGACACACAGACACACAGACACACAGACACAGACACACAGACACACAGACACACAGGCACACAGACACACAGACACACAGACACACAGACACACAGACACACAGACACACAGACACACAGACACACAGACACACAGACACACAGACACACAGACACACAGACACACAGACACACAGACACACAGACACAGACACACAGACACACAGACACACAGACACACAGACACACAGACACACAGACACACAGACACACAGACACACAGACACACAGACACACAGACACAGACACACAGACACACAGACACACAGACACACAGACACACAGACACACAGACACACAGACACACAGACACACAGACACACAGACACACAGACACACAGACACACAGACACACAGACACACAGACACACAGACACACAGACACACAGACACACAGACACACAGACACACAGACACACAGACACACAGACACACAGACCCACAGACACACAGACACACACATATTTAAGAGACTTTGCAAACTTTTTCAAGAAAATAAAGCAAAAAGTGAAATATTATAAAGTTCTAGAAATAAGAATTCGTAAGAAACAGTGTGTCCATTTAGTAGCTCCTTTCCATTGTATGTCTTTAAACATGAATTAGAGAATCGAAAGAGGACCGACGTAATCGTATTTTTAATTTGGTTCACGCATACAAAGTGTGTCAAAATATTTTGGTACTTGCAGAAATATTTTTATTGCTTTTTATGTAAAAACCAGGGGAAGGACCCAAGTAGGGTCACCTTATTTATATGAATTGATGATCCAGTTCATATCTGGCATAGCAATAAGAAACTGACCGAATAGAGCTGGAAAGTTTCTTCTCTTGGTGTGTTTCATATTACTGCATTAAATTGTTTCTCCTTAAAATTTTCTAAAGATGTACTATAAATAGTTTTCAACCAGCTTGCAACCTTTTGGTTCATGAATTTGTCAAAAATGACCATAGAGCGAAATTTTAACTAATTTTTGCTCAATAAATATACGTTTTTACTTTCTTATGCGCCAAGTGCCCAAAGCGCCCATAAGTAAATTATTGTTAAACTAATTCATAATAAAAGCTTAAGCTCTGAAAGATTCTCATACGATGAACGTAGTATGAGTCTTTTATTTAACTAACGCAAAATAATGTCAGCAGCTTACATATTATAACAGGCTGCACTTACCTCTAGCGAAATTGTATCTAGAAAATCTTCAAATGAATGTGCCCTTGGTAATCCACAAAAAACTCTAAAATCGTTATAAGAAGCCAGACCATGATCTCTACATCTTTGGATATCCGCCGCTTTTAAGTCAGAACCAAATAGTTGGCCTGGTGGTTTTAACATAAACTGAGTCATCTGAACAAAAATTACTGATAATCTGTAATAAGTACATAGAAAGGTGCAGAACTTACCTCAGTATCGACAAATTGAGATGATTTTCTTTCCGGTTGTGCTGCTAAACCACGGGTTAATCCATCAAAATTATCACCTTCCTCCAAAATTGCAGGCCGATTAAACCAGTCACTTATCCGAATAGTATTAGTAACATCCCGATGTTCGGTTAACATACTAAAAACATTTAGTTAAAGAAATTTTCATGAAGATAAACACACTTACCTAAGAAATCCGATAATCAAATTGTGGAAATATCTAAACGCAAAAGTAGCGTGTTCATTAATAATTGAGGGGTTCACTCTTTCATCATAATCGTTTACGTAATTATCATGATTATTGTGCACCAATCCATTCTTAAACGAATTTGATACTCCTAACAAAATTGGCAAATACTCGTAATATGTAATATGTTGATGCTGTGCTATATTAATTTTGCGAGCTTCTTGAAAAATTGTCTCATCATCCCAATGGGGATTTAACTGTGAGAGTGCCAGGGCTAAACGATTATGCTCTCTTAATAAGACAGTTTGCAAAATCGTTAATTGTGGATGTTGATTAACGCGAACATCTCCTGCAAAATAAATTTTGGTTAGTGCAAACAAAACCTATTAACAAGCGCACCTGCAAGATAACAAGGTTCACTTAAAAGTTGAGCACCAGGACAAGTTAAGCTCACATTACTTGTTTGAGGCAACCAACTTCTTCCATGTCTGACATTTGTTAGTAATCTACCTCCTTGAAATTCTCTTACTTGCTGATTAACTTCGTCAGAGCTTCCATATACAATAGATAAGTCCAAAAAATGGCTAACCACCGTTAACTAAAGTTCAAAAATAACACTTAAGTCTTTTTCAATTAATGACTTACTTGTTCAGCGGGTTGTGAACCACCAACACAGTTACGATCACGATCTGTGAGTGTTCTTACAAAATTAATGCATTTTTTGTTCGATTTGAGTGTTTGAGGATCATTTTCTGGTAATAAGATAGCAAAACAATGCTCGGGTATAGCGGTACTCAAAATTTGCCCATCATCAGTACAGCAACGTGTTGCATGAGGATCTGAAAATGTTATTTTCAATGATCAATATATTAATAAGTACATACGTAAACCGGATTGCTTGAGTGATAATAATAATAATATTTATTGTGCTGCACCAAAAGAAAGTACTTATACTCGTCAAGCAAAGAACAATGAATTAAATGTGATTACATGTGTTCTAATTTTAACTGTATTAATTCAAAATTTATGATTGAGAAACTCATCATATGCATAGAATGCCTTGCTAATCAAAATTAGTTTCATATGTTGCTTAAACTTATTATACGGTAACGACCTGAACTAAAGTGAAATACGGTTAAACAATCTTATTGATAGAATGTTAGCACTAGTTTGAGTTTTAGTTAAACGACAATGAGGGATGATTATGTAACGTATGGGTATATGTAGCTTGTTTAACTAAACACAGGCACTCAGAATATATATATATATATATATATATATATATATATATATATATATATATATATATATATATATATATATATATATATATATATATATATATATATATATGGGAGAGTTAGAATACTTAAACTAATAAAAGCGTGGCGACAGTCTGTTCTGAAAGAGAGATTACATATGATCCTCACAGTTACGTTATGTTGAAGACTAAATATTTGCTTCCAGCAAGCTGAATTATCCCAAGATGTTACGGAGCATGACAGAGAGCATAATAGGCAGTTATTAAAACTGATTCAGCACAGATTTTTTTTAAATTTAACTCGCAATGAATTCACCATGAGCATTAAAGATTAACTTTCGATCTATAACCACTCCTAAGAATTTGACATGAGATATGTTTACTAAAGATAATATCATTTTTTCGGTTTGGAGACATTCACATCTAATTGATTGGGATCACACCATGCGTTAGCCTTGTTAAATAGACTTTCAGTAAATAATATTATTTCTTCTACATTTCACGCTCCGCCCAGTAATGTGGCATCATCTGCATACAATAAACAGTTTTCATTCGATACGTAAAAGGGCGTCTCGTTGCTATAAGTCAAAAATAGCAGTGTCCCAAGAATTCTACCTTGCGGCACACCTTTGAATAAATATTTTTTACTAGAATAGGCGATATCATAGTGAACAATGTGTATAAGCACACTTCGAGATACCCGAGATTGGTGTGAAAATTACGGAGCAAATCAAAATAAAAGGTAGTTTCAGAAAATATCAGAAACATTAGGTTTCCTGTTTCATTTGTATGTTAGAGGAATCTATTTTGATCAGTGCAATCAAGTAATTTTATGTTATGAATTCGTAACGATAACGATAAACAGAAGAAATTTCATGCTGAGGCAACCAACATTTGTAATAAAAGCTTGTGAGGTATCCAAATAGGTCAATTGGTCTATAATTCTTTTGTTTTCTAAAAGAACTGCAATGTATCATTCAAATGAGCGTTTAATTACTAATCATTAACTAAATAGTTAATTATTAAATTAAAATACAATTAAAACACTTCAATTTAGCACCTTAGTAAAGGCGATTGTTTAAGCTATCACCCAAAAAAACCCTTATACACTTCACTCCAGATAGTGTCTAACTTCATTACATGCAATATTTTTTTACGTCGTGTCCTCTAATATCTGAATCTAAGCTATCCTTTATTTTCTTTATAAATGGCAACCATTAACTGAATCAAATTTTTTGAGTACATTTGAATGGAGAATTATTTTTATTTTTTATTAAGCATTGAATTTAATTTGAACAAAAAGAAGTTTTAGGTTTGTTTTGTTACTAAACTAGTATTATTATTCAGTATATACACATGAACCTTATAACAGAAATTCATGTATTTACGTCACTGGAAAGGGTTGAAAATAAATTGCAAACGTATTAAAACATTTTGTGTAAACATAACATAAATCGTATATTTAAGTTCAGAATAAGATTACGAATTAACGTTTAAAACTGTTAAATAATTTTAAACGAAGCATAAATTAGTATTTACGTCAATAATAAATTTTAAATCTAATTCAGAATTGTAAATGTTAATAAATCTAAATAATTTGAAACTTAAAAAAAAGAGGCAGTACGTGTCAACAAAATTAATATGAAAATGGACAATATTTATTATGAAATCATAGAATTTAAACAGCGGATAAAAGGTCATGTTTGGTTTAATAAAGATACATATTAATTTCATACATATTTTTGTAAATGTATTGTCAATGTAAACTATAGTTAATCCCTGTAACAGAAATTTCGAACATCGTTCTCTAGCTCAGTTTGAATATGCTCTTGTTACTAAATGACTGAGTAACCTTGTGAAAAAGTAGTCTTGCTTTAGTCTGATCTTAGTTTTTTACAGTACAGTATAACAGGACACGGTCCAACTGTGTATGTGACTAGGTGAACCATCCTCATTGCAGTTATCGAAGATAATAATAATTATTATTATTATCATAAATAGCCAATGATTACCAGTAGTTTTTGCTATCTATAGTTAGTCTTTATAGTTAGACTTTATTTTTGTACGTCATAATGTTACGCATTCGTCAATCCAATGTTGATCTTAATTACATCAGTTTAAATTAAATAAACTAAATGTATTTTAAAAGTAATAAATGTCAATATACTATAGGCACACGTAACTTTCAGTAAGTCCCAATAATTTACCCAACATTCATCGCCCCTTATAGCCTATACTCATATTAAGTAATTAACTACTCCATCTCGGCCTGTCGAAGATAGTTACTACTTAGTATCATAAATAGTTGTTTATTTGAGATTACCGATAGTGATTGATTTTTAACTTTAATTTCGTATCCCTACATTGTTGTGTAATTATATTGAGAATTGCACAAATTACTTTAAGTTGCCTTGTAGAATGAAATTCAAGCTTTCCTTAAGAAAAAATACGAATAATTTATCGGTAAATATAACTCGAAGTAACTTAATTTAAGCTTAATTTTACAATGCAGTAAAAAGGTCGTACTCTCTAATTTAGCATGTATCTAGATTAGCTATCTGTAGTTGATTGTCAATAATAATTAACTATCCTTAAGTTGCATTGCCAAGCTAGCTTAGGTTGCTTTCTGTAACCATAAGATGCAAAATATTTTTCTATGGCCTTTTAAGGCCCCTATCGACCACTGCAAAAGGACGAACATCAACCTCAACGTCCTCAACTTAGTTTGTCGAAATAGTTATTAATTAACATTGTCATAACTAGTCAATTATTTCCGGTGTAATCTACGTAATCGCGCTAACTCTAGTTTTATAGACCATAATCCTACGTCACACACCAATCCTATTTTAACTTATCTAAGTAACCTTAAGTTATCTCGCAGATAACCTAAACATATTTTAAAAGATATCACTACTAATCTATGAACGTAAAACCAAAATTAAAATTTTTACAATATAATTAAACCCTCTAACCTCGTGTTGATGTTGACTAATTAACTACCCTCATGTTGATCTGTAGGAGGTAAGTATTTATCGTTAGAACTAACCATTTATTATAGAATATAATTTTCAGATAAATGTAAGTAATAAGGAAAGAGCGAAACAGCTGCTAGAAACACCAGTAAAGTATAACATTGCGGACCAGCAAGAGGTTTAACAGCGCCATGATGGGTTGATCATCTATAACAATAAACCACCCATATTCTAATCGCCAGTGGTCATATCAAGCTTGGAGATGAGTTTTAGCTTAACAAGCAAGGGACCAGAAGCGTCACGGTTTTATGCAAACCTAACTATGGCTCCGCTAACGGTCGATGTAGTTGTTGCCTCTGTCGATTTGAGCGACTAGAGGCCATCAGACTTTTAGCTGAGTGAAGAGATAGCTAAACTCCAGCTAAAATTACAGTGCCGCAAAATAAGCGGCGGAACCTAAAAACGGTACCGCTAGCAAAAGAAACAGGTTGTCGGACAGGCCATTCGGCTGCAGGTTAAGTTGAAGAATGGAATGAAAAGGTTACGAAACCAAGCCAGAGATTGCTAGCAAAAAGACGAAGCAGCAGCGAGAAAAATTACCTGGTTCGAAAGGGATCACTGTTAAACTCGATCGATCCTTTAAGCAAGTTCTATAGGGAAGAAAGCTAGGTATCCTACACCAACGGTACCCTGAGGGTTCTTCAACAAGGGATTCTCAAAACTATTTTGAACGTAAAAGAAGGAACGGTACGTCCGCAATTCTTCGGCTCAAACTTGAAGCAGTAAAACCTAGTCGGCCTTTACTCGGAGAAACCTGCAGCTCATGTAAGAGTTCTACGTCTACAGGGGCTGGTCAGGAGACCTAGCACTGAATGTGGTTAGTTAATTTGCAGCAAGGAAAATCGAGTTCCTAGTAGCAATGCCTCTAAAAGCTCGATATAACACCGACCAGTAGCATAATTTATTGTAAGAAACCTAGTCGAAGTAGAATTGCCAACACTGACCTTTGAGGGCAATAAAGAGCTGCAGTGGCCGCAGCCGATATTAGATACAGTAAAATTTCTTACAGCAGAAGTGAGAGCCCCTATCGACCACTGAAAAAGGACGCACATCGACCTCAACGTCGTAAAATGCGATCAACCTAGTGTGGAGCAATTCGAGCACAAACAATATAGTTTGGCAACACGGCAAGCATAAGCTAGATGAATTCCTAGATCATCTAAATATTAGCGCACCATCCACAAAATTCACAATGGAATTGGAGTCGGAACAAAAACTGCCATTCCTGGATGTACATGTACAGGAATGACAACACTTTCATGACAAGTGTATACAGGAAACCTACCCACACTACAACTCCAATCGCCACAAAAACGTGAAGTTAATCGTGGCAAAATGCTTTACGATAGAGCAAAAACAATATGCTCAAAACAAGAGGACCTGAACAAAGAAAAAGAAAATATCGCTAGAACACTCAAAGAAAATCGCTACCCCGACCTAACACCTAACCTAAACAGGAAAAGGGTAACTGAAAAAGAAGAACCTAAATATACAGCGATAACACCATATATACAAGGTACCTCAGACAAAATACGAAGGTTAGGCAGCAAATACAAGATACGCATTGCCTTCAAATCGACCAGAACGCTTAGGGGAATACTAACCAGAACCAAACCATACAATAAAAATCAGCATTCCAAGAATTGTGTATACAACCTACCATACGAATGCGGCAGGGCATACATAGGAGAGAGCAGTAGACCACTCAAAGTGAGAACGTAGGAACACAAGAACAATGTCCGCAAGCGCGAAACAGAAAGGTAAAGAATCACCGAACATGTCTGGAACGAAGACCACCGCATCCAATGGGATAACATACAGATAGTGGCAAAGGACGAGAATACAACTCGTCGGAAACTCAAAGAAGCCACATACACCGCACTAGCAGAAAAAAGAATATATATTGGATTACTCAGTGGCTCAGCGGTAAAAGTGTCAGACTAGTAAGTGGAAGGTACCAAGTTCGAGTCTGAGAGTAGTCAAGTGCTTGAGAAAAAATTATATATAACATATGAATTCGACTCAAGTGCGAAAACAGCCCTTCTCAGGACTAAGCCTGATGACGGAAGCAGAGTCCGCTTCCGAAACGTCGCGCTCAAAAAGAAAAAACTGTGGAAATAGGCCGATCAACTCCACTAATAGGAAACCACAGTTACCAAAAACTTATAATACAGAAATATACCCCACTTGAAAAAAAAAGGAGGGAGACGTGTTAAAACACTCATAAACATTTAGGATAGAGAGTATGCACTGCTAAAAGATGCCTGTTAATGGCTACCTTAAATTTGTTCATATCATAAGTGAGAAGAAAACAGGAACAAACAAAATCATTCCAGACTTTAGAAGCCGTATAGAAAAATGTGGATTGCGCCCATTTGGTACGACAAGGTAAAATTTGTACTTCATATTGGTGGTATAGATTAGCATGGAGTAGACGGAAGTTAGTAACATTGAAGAGTTCTATCGTGTATAAAGCAATGGAATAGGTTAATTGTTGAAAGAATGAGATCATCGCGTAGAAAAAATGTAAGAGTAACTACTAATCCCTGTGGCACGCCTATGTTAATGCCAACTTCTTTTGAAAATAAGCCATCAATTACAGCAGTCTTTTATGAAGAGAATTGGAATTTTTTCATGACTAGGCAAAATAGAAGTGATGACAATTGGTCGGTAGTTAAAAGGTCTGTATTGCCGCTTTTTTTGAACCAGGATTGGGAATGACATGCCAACGCCCATTAGAATGACATCAGATAGTGAACACAAGGAGATAAAACAATATTTACTCCTTGTATGAAGAGGTTCTATCAGTGTTGTGAACAATAAAACAAAATGGTACAGTATAAGTTCCTTCTATTAGGCAATGGACAGATAAACCTTATGGGGAAAGAACGGATGTTTTATAATCAAGTAGGTTTGATGTGAGAAAGAAGTCTAGAAGATGTATAAAACCTCTTTCAAGCGACATTTTTCTAGAGACAAGCTAATTGTGACGAAGAAAGCGATGAAGGGGGAGCTGGAATTATAAAGAACTAAGGGGTTCAAATCTGAGAATCTCGTAGGTCACCTATCCAATGTTTGTAAGAGGTAGCCTACTCCCCATAGCATAGCATGCCGATAAAATACAACCTTATAAAGATCCAGAAATGTGCACAAAAATCTGCAAATTAATTATTTTATTTTGTCCGTTTATGTTACAGAAAAATGGTCCAATGTAGTTCAATAATTAATTTTTACCCCTTCTTCCGTAATTCAGAAATCGTGTTAGATTTCGACGCAAAACCCCACCAAAGCGTCATCTCCGTTCTTTCCTCCAATCACTTTAAGGCACGGACCATATAAGCGGAACCGCGACGCGAGGTTATTTATGTTGCTGACTTCTGCCCCGAAGTCTTCATCTGTTTTGTTGACTTCTGCCCCGAAGTCTTCGCCTATCTTACTGCTTTCGTCTTGAGGTCTTGACCGACCTACTTAGCCGTAGCATTTATTTTACTTCTACCTGCCGACCCATTCTGGGGTAAGTTATAAATTTTCTATCATATATTTCCGACCAGTTTTCGGCTAGAAGGATTTCTTTCTGCCTTTGGTAGATTATAAATCGATTTTGTCTGTAAAATACCGCAATACCTGTACAATGACAATTACCTGAAGCGTAAGTCCGAGTAATCAAACCTATCCTATTACACAATATCCTCCTCTTTGCTTTTACGCATATGCCTGAAAAGTACTAAGATTTCCTAAGGGACTTATCCCATAACGCGTATACCTGTAGAGGTATTTTCTTATACCTTGCTCGTCCGAAAGGCGAAGGCCTGTTCTGTTCAGTTTCCGTCTAATTAAATAAACCATATAGCATTCACTCCAAGTATATAGAGAAATAAAAACACAGAAAACCCACCTTCAAAAGGGATTTCAGGTAGTGGCATACAGACGATTTAAAATAGAAAAATGGTAAAACGGGGATAGGAATTAGTAGCTCCAATCTCCGCGCCTCCGAGTTCTCTGAGAAAAGCGCCTGCATCTTTCAAGCGAGGGCTTATGACCTGAACATTTGCACCTTCAAAAAGGGCCACAATTGATATCCTCAGAGACAATAAAAACTCACTAAATACTTTAGTAACATCTTTAATTTGAAACAACTGGCAATCAAAAACTAGGTGACATTGTACCGCAGAATTCAGATATTGCGGGTAACATAAAGTCAGATAATCTGGCGAAACAGGGTGCTTGGCTGACGCCAAAAGGGCCAGAGCCCTGTTGAGAACTTCAAAAAAGTCACATAAAACAAACCATAACCCAGTGGGACGAAAAAAATAGAGTCTCCTACTCTATGGGCATTCTGAACAGCAACAGGCCAAAATATTTATTAAAACCTCACTACAGAAATCCAAGGTGGCTTGATGCTTCAACAAAGTAAAACAGTAATGCCGTACTTGAATAATCTTGAATTGGCCTAGATCAGGAGTCCTGGAGTTAGTTTAACCAAAACAGTTGATATTGAAAGGTAATTGTTAACCCACGTCTAGATCATTCTGTATCTTCAAAACTGAGCTTAAGTTGCCTTTTAGAAGGTAATGCAAGCTCACCTTAAAAGAAGCTATTATGGGTTCGCCATACATGCGTAATCGGAAAATAGGGAAAGTATTATGCCTTCTCATTCGATACCCATTTAGAGCATGCTATTGATCACCATTAGAGTTTAACAATTTATTCTTGAAGATAATCTGTATCTTTCTAACCTTTACAGTATATCATACCATGTAACTTTATATGTATCTAAACTAACCATCCCCACGTACCTTGAGGATATCCATTAGTTAATATTGATTAACTATTTATAGTTGAAGATAATCTCTAGTAGGTCGCTTTAACTTAAATTTCGTACGTCATAGCTTTCTATGATCTTCTATTTTTATTTGATTGACCTTAAGCACCTTAATCCTACTTTGAAGCGGCTAACCATAGCTTAACGAAAACAATTTGAATTAAGCCCTTTAATAATTTAAAGCAGTCTTAAGCCATACCCTCTAATCTTCTGTGTCTGAATTAACTAACCCAAGCTTGTCTTTTTAACAATGTCTATTACATAATATAATTATAACAACTAACTCTTCATCACCCAACATCTCTCACCATCTTGTTTTGCCTTGCCAAACTTGTGTTAAAGCCCAACATACAATTTAACCGTTTATGTTTTAACATAAATTTGTAAGTGACTTTAAACGAAAATTTAAAATTTAAGTTTAGCCAAATTTAACTATTCTCACTTGAGTAGACAAGCTTTTTGATATAATCTTAGATATTGGAGAAAATAGTATTTCATCACGTAAGTTAATGGTAACGTAATTTAATCCAACCTAGCCTAATTTTATAAGTGTAACTCCACTGTCCATAATACCAACAAAAAAAAAATGAATAGAACAAAATCTAATCTTAACCTATGTAACTATTTGTTAATATTTGGGCACATTTCCTAGTATAACATACCCTAGGGTTTAGACAATATCAATCTAATCTATTCATCTAAAATATTCTATTATGATACTTGACAATAACTTAAGCATATGTATTTAACTATCCCATCTCAAGGACATTCGTTTACTTTAATTCATAATGTACACTGTATTTTGAATAGCATTAGTACTATACAGTTTTCCCTTGTCTTAAATAATTAGCACAGCGGAGATTTAACAGCACGTGCTCTACCATCACTCTTAACCACATATTCAGTACTCTTATTGTAGTACTTGACTGGCGTGGCATGTCCTATAGAAGTATGTTCGTATATAATGTGCAATGAATTTTAGAAAATTTTAAGGGAAGATAAGTATATTATGCTTAACTCAGATGGTATTAACAATAGTTTGAATCGTGCACAATTATAACGTAAATATACACAACCTATCTAACTTACGTGATTGAGTACTGCCAGCTACCATGCTCATATCGTGGGTAATTATTTGGCCATACTGCATCAGAGCTAAAGTAAACCTTGGATCAAGTATTTTAATATCGGGGAAAAGTGTTAAGCTAACAGTTCGTACTAATGGTAAATCACGTCCACTTCTTGCAACTGGTGGTTCACTTATTCCTAAAATAATCAAGAGTTAAACGTTTTCTATTTAAACTATCACTTACCATCTGAATATTTTGGTGGTAGTAGTCGCGCAAAAGTTGTTTGTGCTGTTCCCCATATTGGATTTTGCAAATTATTGCAAGACCCATCGTATGACCTATATCTACTGCCAGTACAAGGAGATGCTCGTCCACATCCCTGATCTGCTTGTTGTGGTGCTGGATTATTCGCATAATTAAAAGTAAACGGAGAACTATAAAATAAAACAATTGATGATAGTAAAATGTGTGACTATGGCTTACTTTGTAAATGGTGAAGAAAAATATCCGTCTAAAAAACTATTGTGAAAAGGTGCTCCACTTCCATGATGAAAATATTCTGACTGAACCAACGATACTACTAACACGAGTACTAGAAATTGTAGCAATATCATGTTTGTCTTGTATCTGGAAGAAAACTATTGCAAATTAAATATGTTCAGAAAGGTATGTAGTAGATTACTTCATGTGCAACGAACTGTAGGTGTTTGTCTTAATCAATTAACAATTTTAACAGTCATCAAATATAATTTGCGAAATTTTACTGCAATCTGTATATCCGTTATGCATGAGCAAGATTAGCGATTTATACTAAATGCATTAATGTGTTATGATAATTACACGTATCATGTTATATTGAGCGTAAATTAACTAACTGAATACGTTTAATTTTAAATGAATGGAGTAGAAGGAAATGGCCTTTATTTATTGTGTTAATAGATTGATTGATAAATAATCATTATGAAATACGTAACTTTTACTTATCTTTTTTTACACAATTATACAGCTCAGCCAAGGCTAGTGTCTTAGGACACAAAATTAGAACTGTCAATCACTGTTTCTTGTGTTCAAATTTAATTAAGTATTGCAAAACAATTTTTTCACACTCGCCAGAATAAAAGTCGATTTCTATGACCACAAATAATAGTAATAATAATAACTTCTTCAAATATATAGACATTTTTTACAAATAAAAAAGTCAAACTCGTTGCCATGCTATATTTTTTATTCTTTACTAACATAATTATTTGAAGCTATTGATACACATTTTTTAATCTGTTAAAAGCTAGGTAAACGGCTACGCGAGTGCAAAAAAAGGTACATACACCTCTATAGCGAAATGCCATTTCTCTCTTGATGTAATTTTCCACTTGGCTTCATCGTTAGGGATAAAAATTCTTGTCTGATATAATTAATTATTGTTTGTTATTAAAAGGAAAGTAAATGCTTTTGTTGCAATAAACTATTAAAAACAGTATGTTATTCTACAACGGTTGTTAGAGTATTTTGGATTACTAGGCTTAGCACGTATTTTAAAGTCATGCAAAAGAGTCTTTGCACAATAAATTTTTGTAGTTGTATTTACTAGGATAGTATTAACGTGAAGCCATTGATATTTTAGGCAAGTGGTACATTGTCATTTATGAACATTTAGACTTAAATAAACAATAAATAATTATTGTTTGTATGTAAAGGTAAACGTTTTATTGCAATAAAATATTAGTAACAGTATGTTATTCAACAATTGCTGTTTGAGTGTTTTAGAATACAAGCTTAGCACCATTAAACAGTGTTAGTATGTTTATATCGTATCGCCGTTTCCACGACCCCACCTTTCTACTGGTCCGTCTCCCGAATGTATCCGAGCATATCCGAACATACCCGATAGAAAATCCATTAATTAGATTACATTTATTTTAAAAGCAAATTTAATTAACAGAAAATTGTCGATAATAGGTATAGGTAATGTTATATCCAAACGATAGATAACTAAATGCTGCATCTATTCATCCAATAATATACAGGGTGTCACATTTGAGTTAACAAAGTTTTTCAACTTTGAAAATTGTTTAATAGTTCATCAAATTTTGAACACCGTGTATGCAATAAATCAATTGTCAATGAGTATTTTAAAAGTATAGTTCTTATGCTTCTGTCTACTCCAGAAGCACTTTCCATCAGTCAAAAATAAGTAAGACAAACAGTGTTGAAAATAGGGTTACATCTTTCAAAATTTTTGAAAAAATCAAGATATCTAAGAAACAGTTGAAAAAAGGTATAGGAAACCCTTGTAAGACATCCTAAAATTTTGTCAAGAGTCCAAAAATAAAATAATACATATATAAAATACATATAAAATAAGGAAGTTAGTGGCGACTTCCGGTATAACCGGAAGTGACATGACCTTGAAAATATTTTAGAATGAAAGAGAATCTTAAATAACCCTTAAGTCCAAAAATTCAGATTTCTAAATTGTTTCTAACCACATAAACTTCTAACGAACGCCTACCGTGGAAAACCCTGTATACAACCTAATCTAGCTTACGTGATTGAGTACTGCCAGCTACCATGCTCATATCGTGGGTAATTATTTGTCCATACTGCATCAGAGCTAAAGTAAACCTTGGATCAAGTATTGTAACATCGGGGAAAAGTGTTAAGCTAACAGTTCGTACTAATGGTAAATCACGTCCACTTCTTGCAATTGGTGGTTCACTTATTCCTAAAATAATGAAGAGTTAGACGTTTTCTATTTAAACTATCACTTACCATCTGAATATTTTGGTGGTAGTAGTCGCGCAAAAGTTGTTTGTGCTGTTCCCCATATTGGATTTTGCAAATTATTGCAAGACCCATCGTATGACCTATATCTACTGCCAGTACAAGGAGATGCTCGTCCACATCCCTGATCTGCAGGTGCTTGTTGTGGTGCTGGATTATTCGCATAATTAAAAGTAAACGGAGAACTATAAAATAAAACAATTGATGATAGTAAAATGTGTGACTATGGCTTACTTTGTAAATGGTGAAGAAAAATAGCCGTCTAAAAAACTATTGTGAAAAGGTGCTCCACTTCCATGAAAATATTCTGACTGAACCAACGATACTACTAACACGAGTACTAGAAATTGTAGCAATATCATGTTTGTCTTGTATCTGGAAGAAAACTATTGCAAATTAAATATGTTCAGAAAGGTATGTAGTAGATTACTTCATGTGCAACGAACTGTAGGTGTTTGTCTTAATCAATTAACAATTTTAACAATCATCAAATATAATTTGCGAAATTTTACTGCAATCTGTATATCCGTTATGCATGAGCAAGATTAGCGATTTATACTAAATGCATTAATGTGTTATGATAATTACACGTATCATGTTATATTGAGCGTAAATTAACTAACTGAATACGTTTAATTTTAAATGAATGGAGTAGAAGGAAATGGCCTTTATTTATTGTGTTAATAGATTGATTGATAAATAATCATTATGAAATACGTAACTTTTACTTATCTTTTTTTACACAATTATACAGCTCAGCCAAGGCTAGTGTCTTAGGACACAAAATTAGAACTGTCAATCACTGTTTCTTGTGTTCAAATATAATTAAGTGTTGCAAAACAATTTTTTCGCACTCGCCAAAATAAAAGTCGGTTTCTATGACCACAAATAATAGTAATAATAATAATAACTTCTTCAAATATATAGACATTTTTTACAAATAAAAAAGTCAAACTCGTTGCCATGCTATATTTTTTATTCTTTACTGATATAATTATTTGAAGCTATTGACACACATTTTTTAATCTGTTAAGAGCTAGGTAAACGGCTACGCGAGTGCAAAAAATAGTACATACACCTCTATAGCGAAATGCCATTTCTCTCTTGATGTAATTTTCCACTTGGCTTCATCGTTAGGGATAAAAATTCTTGTCTGATAAAATTAATTATTGTTTGTTATTAAAAGGAAAGTAAATGCTTTTGTTGCAATAAACTATTAAAAACAGTAGGTATGTTATTCTACAACGGCTGTTAGAGTATTTTGGATTACTAGGCTTAGCACGCATTTTTAAAGTCATGCAAAAGAGTCTTTGCACAATAAATTTGTTGTAGTTGTATTTACTTGGATAGTATTAACGTGAAGCCATTGATATTTTAGGCAAGTGGTACATTGTCATTTATGGGAGCATTTAGACTTAAATAAATAGTAAATAATTATTGTTTGTATGTAAAGGTAAACGTTTTATTGCAATAAAATATTAGTAACAGTATGTTATTCAACAATTGCTGTTTGAGTGTTTTAGAATACTAAGCTTAGCACCACTAAACAGTTTTAGTACGTATTATATCGTATCGCCGTTTCCACGACCCCCACCTCTCTACTGGTCCGTCTCCCGAATGTAGCCGAGCATATTCGAACATACCCGATAGAAAATCCATTAATTAGATTACATTTATTTTTAAAAGCAAATTTGTTTGATGTCATCTAGTGGTATATTTTTAAACTAGTGAATGTTTTCTGTAATAGAAGTTGATCGTGTTCGGCTCTCTAGTCTCCCTCATCCTCACGTCTCTCTCGTCTCTTTCGCATCTCTCTCTATCTCGTTTTCCACGTCTCTCTCTCGCTTTTGTGGTCTCTCTCGTCTGTCTCGCCACTCTCTCTCTCGCTCTCTCTTTCGCCTCTCTGCCTCTCGCCTCTCGCCTTCTCGCCTCTCGCTCTCTAGCCTCTCATGCCCCTCTCACCTCTCTCACCGCTCTCGCCTCTCTCATCTATCTCGCCCCTCTCGCCTCTCTCGCCTCTCTCGCATCTCTCGCCTCTCTAGCTGCTCTTGCTTCTCTCGCTTCTCTCGCCTCTCTCGCCTCTCTCGCCTCTCTCGCCTCAGTCGTCTCTCTCGCTTGTCTAGCTTCTCTCGCCTCTGTCGCCTCTCTCGCCTCTATCGCCTCTCGCCACTCCTCTCTCTCTTTTTTCGGGTTCGATCAATACCTGTACAATATTAGTTTGTATTAATAAACGTACGATTTAAGTTAGGTCAATCCTCGGCCCGAGTATTCACCTAACCTAACAATATTAAAATATTGTTATTAAAATATTTTAGTACGTATTATTTCGTAGCATTCTGTATAAATAAAGCGTTTGTGGAGTCATGTGAATGAGTATTTGTTCAATAAATTTCTTATAGTTGCATTTATTTAGCTAGGAATAACGTGACGCCACTGTTACTAATTGGCGAATAGTATATTGTCATTTATGAGAACGTTTGCTTATAGAATAGATAAGTGACCCTTAAAAAATATATTTCTAATAAAAAACAAATAGAGGCAAACATATTAGGCATGCAATGGTTGCAGCGATGGAGTACAGCAAGTATACGGATTCACGTTATAACGTAGAGTAACATAGTAATGGTACTGTCGTATATACGAATGTATCTTCGTCGTATTTTTTAGTTTATCACATCGTCCTCATTTGCTGGGGAGTGGCCAGGAGCCACATGAGTACGAGTAGTTTATTTCACAAAAAATTACAAGTATAATGAATAAATTAAAAAATATGAAGATTTAATTTTTTCCCCTTGGCATACGATGGACGACTGTCGCATTTACATTACTTCCCCTTTCCTCTTCTCACGACAAGTGTTAATGGCAATCGTAGCCATTTTATGTTACTAGCCGTCGAGTAAACAATTTATATTGGTTTAAATACCGTCAAACCTGTTGCGATTACCGCTTTTTCGACGTTCTTCTTGATAAAACCATTTACAGTAGAGTTCGCCAAGTTAAATAATAGCAAATCCGTTCATTTAAGACCATTATGTGGTGTATGAGGTTACCGGAGCATGTGCGGTTATAGCTGTAGAAATCGTTATTCAATTAAAAATAGGGCCAGATGTCATTGAAGATTCCGTGAACTCAGCAGTTTATTGGACACGTTGGCTTTTCGTTGCGAAAAGTTTTCCAACGAACTTGTTATGTTAGCGTTTTATTTTAATATTTTTCATAGGAGAAAAATTAAACGTAGTTTAAATAAGGTGTTCGGGAGCATGAGGGAATGCATTGGTTTGACCGAGGCTAGGTCACATGTAGCGAATGTGTGTGCACGTATATACAATCCAAGATAAGAAGGCCCAGTACAGGGATCTCGAGAACCGTAAAAGATACGAAGTCGGTTAAATGGGAAGAAAGTTGCGCATTTTGGTGCTTAACAAAATGCTCTTTTGAAATCTAAAAAAATTCGATTGGTTCCGGAGATATCCGCAAAAAACCGAAATTTTGCAAAATCGTTTTAATATTTTACTGGGTTTGTTTCAAGAGGAATTTTAAAATAAGTGGTACTTTCTCATAGCCACTTTTTCCCCTCTACAAGATGGCGTTATTGAATTTGAAATCCGACGTTTCGTCTTTGACCGACCATCATCAACTTCATTTTTTTAAATACGACTCTGATTTGCTAATATTAAATTGTTGAAGCTCTTTTAATTCTGAATTCAACAATGTACCACACTTCACGGTTTAGGTACCTTATTTGAGTATTATTAAAAGTTTTACTTGAATCGAAGCTGCCTTGTAAAATCTCTCATAAATTTAATTATTTCAGCTATGTCAATTTATCGAAAAATCACTTTTTTTTAGGTTTACAAATAAATTAGTTATTAACAATAGTTTTTACAATAATAAGTATTTACAACAAAGGATATTACAAAAATAACAACGAAACTAGTATCAAAGAGTAGAATTTAAGTTCATAGGAAGTGTTCGAAATGATTGCCCTCATTCTCTAAACATAAATAGCATCTCATAACTGCAGCTTCTAAAACATTAATCAGCATAACTGGTGTTGTACTTTGAAAAGCTTGAAGCACCAATCTTCTGAGTTCTTGTTCTGTTTCAAAGTTTTCCTTATAAACATAATTTTCGACATATCCCCAAACAAAGAAATCTAATGGTGTAATGTTGGGTGAACGTGCTGGCCATGGCGTTTCAGAATACGTGCTTATAAGTTTTCATGGAAATTTATTTAAAAGGTACTCATTAACAGCCCTTGAACTATGTGCAGGCGCACCGTCCTGTTGGAACCAATGGATGCGAATTTCTGCTAGAGGTAAATTATCCAGGGCTTCTTCTAAGTCATTTTGTAGTAAATTGAGGTAATGTTCAGAGTTTAAATTATGATGGTAAAAAAATGGTCCTATAATTCGTGTTCCCACAATTCCGGCGCACATATTGAATCCAAAACGATGTTGATATCTTGTTTCTTTAAGTAAATGTGGATTTTCTGTGGCCCAGTAATGAATGTTTCGTCTATTAAAAATCCCATTTTTGGTCACCATGCTCTCATCAGACCATATCATCTGATAAGGAAAAGTTTCATTTTCATGACATTCTCGTGTGTACCATTCACAGAATGTTCGACGCCTTTCTGCATCACCGGGCCTAAGTTCTTGGCAAATTCTGTATTTGTATGGGTGAAATTTTTGTTTTTTTAAAATAAATTGTGCTGTCGATTTCGCCACACCAACGTTTTGTTCAATTTTTCGAGTTGATATTCAGCGGTTCTCAATAACTGACAATAATACTGTTGTTTACCTTTTCTTCATTACTAGGCTTTTGTCGAGAAAGTAGAGGTTTCTTAAACGCACCATATTCTTTAAGATTATTAACTACTAACTTACTAAATGTCCTGTTATTTGGCTGCCTCCTTTCCGGATATTTATTTAAATACATATGTTCCGCTACATAACAGTTTCGGTTACTTAAAATGAAACAAGTTATCATATCACATGCATTTGAATAAAGTTCCATATTTCAAACAAAATGCAAGAAAAACGTTTTTAAAAAAAATAATTTCACAGTAAATGTCAAATTTAATACATCTCTGGGATGTTTTTTTTTTTTTCAAAGCCTACTTTCTTTCAAATAGATGTAGGAATGTGATAGATACCTGAGACATTGAAACGTACTAAGATCGATGCAAAATTCGACTCCTTGATGTTAGATTTATTGTTATCTTTTTATATCTTTTATTGTTAATACCTGTGCGTGTTTAATACTTATTAATAATTATTGATTATCTGCCTTATTTATTTGTAATCTTTAATAAAAGAATAGTAAATTTTATTGTTCTTTATTGTTAATACTTACTATTGTAAAAAGTATTGTTAATAACTTATTTACAGTGTTTTTTCGATAAATTGAAATGACTGAAATAATTAAATTTATGAGAGATTTTACAAGGCAGCTTCGATTCGAGTAAAACTTTTAATAATACTCAAATAAGGTCTAAAGCATAGCTAAACCGTGAAGTGAAGTGTGGTACATTGTTGAATTCAGAATTGAAAGAGCTTCAACAATTTGATATTAGAAAATCAGAGCCGTATTTAAAAAAATGAAGTTGATGATGGTCGGTCAAAGACGAAACGTCAGATTTCAAATTCAATAACGCCATCTTGTAGAGGGGAAAAAGTGGCTATGAGAAAGTACCACTTACTTTAGAATTCCTGTTGAAACAAACCCAGTAAAAAAAACGATTTTTCAAAATTTCGGTATTTTGCGAATATCTCCGGAACCAATCGAAATTTTTTAGATTTCAAAAAAGCATTTTGTTAAGCACCAAAATGCGCAACTTTCTTCCAATTTAACCGACTTCGTATCTTTTACGGCTCTCGAGATCCCTGTACTGGCCCTCCATATCTTGGACACGTTGTAGAGTTCCGGGTTGACAAAAAAAGTTCAGCAAATTATAAACTTTATGACTTAAAATAACTTAGGAATAGATGCTATCAGTATAACAGTTTACCAAACTGTTATACTAGTTTATAACGATATTAATGACTGCACGAATGCTACAGTATATAAACATAATATAAACAAACCACAGTTGAAAACAGCACCATTTCTCCGGAGCCACATGCTCCAGAAAGCTGCCATTATGCCTTCGCAACAGGTCGTGTGCACGTAATCTGTCTAGTTTTAACTTCTACATTCACATTGCAGTCTCTTTTCTTTGCATATACAGGATGGTCCATTTTGCTCAATATTATTTTTCTCATTTTTTTAAATGTCACACCCTGTATTTTATTACAGATTTGAATAGCATTTTTTACGGATTTTCAATAGATACTCACTTTTTACTACCGATTCCTAAGTGTTTTTGAATTATTTAGTGATAAAGTTGAAAATTGTAAACATTTTTTATTTTTGTTGAATTTGTCACAATATAAAATAAATAAAGACAATATCATAATTCAAAGAAAAACAAAAATAAAGCAATGCTAATTGTTATAAAACCGTGAAGCCATAGGTTTACGACACAATTCAACATTTTGGAATATAAAAGAGCAACGCTTAATAATTATTTACTCGTAGAACTGCATAACTATAAACTTTAACTGAAAACTTTGAAGGGTGCTTATTCGAATACTTCGAAAAGCCTCAGAAATTTGAAGTTTCATATTGGCTTGTGTAGCAGGCAAATCCCTATACACCTTCTCTTTCACATATCCCCACAGAAAAAAGTCTAGGGGAGTGAGATCGGGTGATCTCGCTGACCAAACAATGGGATCACCACGACCTATCCAGTGATCTTCGCGCCAATTTTGTAAAAACCGACGTACTCGATTTTGGGAGTGCGGCGGGGATCCATCATGTTGGTAATACGTAACTTGTCGAGTATGTAGATTCACATTTTCAAGCAACTGTGGCAAATCTTCTTGAAGGAATTGCAGATATCTTCCGCCTGACAGGGAACCATCGAAAAAAAAGGTCCTATTACATCAGTACTGATAATACCACCCCACACATTCACAGTCCACTGATGCTGGTAATCTACTTGTCATACCCAGTGTGAATTTTCAACGAAATAACAGTGACTATTATGTTTATTAACGACTCCTATGCTATTAAAACTTGCTTCGTCGCTAAATAGCACAAAGTCAACAAAGTTGGCTTGTTGGTTAATTTTGTCCAGAATAATATTGCAAAATGCGACACGAATTGCGCAATCTTGCAGTCGTAGGTTTTGATGTAGACACAAATGGTACTTACATGAGGATTTTCTTCCAAATTTAATAAAACTGTCAACTCGTTTTCTTCGTTTGCAACTGTACCATTTTCTAAATATCTTTTTTTATATATGACATTTCCTGTCTCTTCAAATCGAAGAACTTGAAATGCTTCATGTCTTGCATGTCTGGCTAAAGGGTACTTTTGTTTATAAATCCTGGATGCCAACAAACAGTTACTTTCAGCTTGTCTCAAAACATAGATCATATTAATCAGCTCTTCTTTTGAAAAATTCATAGCACACTAAGTAAATAACGAAGTCACTATCAGATAATTATCTGACAATTCTTCACGAATTATTTATAATAAGTGGTTTTCATTTGTTAAGTTCTTAAGAAACAGAAAAAAACAACTGAAAACCAAGCTACTGCTATTCATTGTGTTCTTTGATTCCATTTTAAAGTTTATAGTTAAGCAGTTCTGCAAGTAAATAATTATTAAGCGTTGCTCTTTTATAGTGCAAAATGTTGAATTGTGTCATAAACTTATAGCTTCACGGTTTTGTAGCAATTAGCATTGTTTCATTTTTGTTTTTCTGTGAATTATGATATTGTCTTTATTTATTTTATATTGTTACAAATTCAACAAAAATTATATATATTTACAATTTTCAACTTTATCACTAAATAATTCAAAAACACTTAGGAACAGGTAGTAAAAAGTAAAAAATGCTATTCCAATCTGCAATAAAATACTGGGTGTGCCATTTAAAAAAAATGAGAAAAATTACTTTGAGAAAATGGACCACCCTGTATATGCAAAGAAACGAGTCTGCAATCTGAATGTAGAAGTGGAAACTAGACAGGTCGGAAAAACAAATCCCAAAATTTCACTCCGATATCCTTTAAGATGGCGGAACAGGAGCCTACTTAATTGACTAATTTTTTTACATAGAAATGTCAATAACTTAGAAACCGTTAGTCGTAGATCCATAGTACCTCATTTTGTTCAGAATGTAACAGAGAATTCAAATATATAAAAATATATAGGGTGTTCCGTTGAAAAAACACAAGATTAGTGCAATCTTGGAAATGAGACACCCTGTATATACAACAATATTTTTACAAGATGATCCTCGTTGTTGACCACAATAATCTGTTATAAGATTTTTTATTAAATCAACAGTATATTCGTAATCTTCCACTCCCAAATCGTTGGGACACCCTATATATATATATATATATATATATATATATATATATATATATATATATATATATATTGGTGAAAGATGATTGCCGGCCCTACTGGCATTCGACTGTTACCTTTACATAAATAGACGTAACAGCCAGGAACCGAAAACTAATATTTTTTCTGTAGCATAATTTTTTTTTTTTTTTTTGGTTGGATGTCGGTTTTTGAGGAAAAAGGTTTCAGCACCGTCCTTGTCAGGATGGAAAACGATTGTTGGAGAAAACCCGCCAACCGAAGATAGAAAAGTTGGCTTGATGTACGGTTTCGAGAAAGAATAATTCCAGCAGGAAACCGCCAGGCCTATCTAAAAGAAAGAAAATGTACGGATTTACAAGCCACAAAATAATACTGTGTGCTGCTCCACAGAAAATACTAGCGTAAACAGTATATGATTTTACATGTGTTTTCAATTCAATGCACAGCGTTTATTATTCAACATTTCCGAAAAAAATTGATTTTATTCGAAAGTACTTAACGTCTTCTACAGTTTCATCAACCGTAATTTGAAAAAATTATTGATCTTCTATTTTTTAAAAAATATAAAAATGTAACAAAAAACGGACATTTTCAAGCGTTAATAACTCAAGATTGAGTAAATTTATTTAAAATGTAAGTTGATGATACTGTAGTGTGACTCTTTAATAAAATTGTAGTAAAATTTGGTTATTGTAACACAAACCTTATAATTGCAGCATTAAATTCCGTACGTGTCTGTAAAAGCTAGTTAAATGATTTTGAAATAAAGATATAAGGAGAAGTTATCCCTTCTACCTACCAACTTATCGCTTGTGTGAGGAAAGGCACGTTTTTCTATGCGTCATCGTATAAACATAAAACATTTTTAATCGTTCATTTGTAACCTAAGTCACTTCAGCACTTTGATAGTGTACCTGGTTTTTTTATTGCAACTAAGCCGTTTTCATAATCAAATTCGATTCTGTAATAGCCTTGTTGACAAAATCTCATATCTCCTTTATTTAAAGAGATACAAAAAAAAATTAAATGCAAAAGTTGTAAGATGTGTTCTGGTGCATATTCTAAAAATATTTTTAATTATACAAGGTAGATCATAAAAGCTTAGAAGTAATTTAAAATTTTTTTTTAAATAGAAAACCCTATATATTATTACACATTTAGATTCTACATACAATTTTAGACACATTTTATGTATAATGCCCTATACCTAAGTCTAACCGTTTTTGACAAATTTCAAATTTTTTGTCAAAAATGACGTTTGCAGACCAAAACATAGGTGGAAATCTTTTCTAAACGAAGTCTTTATCAATTACTTATGGTTGGTTTCCTTGGAAATGGGGACCTACTCTAATGAGCTGTATTGATATTTTGTAATACATTCATACAGGGTGATCAAAATTGACAATAAAAGTAGATTCAAAAAACCTATAAAGTCATTTTTTTAATGGAAACCCCCTATTTTTTAATTCTATCTTATTTAGCATTAAAAATAAGGGTGACTTTGTATAAGAGTGTATATTCCAAAAAAAATGTAGTTTTTGAAATAATGACAATTTAACATTTTTTTATTGTAAAAAGGCTATACGGCTTTCAAGTTTTGTTGTTAGTTGGCCGTGACGGCGAGGCGTGGCATATAAAAATAATAGAGATCATCATAAACGTCATTATTTATTGTCAGTTGATAATTTGTGTGATGCATTAGTGTATTTTATAGCAAATTGATTTAAAACTTGAATTAAAATTGTAAATAATGAATTTTTCGCAAGCCGAGATGGTTGATATGATTTTTGTTTTGGCTAGTGATAAGAATACGCTCTTAGCAAGAAGACTGTATCAACAACGGTTTCCAGAGAGACGGCAACCTGAAAGAAGGGCATTTGAAAAGCTTTTGGAGCGTTTTGAAAGAACTGGCAATGAAAAAAATACTAGGGAAAAACATGCACAGACTAAGGAAAATGAATTAAATGTACTATTAACAGTTACCGATAATCCATATATTGGACAACGACCCATTTCTCAGCAGGTTGGTGTTGAACGACGTACGGTACAGCGGATATTGAAGTCTGAAAAAATGCACCCCTATCACATTCAACTATTTCAAGAGTTGGTTCCTGAAGATTATCAAAGACGACTGGAATTTTGTCAATAGGCTCAAAACAAAATAAACCAACAAAGAAATTTTGTTCATTTGATTTTATTTACAGATGAGGCCACATTTCACAGAAACGGAAGTGTAAACAGACACAATTGTCACTACTATTCTACCGAAAATCCACATTTTGTAAGATATACTTCTCAAACTAAATGGTCTTTAAATGTTTGGGGAGGTGTTGTCGGTAATCATGTAATTGGATCATATTTTTTTGATCAACGAGTAACAGGGAAGTATACTTAGACTTTCTGCAAAACCATCTACCTAATTCGTCGCGTCAAGTGCCACAGGATACGCAATAAGAAATGTGGTTTCTTCATGATGGGGCCCCAGTACATCATACAGGTCCGACAATAACTTTTTTAAATGCTAGATATCCAGAATGTTGGATTGGGAGGGGAGGGCCTGTTGCTTGGCCTGCTAGATCCCCAGATCTTACTAAAATGGACTTTAGCATATGGGGGTACGTCAAACAGCAGGTTTATAAAATACCGCCTACAACAAAGGAAGACATGAAGATTAGGATTAGAAACTGTTTTCAAAACATTAGTGTTGAAATGTGTAGAAATTTAAGCAGCGAGTTTGAGAGACGTATTGCATTGTGTATTCAAGAAAAAGGCGGACATTTCGAACAACTTATTAGGTAGTACGTATTTGACGTGTTTCTAGTACTTTTATCTGTATAATTAGTTACAGGTTTAGTTACATTAGAGGTGTTAAGTTTATGATTAGGATTAGGACAGAATTTGTTGAATCAAAAAAATATTGTCTTTACTTTAAGTTCGTTTAATAAAATAATTATTTATATGGGATTCAATAAATTGTAATATTTCGATCTGAAGTGAAGTTTTTTTGTTTCGCCGCGCCCCGCCGTCACGGCCAACTAACAACAAAACTTGAAAGCCGTATAGCCTTTTTACAATAAAAAAATGTTAAATTGTCATTATTTCAAAAACTACAATTTTTTAGAATATACACTCTTATACAAAGTCACCCTTATTTTTAATGCTAAATAAGATAGAATTGAAAAAATAGGGGGTTTCCATTTAAAAAAATCTTCGTTTGGAAAAGATTTCCACCTATGTTTTGGCCTGCAAACGTCATTTTTGACAAAAAATTTGAAATTTGTCAAAAACGGTTAGACTTAGGTAGAGGACATTATACATAAAATTGTATGTAGAATCTAAATATGTAATAATATATAGGGTTTTCTATTTAAAAAAAAAATTTTAATTACTTCTAAGCTTTTATAATCTACCCTGTATAATTAAAAATATTTTTGGAACATGCACCAGAACATATCTTACAACTTTTGTATTTAATTTTTTTTGTATCTCTTTAAATAAAGGAGATATGGGACTTTGTCACACTAATGCACCACCCTGTATATATATATATATATATATATATATATATATATATATATATATATAAACCAGGGTAATAGCACAGATGTATAGTGTGTATACATCTGTGGTAATAGTAATAAATCTCAATAAACAATACGTTCCAAAAAGGTTGATTATTTTTCTTGTTGTACCCTTATAAAAGGGATTTTAAAACAATAAAATTAAAAATAGAAATGCATTTTTGAGCGATAAAAAATATTAACTAGTCGGTTAGTCAAATTCGATCCAAGCTCGAGAACAGTTTGTTTTAATTATTTTGTGTTGTTCTTTATAACATTAGTTTATAGATAGGTAATTAGATTTCAGCCGGTACCCCAATTTCGTACCTCATTTATTAAGTTTTTCACAATTACGTTAAATAAAAGTGTAAGTGTTCAATTGTTGTGTTATAAGTTATAAGTTTTTAAAATGGGAAAATCGGAAAATAAAATGAGAACTCGAGTGTCATCAACGAAGAAAAATCGTGGACATATTAGCAGTTTAGAGAAAGCTAGACGCACAAAGACCAAAAAATTTGTTCGAGGCTTGCTTGACAAATGTTTGGATCAAGTTTTTGAAATTTTGGTGAAGAATAAACTAAAAATGTATGCAAAAAGTTCAGGGAATGACTTGTATGAATATTATAAAATTTATTATTATTGTAAAATTATGATAAAAAGAATCTTTCTTATTACCAAATTCTTATTGCTTTTATGAGTTATCTCAGACGTGACCCGCATTCAATTTTTACTTTTCTTTACAAATTTTATTTGAATTTTGAAAGGTGAAAGAAGAAGAAGGGTTGAAATAGGTAGGCAATAATTAGCTCAACCTTTATTGCATCATGAGCATGACGGCCAAGATATAAGAAACATCGTATACAACTTCAATTTTCAACACATAATTATTGCTTTTACTTACAGAGTGGTAATACAGGTTGAAGATTACACCAAAATTAAACACTTTCTCCTGTGATTTTTTTATTTGAGTTTTCGTTTTTGAACTACGATATTATTTGTGAATTTCCTAAACGCAACCACTTATGATCTAATTAAAAAGTAAATATTTTAAATAATTGCCGATTTAATATTTTAAATTACTTGTGTAAAGTATGTTTTTTTAATTTATGAAAATTGAAATTAAAAGAATTGAAATTTTATTTAATTCGTAATAAGTTCAAGATATGGCGTACCTACCTATATTATATACAAGACTTCACGTTTATACACCAATTTTAATGTCTCCCATTTGAAAATGATATTGTGGAGAAGAAAGACTGTGGAGCTTGAATTAAAATATATTAACACGAATTAAATCCCTGAACTTTATTCAAATGAATTTTATTAGTAATGTACCATAGATCTGATCTGTATAGAACCCCAAAGCTGAATTAAAGGCTCATGGGGGAACCATTTCACTTTTTTTTTTTTATGATTGTGGACCTGAACAGGCTAAATTAGGCCTATCGTGCTAAAGCACTCAGGAACACTTAGGAGGATGGATAAAGGGACAATGAATTGCCAATAGATGCCTATGGATAGCCACCTTAAATTTTTTCATATTATAAGTGAGAGGAATACAGGAACTAGGGAGATCATTCCAGAGTTTAGAAACCGTGTAGAAAAATGTGGATTGCGCCCGTTTGGTACTACAAGTGGAGATTTGTACTGCATACTGATGATGTGAATGAGCGAACCGAGTATTTCTCACAAAGATAGCCCGAGATGGTATCAAAGAATATAATTCAGCAGCACAATAGCCGTTGTAATAACGATAATACACAGAAAGAACTGAAACCATCCTTCTATGCTCAAAGGGACTGTATGTGAGAAGTTAAGGACGGGTCATTTATAAGCCTAATCGCTCTCTTTTGAATACGATCAACGATATCGAGAGCGTATTGGGAGCACTAACCCAAAGGTGTGAATTATATTCCAGATGAGGCCGAATTTGGGCCTTATACAGCAGAAGGAGTTGTCGAGAGGTAAAGTACCGCTTAGATCTGTACAAAAAGCCTATTTTACGATCAGCTGTTTTGGTAGCTGACAGAAGATGGTCAACCCATGACAGATTTGAAGATACAGTCATACCCAACAGAGTAATAGGGTCTGAAAACTTAATAACTGAGCCATTCATACTTACAACAGGAAATGATCGATCTTTATTGGCGGACATAAGGCAACACTGAGTTTTGTTAGCATTAAATTTAACTAGATTATTGCTTCCCCATTCGAGAATACGTTGAATGTCTTTGTTGATTGAATTTGCCATTTCTGCTTTAATTTCTAGATTTGACATAGAAGGTGGATTATCACTATGAGTAGACTGAGATGAACTACAGTGAAGAGTGCTATCGTTAGCAAAGTAATGGATGGGGTTAGTTGTTGAAAAAATAAGGTCATTTATGTACAACAGAAAAAGTGTAGGCGCTATAACAGATTCCTGTGGTACGCCCGCGTTAATGCTAACTTCTTTTGAAAAAAAGCCATCAACCACGACACGTATTCGTATTTTTATCAAGGAAACTAGAAACCTAGTTGATGAGCGTATCATTTAATCCAAACGAGGTGAGTTTGGCAAGTAAACATTTATGCCAAACTTGGTTAAATGCCGTTGAGATATCTAAAGCGACTACAACTGTTTCACCGGACTGCTCTACTGTATTGTTCCAAACTTGGGTCACATATGAAACAAGATCGCCTGTTGAACGTCTTTGCCTAAACCCATATTGGTAGTCACTAAGGAGTTTGTGAACGTGAGCAGTTGCCGATTGATGGCTTTTTCCATGATTTTAGACAAAATGGAAGTGATGGCAATTCGTCGGTAGTTTGAGGGATCGGTCTTATCGCCTTTTTTGGGAATAGGTTGAACATCTGCTAACTTCCATGATGAAGGGAATTCCCTAGAAGACATAAAGATCGTATAGAGCTTAGATAGGACTGGTACTAGGTCGGGGGAACATTTCTTTAAGACAATAGCTGGAATACCGTCTGGGCTCAAGCCTACTGATGATCGATTCCAAGAGCTTGTACCGAAAATGAATTGATTTCATAGCGTATGAAGAAGAGTTGACTAGGGGCACATCTTTTCCAGAATCATTGAGACACGAGTTTGATGCAAACAAATCCACAAAAACATTGACTTTGTCTGCAGAATCAGCAACTATCGATCCGTCAATAGACGTCAGGGGAAATGAAGATGTTCAAAGTTTTACTAATGGCTTTAGCTAAAGACCAAAATTTACGACGGCCTAAAGGAGATGTAGCTAGTTCATTGCATTTTCGTTGTTCGAACAACTTTTTAGTTTTAGTGATGACACTTTTGCAGATATTTCTAGCACCAACGTATTCTAGATCACTGTCGACCGAT
This sequence comes from Vesta saturnalis, assembly GCA_036346205.1. NCBI lineage: Eukaryota > Metazoa > Arthropoda > Insecta > Coleoptera > Lampyridae > Vesta > Vesta saturnalis. The sequence goes on along the minus strand of JARFJB010000551.1, from coordinate 2,213,090 downwards.
TTATTAGATTTCCATTTAATGTAGTATTTATTTTTTAAAGATATTGCATCAGCACAAGCGTTATTGAACCAGGGTTGAGAACGTGAATGACCTATACGGTACTGTTTTTTGGGAATGTATAACTCCATTCCCATGAGGATGACTTCAGATACTGAAAGAGCGATGTCCGAAGAAGAGGACGACTTAAAACAATATTCACGCCATGGAAAGGTTGCAAAGAAATCCCGTAAATCACTCCATCGAGCTGAGTTAAAACACCACAAGGTTCTATCGGTTTTGCGAACAACAGTGGAATTAGGTACAGTAGAAATGATTTTTATTAGGCAATGGTTGGAAAGACCTAAGGGCGAAAGAACGGAAGTTTTATAAACAAGAGGGTTTGATGTAAGAAAGAGATCCAGAAGATGTGGAATATGGTTAGGGTTATCAGGGATTCTTGTGGGTTCAGAAACCATTTGTGTGAGATCACATGAAATAGCAAATGTTTCTGTACTATGACCAGCGGGATTTGGAGTAGATGAAAACTGAAGCCAATTAGAGTTATGAACATTGAAGTCGCCTACAATTGAGATATCGCAAGATGGAAACTGAGACAGGAGATAGTCAACCTTCATACTAAGGTAATCGAAGAAGTCTTGAAAGTTACTGTCATTAGGAGACCTATAAATGCAACAGTAGAATTTCACAAAATTAGGACCGGAATGTTTAAAACAAATCACGTCAAAATTTTTATTTTCTAAGGAAGAAACCCTCTTGCAAGCAATTATGTCCTTGATGTAGGCACATACGCCTCCTTTATATCGAAAGTTAGAATGAAGGTGGTGTTGAGGAAATTGCAAGTCGGGTGCCTCGGAGCTTTCAGAGGAGACTTGTGTTTCAGATAGAAACAAAATATCAGGTTGTAATTGTTCAAGTTGTTGGTGAATAGCATTAAGATTAGACCTGATACCGCGGATGTTGCAGTAGTGAATCAGAAAGTTGATACTTTCGATGACGGAGGTTGCTTGGGCCCTGCCCTCCCGGACATCCGAATGGGGCAAGATGTTACGTCCGGAATTTATAACCCTAGAAACCACAGCCATCTTATTTTTTAATTTGGGACTTTTAATCCGATAGGAAGACAGTGAGAGCGAGAAGGAAGAATAAGGATGAGCTCAGTTAATCGAGGTTCTAAATAGTAATTAACCTCGTCAAGTTAATATTTATTTTGAAATTATCTAAGGTAATAAAATTTTTGTTAGCATGATGACAGAAGAGAAATTTCTCTTGTGATGATCAAACATCTCATGACAATACTGCTTTAGTTGGTACTTCGCTACTAGTCGAGGTTCGTAAAAAAATCTGAACACAACATCGTGTGGACCATTAGTAAAAAGACTTCTTTACTCTTCGACATTTTTAAATGTTCCCTCTATAAATCATGGAAATAAGTTCGAAAAGATAGCACTTTCCCAACTGGAAAATTCAATCAAAGAATGTGGTTTATTTGTCGATAAAGTTTTTTATTATCTTGGTAAGGTTATAAAAATGCTTCAATTTATTTACTATATGTTCTCTTATATTTTAGGAGCTACTCCGACGAACTTGTAGGCGACGATATGATTGTAGAGATTATGCCCTACTCAACGTACAAAAAAGCGCTGATGAAGCTATTAAGAAAAAAAATAAAATTTTGGAATATTATAAACTGGCAACTCGAAATCAATATGAACGATAAGTGGTACTACAAATTGTCTTTTGTCTGAATTAGTTGATTCAAGGCATTCTCGTAATTTACCAATACGGGAGCCAACAGATACTGATAACTCAGAAACTCAAGAAAACCTCAAACGTAAAAGACAAACGGGCGCATCTTCTGAAAAAATAAAAACTACACGAAGGAAATTATTTTTAAGTGAATAAATGTTGAATAAAATTTTTTTACGTAAACGTTTAAAAGATTTCTGGCATAATGATAGTTATTGGTTTTTATTTCATTGTTTCTTTTTTAATATGTTTTAGACACTGTAGTTCAGATTTTTTAACGTTATAAATTTTATTTGTGACAGAATTGAAAATCATTCTTTATACTATGGTAATTTCCTAGAGGTGGCTACTTTTTCGCGGCGTCCATAAAATCACCAGTAAAAATAACTGTGTTCCTAATTATCCAACGAAAATACATAAGTTATAAGAATTCTTTAATCCTACATATATTTTCCACGACGTTTCCTATGCCATTTGGCGGCCCAAAGCAGGTAAATGCCCATAATGAAAGGGTAAATAAACTTAAATTGCTAATTTTTCTATAATTCAAAGGCCTTAGTTACAAAAGATCAAATTGAGATTCAAGGATTTTTAATTCCGCACACTTCTTGTAACATCAATCCTGGGACACGCTGTATATAGACTTACAATTTATTTACGTTTATTTGGGTTACGTTTACGGTAGCTAACAATTCAACATTAAAAAATGTACACGTGAATCTTTATGCGTGTGGTAATTTTACACCCGGAATTTTTATGTTTAGATTACTACAGTCGTTTGCGTGGTCCAGTCTGGGGTCATTACTAATAGAATTGTAGCGGGGATAGCATATCGCAAAACGGTTAGAATCTGAAGGTTACCGCTTGTACGGACTCCTCTTAACAATAATACCGCTACTGTGTCTAGACATCGTTTCAAGACCAAAGAATAGAGAGGTACGCGTCGGATAAAGTCGGAATTTGACGATCACGCGATATAAATTCTAATTAAAAACATCAGCTGTATCAAACCCTGCATGAAAAGTGCAAATGTTTTTCTGTTCGATAATGTATTGACATTCCGAACAGAATTGGTTTCGGTGCAACCATTCTTTAGTCTTGAAACGATCTCTAACCACTATACGTCTGCACCAGGAGTGAGAGTCAAGGAATGGAAAAGCGCGTTCAGCCACCGTAAGATCCAGTTTCATTTCTTGAAAGGTTTATAAAAGTGAATGATAGTTGCATCACTAGACCATGCATTGTTATTGCTTTCTGAGATATTAACCGATAACGCGTTGTTTCGGTACCATAATAACTGTTCTCAATGGCAAACGTGTGACAATTTAGGGCAAACACTAATGCACCGCGTTAGCAATTCAAAGTAAGATGTTTATAAAAATTTGTTACTGTCTTATAGATTAGCCATCCAACGTACTAACGTTCGTTCCATAAACAAATTGTTAAAACTTGTCAAAGATTTTGACGCAATCCAACAAGAATTAAAAAAAATTAAAAATAATCATAAATGGACCAGACAACACACCTTTAGGTAAACTTGTTTCACTCAATGACCCAGATATAAATGCACTTCAATGAAAAATTTCATTGCAATACAAATTCAATTAATGCAAACGTCCTCGATTTAAATATTATGTTAATTATTATATTAAAAATTTTAATGCAAGCAATGTTTGTAAAATGCCGAAAATTAATGTAATTATTTTATTCGAAATTTTAATACAAGTAAAAATAAGTTACACACTAATAAACCTTCATATAATAGTAAATGATAACACATATAAGTTTAAAACAACCTTCAATGGTCCGTTGTACAATAGAAATTTTAATTTAAGTAAAAATATAAATCCAAATCAAGGTAATCCGTATAAAAATAATTCAACCTTACCTCATAATAATCATTGTAGAACTCATAATCAGTATTTTAGTGATCAATGTATAACAATATATTACAAACAAAGTCAATTTTAATGATGGAAGTGCAAGGCGAGACAATTATAACCTTACCCGTCTGCACCACATAGTTTCAATTGTGCTGTAAACCAATAATAAACAAAAATTTGTACGTTTTCAAATAGCCAAAAGCAAATTTAACAAATTCCAAATAAGCCACTTACAGTAAATAATAGGAACCGCCGGCAAAATTAATAATACCGGCAATCAAGCTTCAATAACTCAATCACCGTCAAATATGATTAAGGCAAACTGTCCCCTTAAAAATAATAACCTCGAAACTAAGTTATCTACAAACAATTTAGATCAAAACAAGGAAATACAATGTTAAAAATGCAATAAAAAAAGTTTTATTTTGTCACGTTGCGGAACATTGTGCATGATGAGTTGCCCTTGCTCCAATTTAAAAAACCGATAGAGGCCAAACTTTTGAGATTATTTTGACGCACTGGGTATATACAATCTTGTGTTGTGCGTGGAATGTATTTTGGATGGTTAATAAACGTGAGTTTGCATGTTGCGCCACTGGGATTGTAGTAAAGCGTTGTTGTAGCATGTAAAAGACTACTTAAATGTTTTATGAAGATTTTTAAGGTGAAAGTATTAAATTTGATTGAGAAATCGCTAATACAAAATTGAATTTTCTCAAGCGTAAATGGTGTTAAAATTTTAAAAGTTGAATATAGATCTGGACGGTAAATGGAGTGAATTTGAATGTGAATTAGAATCTTTGCGAAGCATTGTGAGGATGTTTATTAAGAAATTCAAGATGTCTATGTTTTCTTGTACCGGCTGCGTTTGTTCCTTATCAGACTCGCACTCGGCAAAGATGTGCAGTGGAGAGCTCCTTTGCGATTGGTTGATTGTGATTTTAGCGCGAAAACTATGATGACGTTGGACAAAATCGTTGACCGCGTATATATATATATATATATATATATATATATATATATATATATATATATATATATATATACATATATATCAGTCCGCGCGGCCAAAGAATGCCTCGTGTCGCGCATGGATGTTCGTTCATTCGGCCGCACTCGTTAACGCAATAGCGACTGAAAGCATTACCAGTGGCGTCGGTGTCGCATTTTCAATTATTCGTCACCAAACCACAAGAAATTTTAAAATATTTTATTTATTTGAATTACATATGAACTGTAATATTCGCATTTAAATCACAGTTGAAAACGAATTAACTAATAAAAACATGTTTGAATATTTGCTAATCTGTTGTTAATGATACTAAGCAATGTCAACTATTAGAATTTCTTTAATGAGAATTTAAGCAAATGCCATTACCATTACATGCGCCGCAAAACTACTTATTTATTTTACTATGTATTGTGGAAGTATTTGTTGTTTATACATATTTGTCTAATAAATTTGAGTATTATGAGCTTTAAAATCCACATAGGACACAAAATGGTTCACTGTCGTTTTGTTGCAATAATTGTAATAAAGTTAAATTAACAAGTACGTATGTAAATTAATAACAGAAATAAATAATTAATTAGTGTAATGCATGATAATAAACGGAACGTGCTTTTGGTGGCAACGTCATTGACATGCCGCGCTTAAGAGACTTGAAGTTGACGAATGCGCATCCAACGTTCAGACATTATTTGGCCGCGCGGATTGTATATATGGGAGAGCCTGCTAGTATACGTAGAGACACGCGGCAAAGAAATATACTTAAGTGGCGATCGCACGCGTGAATCTGTAATAATATTTTAATGTTGATGTCGTTGAAAGGACTCAAAACGAACTTTTTAAATAATATATTACTTGCCACAAGATCCTATTTAAAATTATCTTACAAAATAGCCCCCATTTTTGAGAAATAATTTTAAACTGGTTAAATGATAAGTAATACTCATTTGAAATTATTTTAAGTCCTTTTCAACGACATAAACAGCATTAAACTCATTCATGAGTTTCAACCAAAAACGCACATTCATGTTTTAAGGTTTGTGGGTTGAAACTCGTAAATTAAAGTAATATTTTAATGTTGATGATGTCGCTGAAAATGACTAGAAACGAGCTTTCAAGTGAGGTATTACTTGTCATATGATCCTATTCAAAACTATTTTATAGAATGGCGGCTGTCCGCCATTTTTAACGATTACGCCACTGAATACCATCAAAAACGTATACGTGCCTTAGTTCGGTTTCCCAAAATTTTATTAATCTGAGTTTTATGGTTCAAGAACCAGATTGGGGATTTAGACAGAAACTGCATAAAATGTTTAAGAATTTTGATATTGAAGTGTAAGTAAATATCCTTTGACACATTGTAACGTTATCTTAATTAATTTGGTCACATTTCTAGGATCGCTATTCTATGGAATAAATTGTTTTCATTTTTCTTTACTGTCGGATAGCGTACGTTTGCAGTCTACTTGATTCTCATTGGTGTATTGCGTTCGTTAATCTCGAACCCTTGTTTCCGCTTTTAGTTTCGTTTTTTGTTTTCTGTTTCCGTGGTGGCAAGGGTACACAAAAAAAAGTGAGTTGGATTTTTCTTTTTTCGCTTCACTTGAACCGCGATTCATTGACATGATTTTCTAATTATAAATAAAACGGATATTTTCCGGATTTCTCGATCAATGAATAATTAATTTTTGTGCCGAACCTGATGCTAGTTCGCGTCACTTAAGTTACGTGATAATTATTACGGTTTTAAGTGTTCAAGAGTGTTGTGTTTCTCCTTATCTAATTTTAACGCTTGTGGTTACCAGCTTACAAGGTCAGTAATTTTTGTGAATCATTCCGTCATTTAATGTTATATTTTCTTTCGTAGCGTTTTTTTTCCTTTTCGTTTTCGCTTATTTTTCTCCCTCTACGTATATTACCTACCACTACCACTTCGAGTTGATCCAGCGTCGTCAATAGAAAAATAACATCGCTGCCATTTTGAATTTTTCTTACGATGAAGAAATTCTAATTAATGACTTATAGAAAAACTACTGTCTGCTCAACAGATTTACCTAGTAATTGTTTACTTTTAATATTAGATAACTTGCCTAGCTAAAATTTAATCATTTCAATAAATTTATATCTTACTTTGATAGTCTTAATTTATAAGTGAAAATTTCACTGTCACTATTTGCTTATTTGATTTCTTTCTAAATTCATAATTTTGTTTAAGTTTCAATTATTTATCAATATTGTAAACCACTTTACCTTTAACCAGCGCCGTAACTAGGGCGTGGCAAAGCTTTTAGCGCGAATTTGGCGCCAAATACCTCAATAAAAAATGCTTTTCCAATTAAAAAAAAAGAGATCAGAAACATATTTATTTAAGCCATAATTGTAATTAATTTTAATAAACGGAAAAAAACAAAAAAACAAGAGTATTCGTGCTAAACTACCATTTTAATAAAGTAGAACATAATCAAAATATTTTATTTGTTACGAATTATGAAAAATGTAAATGTCGCAACGTTGCATATCGATGTCGCCGGTCAAATACCGTGAATCGCGTGCGCGGTCTGCGTATCTGCGTCTCTTCTGTGTGTATAGTGTATACAGCTCAGTCTGAGCTCAGATGTGTGCTTGCCTACTTGTGTTGACGTTGAGTGTTGATTTTATTTTTACTGATATGTCTTCAAACTAATTTACGTGTTTATGTATATACTAAAAGGTAATCAGGGTAAGTAAACAATCTAGCTACAATGTATGTACATCACTATAGAACGGTAATCCGGCTTGCAATAGCTATGCGATATCTAAAATATATCCAATTAATTAATATTAGTATTAGGAATCATTAGTTTAAGCGTTTTTGGTACACTTTGGATGATCATCGGATGAATCATCCAAAGTGATTACGAGATGAAAGCGATTATTGTTTACATGGGTCATCAAGATTGAATTAGTCAGTTCACTTTAAAATGGCGCCAAATGAACTTGTACGAGCAGGAATTGCCATAATAAGTGGATATCTTGTAAATTGGCTTAGACATGTACTTGACAAGAAGATTAGGAAAAAAAGCTTGGTGAGACCGTGGATAGCACGACGTGATAAAATGGGCATCAATGCGTTTGTTAAGAGAATGGTCTGTGAAGATCGAACTATGTTTCACAATCACCTCAGAATGTCCGAAACACAATTTGAAGAACTTCTTGCCAAAGTAACGCCGCTAATTGAAAAGCAAAACAACCATGAGAGAAGCTCTGTCTGCCAGACTAAAACTGCAAATTGTATTGAGATATCTCGCAGCTGGAGATTGTTTTGGAACACTGAAGCTTTATATCGTGTACCTAGATGCTCCATATCACATTTCTTACCAGAGGTATTAGCCGCTATTTATGAAGTTCTGGAATACTGTATCAAGGTTAGTATCTAATTAAATTATTTTCCACATAAACTATTGAAAAATAAAATAATGCATTAATACTTTTAACAAAATAATTTTATTGAAAAAAAGTATAACGTAAGTTTAATCGTAATTATTATGTATGGTCGAAAGAGCTTGAGATAAGACATCATATGCTGATCCTTCTGAATATCCTTCGTGGTCCTACATGATAGGAGTTGCGGCAGAGGTTGATATGTCACTATTGCTTGAGTACACGGTATACGGTGATGGAACAGCTGTAGATGTATTTGACAAAGCATGTTCCATCCTGAAGTACATGCGTTCTTCGGTCATAACATTTTGTAGTTTCGTTTGGCATATCAAGGCACGATCTAGAGGCATTTTCTTAAGCTGAACTGCCAGACTTCTGCAGAAGTGATCAAATTCATTATCAGTCTCTATGTTTTGTGAAGCTATGGTACCTAACTTATCTATTGCTCTTTCACAGCGGAAATTCCAGGCAAATTAAGCCTTCGAAGAAGATGGAGTGTTTAAGTTTGCCTCAGAATAGTTTTTCTGCTGCGTTTGCTTTGTTGTGATAGTTGCGTTTCATTATTAGAAACTATGCCATCATTTGTTACAGCAGGTAGAGAATCACCTGTTGCTTCAGGTATCCTCGATATCCGGGTCATTCCTTCTTCTGAATCATCCTCGGCATGATTTTGTGGCGATAGGCCCTTTGCGTTGAGGAACCTGAAACAGAGACCTATACTAGCATACTATAATATATAAGGTGAAGAAGGAATTCTAGACATTCTTGTATATGGTTTTATTTTTACAGGTGCCTACAACCACTAATGAATGGGAAAAAGTAATTAGAATATTACATTCGTTGAACTTCCCTAATTGCTGTGGAGCTTGGGACGGCAAACATGTTGCCATTCTGTCCTGAAGTCGGGTTCATATTTCTTCAACTATAAAAATACCTTCAGCGTGATTCTTTTTGCAGTTGTAGATGCTGACTATAACTTTCTATATATTGACGTCGGCACAAATGGCAAAGCAAATGATGCATTAGTGTTTTCCAAATGTACATTCAACGAAGCTCTGGAGAACAATTTGCTCAATATACCCGAGAATGGTGTTTTGTGACGACGCTTTTCCTCTTAGGACAACCTTTTAAAACCCTATAGCAAGAGATCATTAACTAGAAAGGAAAGAATATTTAATTATCGGCTATCTCGAGCTCGTCGTCTATCAGAAAATTCATTTAGCATACTTGTGTCTCGTTTTAGAATATTCGAAAAGCCTATCCTCTCAAAGTAGAAACAACTGAAATATTGGTGAAAAGTGCTTGTGTTCTTCACAACTGGCTCAGAAAAACCTCTACAAACAACGCCCCATATGTAACTGAAGGATTGGTTGATGTTGAATTATGGAAGAAGGTTCCTGGAGTTTGGCGAAGGTACATGAAGGTCTCAGAGAAATAACACTTGCTACAAGTAACAACCACACGAAACTTGCTGCCACTATACGTGATGCTTATGCGAATCTGTTCTGTTCAACTGAAATTGTAGAATGGCAGTGGAGAATGATTTAAATGTTTTGTTGTCGTTTTATAATTTGTTGTCTTGCACAGTAAAGCAATTAATTTTTAAACTGCTTTGTTATTTATTTATAGGTACAGTGTGAAACCAAGACGAAGTGGACATTCTAAATCTAAATTATAAAATAATAATAAGAAAATGATATACTTACTGCAGTTCCTGTACTGCTCGTGTACAAACTGCATGCAGGAATGTATCAGCTTGTTTGTACCAAAATAGTTTTGGGACATAAACGTCATCTGGCCCTGTACCACTTTTTACGGATTTATTTACTTTAGCCAGTTCCGATGAATATCGCGTACGGATTGTTTTATTTTTAATTTAATATCCTCGACTGTCACATCCTGAATATTCAGCTCTTTACGATTTCCTTTAATGCGTTTTCTCTATGGACTTTATTTTTATACGTCTCTGCTTTAGTATTCCAAAGACACTGCCGGTCTTTCATTAAACTCAAAATTAGTGGGTTGTGATCGTCTTTCCACTTAAACACCATTATAAAAACCACCACTGTAGCACGCTGTTTACTTTAAATTTAATTATTTAGGTACGCAGAAAAAGCACGTGCTCTTCTTGTTGTAATTTAGCAGTCACTGTGGATGAATCACTGCATAAACTGCATGTTTTCACGGTTCATTCAGGATGATTAATCGGCGATGAATCCTCCAAAGTGAACAAAGTAGAACACGTTCAACTTTGTTCACTGTTCATCTTGGATGATCACTTTCGATGATTTTTGTTTACACGGTTCATTTTTATTCACTTTGGATGATTCATCCGATGATCATCCAAAGTGTACTAAAACGGGCCTTACATTGGTTGTCACTTTTAACAATTTTAACATTTAGCTCCAATTAATATATTTAATGTTAAAATTCATAGTTTTAACAAAAGGCTGTTTTTAGAGTCAGAGCTCAAATAAAGAAAATGCCACCGAAAAAACCATCTGGAGGTGAATATAAAAATGCGGCTGATGAAAACAGATGAAGTTAAAAAGGTCGTGACGCCAATAAAAACTTTTTTCTGTAATACAAACAGACCCAATACTGTTAATGATAGTTCAATAGCAGAATTTACTCCTCCTTCCACTTCTCGTGAAAGCAATGCCAATGTCCTAGACCTAGAAACCGAAGAAAAGGATGACTCTCTTAGTCAACGTCAAACTAATCCATTAAATTCAGTAGAAAGCTTAAACTGCAGAATTAACTCCTGATTTTAATGATCCCTAGACGTGGACAAAATAACTTAAACATTTGTGTAGAACACAGACCAGACCCGAGATGACATCAATGTATCCGATAGTAAGTAACAGGCAGTTCGACAAAAAATGGTTTTATAAAGTGCTGGCAATGGCGAAATAATACGAAGATCCTGGCTGGTTTATTGCAGAAGAATGATTCTTTATACTGCTTTCCTGTAAACTTTTCGACCAAAAGATTGGTGTTTTTGCGAAACCGGTTTCTCCGATTGAAACATTTAAATCTGCTATTCCTCGGCATGAAAACTCGCTATCTCACAAAGAAACTACCTGAAATGGAAGAATTTGAAAGATGCATTAAGATAGGCAAATTAATCGACGATCAAACTGAAGAATTAATTCTGACCGAAAAACAAAATGGCCCATATTCTTAATGTCATATTGACGCAATTTTACATTGCATTAAAAACAATGATGCATTGAAGGGATCATCAGAAATTATTGGACATCAAATTTGGTAAATTTTTAAATACTATTGAGCTTATAAGTCATTATGATCCTATAATTGCAAATCACAGTATATCTCATAATAAGAACCAAATATCATATTTTTCGCCTGCCGTTCAAAACGAACTGATAAATTTAATTGGAATAGTAAGGAACACAATTATTTCAAATGTAGTTGAATCAAAATATTATTGTTTAATATCGGATTGCACACCAGACACATTCCACGGAGCAAATGTCACAGATCATTAGATATGTTCGATGCAGCCAAACGGAATGTTCTATAGAAGAAAGCTTCATCGATTTTATAAAGGTTACAGGCAAAACTGGAGTATATAATGGCAAATCAAATAACTTTAAAACTGGTTGATGACGGACTAGATTGACAACTTAGAGGTCAAGCTTACGACAACGAATATAGAAAATATAACGGATCAAGCAAAATATTAAATTTAAATAGGTTTGCCCGTTTGTCATCTCTGCATAGTCTCAATTTAGTACTTATCATGCAGCTAGGTGTTCAGAAATAATAGCCTTTTTGGAACAGTTCAAAATTTGTTTCATTTCTTGTGAGGTCAACAACTCGTTGGGAAATTTTAGTTTCTTTTAAAACTACTTAAAGGTCATAGTGATACTCTGGTCACTGAAAGCTATACAAGCCCTTGTATTAAATTTAAAAAGTAATTGATTTACTAATAAAATACAGGTTAACGATAATTAGTTCAGATTCTGTTACTGCTGATTCAAGATCATTTCTAAAGTTGCTTTTGGACTATAAGTTTATATGTCTTCTTGTTTTCTGGAATTTATTTTATCTAAAATTAATAAAGTTAATATACTTTGCAGAAAATCTGTAACGGTTTTGGATGGTTCTAATTTAATAAAAGCTTGTTGAAGAAATTCAACTTTAGGAAAATTTACTTGAAAATATATTGCAAAAGCTAATGTCCGTAGATATGGAACCAGAATTTACAATGCGAAGAAAGAAAAGTTAAAATGGTTGGAGCTTTTGACAGACAAACAATTTAAAGAAATTAAACATTTAAAGTATTGTTTCAAATTGTTGTGTAATTCTATCTCAGCTGAATTCACGGTTTTGTGCTCTTAAAAGCGTTGCAGATGATTTTAATTTTCTAACCGGTAAATCACTTAAATTGTTTTCTGCAGAAGTAAAAACGGCATGCCACCGATTTACTTTAAATATAATCAAGATTTAGATGCTTTGAATTTGCTAACGAAATTGACAGTTTTAGGTTTCAAGCATCTTCTCAATTGAACGATTAGAATCTCTAATGCCATCTAGAAATGTTAAATTTATTAGAAAGAACGAGAATCTGTATATCGAAATATTGATATTGCTCTTAGAATGTTTCTTACCTTGCCAGTCACTACAGCTTCAGTGAAAGATCATTTAGTAAGCTAAAATTAATCAAAATTATTTAAGACCATCGACTGTCAGGACACACTTACTAATATGGCCAGTTATGATAGAAAGAAAATTATCCTCATCTATAGATTTTAAAGTAATTGATGACTTTGCTAGTTTAAAAGCGAGAAGAGTGCAATTTATTTTTTTAAATACTACCAGAGCTTTGGTATAATTTTGTTTTATTTTACCTAGTTTTAGCCTTTTGCTGTCGATGTAGTATCAAAGTTGTTCTTTTTGTATTTCATGTTACTGTATTATATTTTAAGGCACTTTACTCCTTGTACCTTGATCGTCCAAAGAATAAACAAACTTCTTATTTTAAATGAGTTGTTTTTACCTGGTTTATATAAGCCCAAATCTAATTAGTAATTCTAGTTACGGCACTGCCTTTAACTATGTGTTTGCCTATTGTAACCTAATTTATTAGTGTACCTTCAGTATTCGAATTGGTTGTCAATCAAGTAATTAATGTATCCATTTTCTAGGGCCAACCTATTGTTTAAGGTCCGAATTATATTGTTTTCTTCCATTTAGCTTCTGTAATTTGGACATTACTTGCAAGGAAACGACACCGAAAGAAGTTATTTTCAGGTGAGATTATTGATATACTTGATCGCTTGTTTACTTGGGTAAACCGAATTCTGAAAACTTTGTAAGATTAACGTAACTAATATCACTTTTCCTCCTTTTTTGTTGCTCGAGGATTAATTTAAGGTAATTTGGATCAATCATTCAATGTTATATTAAAATAATATTTATTTCCTTTTTTTATTAATCAATCCTTACGGGTATTCTCTATTATTTGTCAAATTTATGTTACCATTTAGACCATTTATCTGTTTTGTGGATTATCACTATGCAGTGTGAATGAATCAGTGAGGTGCTATCTAGCAAGAAGGATGGTAGTTGTTGAAAATAAGTCATTTGTACACAGAAAAGGTAGCCATACAGATTCTGGTACGCCGTAATGCTATCTTTAAAAAAGCCATCAACAGAAGATCGTCTTTATCAAGAAACTAGAAACCTAGTTGATAGCATCATTTAATCAAACGGTGATTTGAATAAACATTATCAAATTGGTTAAATGCTTGAGATATCTAAAGGATACAAGTTACGGATGCTTCTATTGTTAATTGGTCATATGAAACAGATCGCCTGTTGAACGTCTTTCCAAACCTATTGGTATCCTAGTTTGTTTTTCAAGGACTGGCAGTTGCATGATGTTTTCCATGATTTGACAAATGGAATGATGGCAATTGGTCGTAGTTTGAGGATCGGTCTTATGCCTTTTGGGAATAGGTTGAACATCTAACTTCCATGATGAAGGATCAGAACATGAGATCGTATAGCTTAGATAGGACTGGTACTAGGTCGGGAACATTTCTTTAAGACAATAGCTGGGATACTCTGGGCTCACCTACTGATGATCGATCAAGAGCTTGTACCAAAATGAATTGATTTCATAGCGTATGAAGAAGGTTGACTAGGACATCTTTTCCAGAATCATTGAGACACGAGTTTGATGCAAACAAATCCACAAACATTGACTTTGTCTGCAGAATCAGCAACTATCGATCCGTCAATAGACGTCAGGGGAATGAAGATGTTCCAAAGCTTTACTAATGGCTTTAGCTAAAGACCAAAATTTACGACTGCCTAAAGGAGATGTAGCTAGTTCATTGCATTTTCGTTGTTCGAACAACTTTTTAGTTTTAGTGATGACACTTTTGCAGATATTTCTAGCACCAACGTATTCACTGTCGACCGATTTATTAGATTTCCATTTAATGTAGTATTTATTTTAAAGATATTGCATCAGCACAACTTATTGAACCAGGGTTGAGAACGTGAATGACCTATACGGTACTGTTTTGGGAATGTATAACTCCATTCCCATGAGGATGACTTCAGATACTGAGAGCGATGTCCGAAGAAGAGGACGACTTAAAAGAATATTCACGCCATGGAAAGGTTGCAAAGAAATCTAACACTCCATCGAGCTGAGTTAAAACACCACAAGGTTCTATCGGTTTTGCGAACAACAGTGGACTTAGGTACAGTAAATGATTTTATTAGGCAATGGTCGGAAAGACCTAAGGGCGAAAGAACGGAAGTTTTATAAACAAGAGGGTTTGATGTAAGAAAGAGATCCAGAAGATGTGGAGTATGGTTAGGTTATCAGGGATTCTTGTGGGTTCAGAAACCATTTTGTGAGATCACATGAAATAGCAAATGTTTCTGCACTATGACCAGGGATTTGGAGTAAAAACTGAAGCCAATTAGAGTTATGAACATTGAAGTCGCCTACAATTGAGATATCGCAAGATGGAAACTGAGACAGGAGATAGTCAACCTTCATACTAAGGTAATCGAAGAAGTCTTGAAAGTTACTGTCATTAGGAGACCAAATGCAACAGTAGAATTTCACAAAATTAGGACCGAATGTTTAAAACAAATCACGTCAAAATTTTTATTTCTAAGGAAGAAACCCTCTTGCAAGCAATTATGTCCTTGATGTAGGCATACGCCTCCTTTATATCGAAAGTTAGAGTGAAGGTGGTGTTGAGGAAATTGCAAGTGGCCTCGGAGCTTAGAGGAGACTTGTGTTTCAGATAGAAGAAAATATCAGGTTGTAATTGTTCAAGTTGTTGGTGAATAGCATTAAGATTAGACCTGATACCGCGGATGTTGCAGTAGTGAATCAGAAAGTTGATACTTTCGATGACGGAGGTCTTGCCCCTCCCGGACATCCGAATGGGGCAAGATGTTACGTCCGGAATTTATAACCCTAGAAACCACAGCCATCTTATTTTAATTTGTGACTTTTAATCCGATAGGAAGACAGTGAGCGAGAAGGAAGAATTAGGATGAGCTCAGTTAATCGAGGTTCTAAAATAATTAAACTCGTCAATATTTATTTTGAAATTATCTAAGGTAATAAATTTTGTTAGCATGATGACAGAAGAGAAATTTCTCTTGTGATGATCAAACATCTCATGACAATACTGCTTTAGTTGGTACTTCGCTACTAGTCGAGGTTCGTAAAATCTGAACACAACATGTGGACCATTAGTAAAAGACTTTTACTCTTCGACATTTTAATGTTCCTCTATAAATCATGGAAATAAGTTCGAAAAGATAGCACTTTCCCAACTGGAAAATTCAATCAAAGAATGTGGTTTATTTGTCGATAAAGTTTTTTATCTTGGTAAGGTTATAAAATGCTAATTTATTTACTATGTTCTCTTATATTTAGCGACCAACTTGTAGACGATATGATTAGAGATTACCCTTCAAAAAAGCGCTGATGAAGCTATTAAGAAAAATAAAATTTTGGAATATTATAAACTGGCAACTCGAAATCAATATGAACGATATGGTACTACAAATTGTCTTTTGTCTGAATTAGTTGATTCAAGGCATTCTCGTAATTTACCAACGGCCAACAGATACTGATAACTCAGAAACTCAAGAACCTCAAACGTAAAAAAAACGGCATCTTCTGAAAAAATAAAACTACACGAAGGAAATTATTTATGAATAAATTTTTTACGTAAACGTTTAAAAGATTTCTGGCATAATGATAGTTATTGGTTTATTTCATTGTTTCTTTTTAATATGTTTTAGACACTGTAGTTCAGATTTTTAACGTTATAAATTTTATTTGTGACAGAATTGAAAATCATTCTTTACTATGGTAATTTCCTAGAGGTGGCTACTTTTCGTCCATAAAATCACCAGTAAAATAACTGTGTTCCTAATTATCCAACGAAAATACAAGTTATAAGAATTTTAATCCTATATATTTTCCACGACGTTTCGGCATTTGGCGGCCCAAAGCAGGTAAATGCCCATAATGAAAGGGTAAATAAAGTTAAATTGCTAATTTTCTATAATTCAAGCTTAGTTACAAAGATCAAATTGAGATTCAAGATTTAATTCCGCACACTTCTTGTAACATCAATCCTGGGACACGCTGTATATAGACTTACAATTTATTTACGTTTATTTGGGTTACGTTTACGGTATAAATTCAACATTAAAAATGTACACGTGAATCTTTATGCGTGGTAATTCTACACCCGGAATTTTTATGTTTAGATTACCAGTCGTTTGCGTGGTCCAGTCTGGGGTCATTACTAATAGAATTGTAGGGATATATCGCAAAACGGTTAGAATCTGAAGGTTACCGCTTGTACGGACTCCTCTAAATAATACCGCTACTGTGTCTAGACATCGTTTCAAGACCAAAGAATAGAGAGTTACGCGTCGGATAAAGTCGGAATTTGACGATCACGCGATATAAATTCTAACTAAACATCAGCTGTATCAAACCCTGCATGAAAAGTGAAACGTTTTTCTGTTCGATAATGTATTGACATTCCGAACAGAATTGGTTCTGCAACCATTCTTTGGTCTTGAAACGATCTCTAACCACTATACGTCTGTACCAGGAGTGAGAGTCAAGGAATGGAAAAGCTTCAGCCACCGTAAGATCCAGTTTCATTTCTTGAAAGGTTTATAAAGTGAATGATAGTTGCATCACTAGACCATGCATTGTTATTTCGAGATATTAACCGATAACGCGTTGTTTCGGTACCATAATAACTGTTCTCAATGGCAAACGTGACAATTTGCAAACACTAATGCACTAATTCAAAGTAAGATGTTTATAAAAATTTGTTACTGTTTTATAGATTAGCCATCCAACGTACTAACGTTCGTTCCATAAACAAATTGTTAAAACTTGTCAAAGATTTTGACGCAATCCAACAAGAATTTGCAAATTCCTACCAAATAAATAAATTAAAAATTAAAAATAATCATAAATGGACCAGACAACACACCTTTAGGTAAACTTGTTTCACTAATGACCCAGATATAAATGCACTTCAATGAAATTTCATAAATACAAATTCAATTAATGCAAACGTCCTCGATTTAAATATTATGTATTATCATTAAAATTTTAATGCAAATGTTTGTAAATGCCGAAAATTAATGTAATTATTTTATTCGAAATTTTAATACAAGTAAATAAGTTACACTAATAAACCTTCATATAAGAGTAAATAACACATATAAGTTTAAAACAACCTTCAATGGTCCGTTGTACAATAGAAATTTTAATTTAAGTAAATATAAATCCAAATCAAGGTAATCCGTATAAATAATAACTTACCTCATAATAATCATTGTAGAACTCATAATCAGTATTTTAGTGATCAATGTATAACAATAATAAAGTCAATTTTAATGATGGAAGTGCAAGGCGAGACAATTATAACCTTACCTCTAAACCATAGTTTCAATTGTGCTGTAAACCAATAATAAACAAATTTGTACGTTTTCAATACAAAAGCAAATTTAACAAATTCCAAATAGCCACTTACAAAGACCGAAATAACAATAAACAATAGAACCTAAAAACAACTTCGAGATATTAACCGATAACGCGTTGTTTCGGTACATAATAACTGTTCTCAATGGCAAAGTTGACAATTTGCAATAGTTTCACTCTTCAATTGAACGATTAGAATCTCTAAGCCATCTAGAAATGTTAAAATTTATTAGAAAGAACGAGAATCTGTATATCGAAATATTGATATTGCTCTTAGAATGTTTCTTACCTTGCCAGTCACTACAGCTTCAGTGAAAGATCATTTAGTAAGCTAAAATTAATCAAAAATTATTTAAGACCATCGACTGTGCAGGACACACTTACTAATATGGCCATGTAATGACCAAGAAAATTATCCTCATCTATAGATTTTATGAAGTAATTGATGACTTTGCTAGTTTAAAAGCGAGAAGAGTGCAATTTATTTTTTTTTAAATACTACCAGAGCTTTGGTATAAATTTTGTTTTATATTTACCTAGTTTTTTAGCCTTTTGCTGTCGATGTAGTATCAAAGTTGTTCTTTTTGTATTTCATGTTACTGTATTATATTTTAAGGCACTTTACCTTGTACCTTGATCGTCCAAAGAATAAACAAACTTCTTATTTTAAATGAGTTGTTTTTACCTGTTTATATAAGCAATCTAATACCTTACCTCTATAAATTCTAGTTACGGCACTGCCTTTAACTATGTGTTTGCCTATTGTAACCTAATTTATTAGTGTACCTTCAGTATTCGAATTGTTGTCAATCAAGTAATTAATGTATCCATTTTCTAGGGCCAACCTATTGTTTAAGGTCCGAATTATTATTGTTTTCTTTTCCATTTAGCTTCTGTAATTTGGACATTACTTGCCAAGGAAACGACACCGAAAGAAGTTATTTTCAGGTGAGATTATTGATATACTTGATCGCTTGTTTACTTGGGTAAACCAATTCTGAAAACTTTGTAAGATTAACGTAACTAATATCACTTTTCCTCCTTTTTTTGTTGCTCGAGGATTACTTTAAGGTAATTTGGATCAATCATTCAATGTTATATTAAAATAATATTTATTTCCTTTTTTTTAATCAATCCTTACGGTATCTCTATTATTTGTCAAATTTATGTTACCATTTAGACCATTTATCTGTTTTTGATGGCGATTATAATTTTGTGACCCCATTTGTCTATTTATTCATAATTTTTCTATGATTTATTTAGTTTTCGTACTTCGAACTAAGGTAAATTACAAATATAACTATCTTGGAAGTACTGGGTCCATTTTTCCTGATTATTATTTTATTTTATTTCTGTATATAATATTATGTATAATTATTTAACTGTATTAACACCCAATGCCTACTAGCACTGAACCACGACCTGGATTTAATTTTGTTACCAATTAAAGTTACCGTAACAACATTTATTTTGATGGACAAATAACTGCCCAATTCTTATATACGCGTAAGGCGATTAATTACAACGAATCAACTCAGTGGAAAAATTATACCAGAGAAAGGATTGCGGAATTTATTGTAAGAATAATTTAGATTTTAAGTAATACAGTTTGATTGTCTTTAGAGATGTTATTGTTTATATGGTTAAGTTCAATCAAGTATTAAGAATAATCAATCTCTATTAACTGGTTTTATATGTTTAGATTATAAGATTAGGGAGTTTAATTTATAAGATTAGTTTTTTTTTGTGATGCTTCTTGTGCAAAATTACATAAAGGATTACACCGTTTAAGAGTAATCAATCTGTTGGTATTTTGATTGAATGATTGATCTGAGAATTGTTTATCTTGAGTCAGATCGATTACAAAATTTACTTGTATTGCATTCATTAACAGTTATTAAATACATAATATTAATAACGAGATATTTATTACAGTAATTTCAGATTTGGATTATTACAATTCATTTATGTTGAATACAGTTTAACGAGAAAGTATTAAAATATTATTTGATAAGAAATATATGATTCATGAACGTCGCATGATCCTTACGCATTTAAAGTTTTTAAATGCCAATTAATATTTTATGGTTAGAAGAAATAGACCAAGTATTTTTTCAATAAATTGTTTAAAATTTCATGACAGTTAGATATGTTGATCTACGTGTATACAGGTAAATTAGAATGTATCAAGATAAAATTTTGTTCATTGATTTTCCGAATATACAGGGTATAATCAATAAGTTTACGACGAACGTATGCTGCAAGATTCTTTAATTTTAGGATAAATTTATTCAAAGCTTTTGAACTTAAGATTTTGAAAATTGTATATACAATCATTAAGTTTTCGGAGAAAAATTTTGACGTACTCTAGTATGTTTGCATTTGCCAGGATACAATTCCACAGTCAGGTAAGATTTCTAAAGCTATTAATTTATTTTAGAAATTTTAAGGTAAGATAACTTGAGAATTTTTTTGGATTTCAAAAGGTCTATTGTATTAGGTAATTTAAATGTTCCTAATAGTAAATTAGTATAGTCCATGAACCGTTAATTTAAATGACCTAGCCATTGTTTTTGAGTTAAGATACTTAAAAGTGTTTTCATTGTTAATATTGTTGTATAAGTGTCGTAACATCGCGTAATAGCAAAATTGAATTTGCTCAAGCGCAAATGGTGTTAAATTTTAAACTTTGCGGAAGGAAAATGCGTATAGAAATTTATAAAGTTGAATATAGATCTGGACGGTAAATGGAGTGAATTTGAATAATTGTATCTTCGAAGCATTGAGGAATGTTTATTCAGAAATTCAAGTATGCCTACGTTTTCCTGTACCGGCTGCGTTTGTTCCTTATTCAGACTTTCGTACAAAGATGTGCAGTTATGTTATCCTTTGCGATTGGTTGATTGTGATTTTAGCGCGAAAACTATGATGACGTTAAGACTCGTTGACCGTTTATAATATATAATATCATATATATAATATATATATATATATATATATATATATATTAACCGCGGCCAAAGAATGCCTCGTGTCGCGATGATGTTCGTGCATTCGGCGACTCGTTAACACAATAGCGACTGAAAGCATTACCAGTGGCGTCGGTGTCGCATTTTCAATTATTCGTCACCAAACCACAAGAAATTTTAAAATATTTTATTTATTTGAATTACGTTGAACAGTAATACTCGCTTTTAAATCACAGTTGAAAACGAATTAACTAATAAAACATGTTTGAATATTTGCTAATCTGTTGATAATGATACTAAGCAATGTCAACTATTAGGATTTCTTTAATGAGAATTTAAGCAAATGCCATTACCATTACATGCGCCGCAAAACTACTTATTTATTTTACTATGTATTGTGGAAGTATTTGTTGTTTATACATATTTGTCTAATAAATTTGAGTATTACGACATTCACATAGGACACAAAATGGTTCACTGTCGTTTTGTTGCAATAATTGTAATAAAGTTTAATTAACAAATACGTATGTAAATTAATAATAGAAATAAATAATTAATTAGTGTAATACATTATAATAAACGGAACGCGCTTTTGGTGGCGACACCACTGACATGCCGCGCTTAAGAGACGAATGCGCATCCAACGTTCAGACATTCTTTGGCCGCGCGGACTGTATATATGGGAGAGCCTGCTAGGGTATACGTAGAGACACGCGGCAAAGAAATATACTTAAGTGGCGATCGCACGCGTGAATCGGTAATAATATTTTAATGTTGTTGATGTCGTTGAAAGGACTTGAAAGAACTTTGAAATAATATATTACTTGCCATAAGATCCTATTTAAAATTATCTTGCAAAATAGCCCCCATTTTTGAGAAATAATTTTAAACTGGTTCATTTGAAATCTCATTTTAAGTCCTTTTCAACGACATAAACAGCATTAAAATGTTACTACCCATTCATGAGTTACAACCAAAAAACGCACATTCATTTTTAAGGTTTGTGGGTTGAAACTCGTAAATTAGAAGTAATATTTTAATGTTGATGATGTCGCTGAAAATGACTTGAAACGAGCTTTTAAGTGAGGTATTACTTGCCATATGATCCTATTCAAAACTTGCTACATGTCTAACCTGCATGTAAACATTTTTTGAAAGTGCACTCGACTAAGCTCCTGCGTACGGTCGTTTGACCGCAGAGCACTTGGATGCGTGGGGTTTTGGAGGGTTGCTACAATGGTGTTGACGTGGTTAGATAGCCACTAAAGGATAGGCGCCACAGGTTTTAGTCAGGAAAGGGGAGAAAAGGAAAGAAAAAGGAAAAAGAGGAGTAGAGTAGGGGCAGGCCCTGTAAAACCTGAAACAGGTAGTGCTCCAAAAAAAAGGAACAATTTAAAAGAGATAAACTTTTACCCGAACAACCACACAGTAATCGTTTATTTAATTTAATTTAAACTCAAATTAATACTTGTCGAATAAATATCGAACGTAAACAAATATGATACTATGCTAGTTTTCCCCCAAAGTATTCATAACAATCTTAACTTACAACATAATTATAATTCAGCCCTGACGATGGCAAGTGGTGAGCCGTCGCAGATGCCCACAAAGAATAAAAAAACTAAATGTATTTAGTTCGTTAATCGAACCCTAAATGTAAAAGAAAAGTTTCGTTAATTGTGCCGCTCCCGACGGTTGTAAGTACTTACAAATCGCAGCCGAACGGGCGAAAGTAACCATAAAGTGCGATCTAAAATAGATCCACAATGAAAATAGTAGTGCTTAATTTTGAAACGGCTTGCCTACGTTTCACAAAACAGAATTCAAATCCCCAATGATTCTAACCTCGGTTTCTTGAACTTTACTAAAACCCTTAAGAAGTGGCACCAAATAGAAATATCTGGACAGTCCGCTCAGTGCAAGGCACAGAATGGCAGAAAGACACTCAATAGTACAGAAATTCCCACTACAGCAAAACCTGCTCTGAACAAAACCATCCGCAATGACAAATAACCAACATGAAGGAAAGACAAAGCACAGAAAAGCCACAGAAACTCCAAATTTGAATATAAACATATATACAGTTTCAAACAATGACTGTAATTCATACGACCTCGATATCTGTTCCACCCTGTATATAATGTATTTTAAAACAGGAGCTTCAACGCGCAACTACCGTGTGAAGGTAGTGAACTAAGTAGGTCAACGTCCCAGTGAATAATAGGGTGGTTTTTTCTTCTTTTGTATGCAGAAAGAAATTACAAATTGAACAAATCAAACTCTAAATTATTCAACCACTTTAGCCTCCAGTAAAAGAATGTTATTATAAATGATAAATTTTTGTTACAAGTAAGTAAATAAGGTTAAACCCCAAATGTAACCTAACTCTGTTGTACTAATTTTAGCAATACACTGTTCATTACACAAATCCTGTGTATATTGAATAATAAAGAATTCTGACCTGTGATGAAGAATTACCAAACTGTAAATGCCCTTCGTGTTTCGAAGGTGGTAGTTACTGTGGAACCAAGACAGCTAATCAGTAGTTAAGAGCCAGCATTCCAGTAGGAATGGGTACGGAGGTGATCGGTAGTGGATTCCAATTTGCTAGTTAGGTATATAAATAAAGAATAGCTGTTTATTTCGCCGGTATCAAGGCGCTGAAAGTGATACAAGTAAGTACGTTACTAATTACCTTATACAAGCATACCTCTTTTTAGATGTTTAGAGCCGATAGCGATGATTTCGTTTCAACAGACCTATGTTATAAATTTAATTAATTAATCGTGCGAAAGTGCCTAAATGAAAGAATCGATTTACTAAAAGTTGTCGAACATGTGTTAAACTTACCCGAGGATATGAAGATTGAAAATTTCAATAAGATCCGCTTGTAAAGCGCCAGTAAGGTTTTATACCAAAAACCATTACCTTATATGAAAAATTTTCCAAAGCAACGATGCTTAAACATCTTATAAACGGAAGGAAAAATTTTTCCTGAAGATCAATCTCCCCATCGGAAAATGGCGTCTTAAGTAAAAGAAAGATCAGGAACAACGCCCTAACAAAAGCAATATTGCAAACCTGTCAAAACTATTCAAACTAGATAAGAATGTTAAAACCAAATTTTTGATAAATAAATTTTACAGATATCCCATTGTTGTCTTTTAAAAACAAGATTCCTTTTCAAAACTTTATTAAATGACTCTAAATCTTCGAGATGGCCCAACTTGTTTAAATACCAAATTTATATCTATAAAGGAATAAAAAAGATGTCTACGTTAAATAAATTAGTTTAACTGTAGAGGTGCGAAAAATAATTTTTGAGGTACGAAATTAAAAACATTCCACCAACGAATACGGAAATATTTATTTAGATGTAACTAATTAGTTCATTCATTAAAATAAAGTAACGGAAGTTATCGAAAATACACGTTATTCGCGATAAACACGTAACAGATTCCTTTTCAAAACTTTATTAAATGACCCTAAATCTTCGAGATGGCGCAACTTATATCTATAAAGGAATAAAAAAAGATGTGTACGTTAAATAAATTAGTTTAACTGTAGAGATGCGAAAAATAATTTTTGAGGTACGAAATTAAAAACATTCCACCAACGAATATGGAAATATTTATTTAGATGTAACTAATTAGTTCATTCCTTAAAATAAAGTAACGGAAGTTATCGAAAATACACGTTATTCGCGATAAACACGTAACAAACTATTTTATAGAATGGCGGCTGTCCGCCATTTTTAACGATTACGTCACTGAATACCATCAAAAACGTATAAGTGCCTTAATTCGGTTTCCCAAAGTTTTATTAATCTGAGTTTTATGGTTCAAGAACCAGATTGGGTGGGGGGGGGGGGATTTAAACAGGAACTGTATAAAAATGTTTAAGAATTTTGATATTGAAGTGTAAATAAATATATCCTTTGACACATTTATTTTGATGGACAAATCCAACTGCCCAATTCTTATATACGCGTAAGGCGATTAATTACAACGAATCAACCCAGTGGATAAAGTATACCAGACAAAGGATTGCGGAATTTATTGTAAGAATAATTTTAGGTCTTTGAGTAATAGCAGTTTGATTATCTTTAGAGATGTTATTGTTTATATGGTTAACTTCATTCAAGTATTAAGGATAATCAATCTCTATCAACTGGTTTTATATGTTTAGATTATAAGATTTAGGGATGTTAATTTATAAAAATTAGTTTTTTTTTGTGTGGTACTTCTTGTGCAAAATTACATAAAGGATTACACCGTTTAAGAGTAATCAATCTGTTGGTATTTTGGTTGAATGATTGATCTGAGAATTGTTTATTTTGAGTCAGATCGATTACAAAATTTACTTATATTGCATTCTTTAACAGTTATTAAAACATAATACTAATAACGAGATATTTATTAAGCAGTAATTTCAGATTTGGATTATTACAATTCATTTATGCTGAATACAGTTTAACGAGAAAGTATTAAAATATTATTTGATAGGAAATATATGATTCATAAACGACGCACTGATCCTTACGCTTTTAAAGTTTTTAAATGCGAATTAATGTTTTGATGGTTAGGACCGAAGCATTATTTTTCTAAATTGGGCGATACTCATTTATTTCAGAGTTTTTATGACAGTTAGATATGTTGATCTACGTGTACACGAGGGTAAATTAGAATGTATCAAGATAAGATTTTAGTTCTTTGATTTTCCGAATATACAGGGTATAATCAATAAGTTTACAACGACTCGTATGCTACAAAATTTTATTAAGTTTTGGATAAATTTATTATTAAGTGAAATTGAACTTTAAGATTTTCAAAATTGTATCGATGTGCATTAAGTTTTCTCAGACAAAAATTTTACGTACTCTGCTAAAGTGAAAGTGTGTTTGAACTTGCGTGTATGGTTTTATTTAGTGGGATACAATTCCAGAAGATTTACTACCTCGCCTAATACTATTTATTTTAGAAAAGTTTAAGTTTGTGATGACGCCTAGAAACATTCTTTTCTGGATTTTAAAAAGGTCTATATGTATTAGGTATTTTTTAAAATTCCACTATAGTAAATTAGTATACTCATATCGAACACCCACAAAAAGTTTAAATGACCTAGACCTATTATTTTCTGAGATAATAATACCTAAAACAAGGCGTGTTTCTCCATTTGATTAACATGGGGACGTAAACGGTACCGTTACCGGTACCCTTAATCAATTTCAATATTTAGCCAGTCCTCTAAAAAATGTGGTATCTACTCTTTAGTATACCCACAGTAAAATTTGACATATTTGTTCAAAACTTTTTAGAAATTTTTATCTTTAAGTAATTTGCTGCATTTCAGAGGGTACGAGATTTGAATAAATCTGAAAAGAATTTTATCGATGCCTTTAAAGGCGTATTTTTAGAAAAAAAATCATAAATCATAACAAAAGGGGGTTATGACAGTCACGGTTAGGAATGATTATCTTTTGCTATGTTGTTACGGACACGTAGTCTTTCAGTAAATTATTTTACATTTAAGTTAAGTAGTAAGATTGTCTTTATACGATTTATATACTTGCTTGGGAATGTGTGTTTGCACTTGTTCTGTATACTCTGTCATTCAAAATTGCTAATTAAAATTTTGATTAATATGTTAGCCTGGAAAAAAGGTAATTTTACAGAAACATGTCGAATAATTCGCACTTTCGTACAATTATGGCAGGTTACTTGTTTATTGTTTGCTTAATTTTGATGGCTAATTTTTTTTGTTATACCATTAAGGATTAAGCCGTCTTTTGTACACTTAAAAAGCTAAGTACATTATGACCGAACATTTAGGTAACAATTGTCTATAAATATAACCTTTTTTCTAAAATCAGTTCCAATAGTATTTTATTGTGTATTCTACAGTGATACACATGATCAGATCGTAAGTAACGAATATTACGATAATATTGATATCATATCGATATTCAGCACGAATAATGCAATATATGTATAACATTTAAAAGTATATTAAACTAGTATTGATCTGCGATTAGGTGTTATATATCTATGTCGGTGCATTTGGATTTTATATGGCGCTGCAAGCACATTTATACACAACACCTATACAGTTCTACCACATTGGTCCAATTTTAACTGTATGCGATTAGTACAATTCTGGTAATTGATATTTGATCAATATTTAAATATAATATAGCATTAATACTGTTGCATTCTACTCCATCCCCAATTCTGTCGGATTGTGATTGGTACAATGCTAGCATCAATATCTAGCACATATCTCGTTTGAATGATTTTCTACAACTTTGGTTCAATTCTGTCCAATTGTGGTTGGTACAATTTTGACAATTTACCAATATGGAGACAACATTCATACTTTTACATTTGTCCAAGATTGTTCTATCTAGAGATTGGTTTTTTACGCTGACAAGGTAATCATTAACTGGCATTAATTGGTAGCAGTTACTAGTCCTAATCATTATCCGTCTTACTTATAATTAAACTGTCCGAATTATATAATAAAATTTATGAATGAATGTGCTTGACATCAATCAAACCAAACAAAAGAGATGTGATTATAATGAAAAATTTTAAACATTTTTAACGAAACTTTTGTTTTAAAAGTTTTGAATTATAATTTTTAAACCGTCGATGGGAAACAGTCAATAAATTTATGGACAATATGTTTAGAATTTACTTATTATTATTTAGTACCATAAAGTAAGAATATTATAAAATTTATGTAATATGTCGTTTAGAATATTGTGCTCTAATTTTATACATAGTTAACATCAATATCTAGCATAACAGTAAAATTCTAAAACAGACATCAGGATGATATAAAATGCTAAACATGAAAGGTAAAAGAAAAAATACATATAAAAGCGAGTTATGCCTGTTAATATTACAAATCTAGATAATTAACAAGATCATCGAGTAGGATTAAAGCAATTACTTACTAAATGCTCAATTTAATTACGATTAACACGGTATAATAGAAATTGTAACAATATTTAATTATCAAAAGTGAATATCACTAACGGAAGTATCTAATTTCAATACTTTCACCCTTGTGTTACCATTAATAATCTAGCCGATGACGTGATTAAGTAGCTATTAATATAATTAAACCAATTTAAAACATATTTACATAGATATACGTTTTCTTTCAATGGCAATAACCTTACTCAAGTACTTGATAAAATATGCATGCTTCACTTCCTTTCACTGTTTTGTAATTTTTTTGTTTACATACAATTTACTTTATTTTAATTGAGTAGATCATCTGGAAAGGTAAAGTAGTTCACTTTCCTAGTGATTACATAATCAAATATGCTAATTTTAACAAGTAATCTCGAATTTAATTTTTAATTAATATGTAAAATGTTTGTAACGGAAATTTGTACCGTATCTACAATAACGTTGCACAATACTTAAAGCGTACTGTTACAAAAGGAAATAACAGTGATACAATAAAATTTGAGAGCATTTTTATGCCTAAATCTTTTATTATATGGCCTGAAGAAAAGAAATCGTTCTAGTAGCGTAATGGACATTGGTAGGATGTAATTTGATTTTTTGTCGTTTGACATGGTACATGTAAGTCGTGCGAAGTAAACCTCGGCACTCCTTGAATGTAACAAATAATGTTACTTCTAGTTTATTAAAACAATAGGAAAACTCCATTAGTGAGTTTAAGTGAGGTTACAAATTTCTTAAAGGTTTATTTTAACAATACAAAAATGAACATTTACTCATTTAGGGTAGATATGTATGTATTGTGTGTGCTAGAAACGGTGGTCCTCTGATTACTAGACATTAGAATTTATTTTATTAATGTAGAATATAATTTCTACTTTTGGTAAGGTTCAAGATATTCTTACAACGATTTTAGTTTTGTAATAACAGGTACCACTGCGCATTTGTGGCTCAAAAATTCTTACTGTCTTTGGCAA
Organism: Vesta saturnalis; assembly: GCA_036346205.1. Classification (NCBI taxonomy): domain Eukaryota; kingdom Metazoa; phylum Arthropoda; class Insecta; order Coleoptera; family Lampyridae; genus Vesta; species Vesta saturnalis. The sequence continues at coordinate 2,184,076 of JARFJB010000551.1, read as the reverse complement.
AGCACTCCAAATGTGACACTAAAAACACCATCAACATAGTTTTTTTAATACTCACTGATAAGGACAATGACAAAGCATTATAAAGTTGATTCAAGGATCTAAGAAAGTACTTTCCACGTATAATCCAAAGTGGTCGGTGTTATAATTTATTTCATTTTATTAATTGTTTCAATATATCTATCAGAAATATCTGTATCTAGTTTTCAAAACTAACACTTTATCTTTTAAAACACACTGTGTATGTAAAAATATCTTGCTAGAAATTAGCATTATTGTAAAATATTTTCAATTTCAAAATCTTAATTTTTATACGCTAAAATTTAGGTACTAATTAGTTCAACAGCTTTAGAGACGTTTAACTATGAAGTTGTTTTCAAGTAACAATTTATTTTGTTCATCCTGTATACAGGGTTAGTTTTGTTTATGTTCACTGAGAGGACCTTGGGAACTACAGCAGGTAGAAAGACGTTTAAATGAGGAAAAATTTGCAGTTTTATGGGGCTAATTCAGCGTACCTTTTGTTTTTTTTTTGAAAAATTCAAGGTTAACTAGATACTTAAAAAAACAATTTTTCTGTAATTTCTTTAAATGCCATATTTCCATTTTAAGAAAACAGTGCAAAGGGAAAAGTTGTAGATGTTGTTTATAAGATAGTTAAATCGATTTTTTGATGTAAGCATTTATCTTTGAGTTACGATATAACCATACGTTTTTTAAATGAAAACAGTAGTTGGCTATGACTTTTCAAGGAAAGGTTTTTTCTGGCCTTTTTGATGATATAACATATGAACATATGACGTAGTTATTTTAAAAAAGTAAAAAGATACGGCCGTTTTTTCAATGCTACTCGTATTACTCATATTACTGTGCGAGCTACACATCAGTATTTTAACCTCTATTTTGAACGCAGTCAGCCTTCTTAGCGCACATTTAAAAGACTATATAATGCTTTGCGCGAATACATATATATATATATATATATATATATATATATATATATATATATATATATAGTGCTTTCATTTCAAAACTAGTCACCCTTAATATTTTTTTTAGCAATGGAATCTCGACCTATCAAAAAAATCAAAAAAATACGTCAATTTCGATGTCGAGGGGGACATTCAAAAACAGTGTTCATGGAATTTTACTTTTCACCCCTCAATCCCCACTCCCCTCACTTAAAGATTTTAAATTGCACCCCCTAGCTTGTGATACATCATTTTCAAGGTATTCAAAATACAAATCCAACGGCGTTCAGAAAATTGATTTCCATCGCCCCATTTTGAAATTACAAGCGAAAATGTCAATACTATAGGAATAAATTTTGTTCATTGATTTCATTGCTCAAGACAAAAACAATACTTTATTAAATGCTCAAAATGTTCTCCATTCTTAGCTAGATAATAAAAAAATCTATTAACGAATTCTTCTCTAACATTTTGAAATATTTTTGCAGTAATTTTCTGGCAAGCTTGAGTGATCCTAGCTCTAAGGGCCTGAATACTTTCTGGTTGAGGGTTATGAAACACGATTGATTTTAAATAACCCCAAAGGAAAAAATCCAATGGCGTTAAGTCGGGAGATCTGGCAGGCCATTCTATTGCGCCTCTTCTGCCAATCCATTTCCCGGAAAGCCGTTGATTAAGACACTCGCGAACACCCAATGCATAGTGTGGGGGTGCGCCGTCTTGTTGATACTGCAAATTTCTTTCATCTAACAGTGGGTTGCCTTCTTCGTTTTTTGACTTTGAACAAGAGTACCTTTTTTGTGGCAAATTGTTTAAAAAATATTATTTTTGCCCAAACAATTAAGAATATCCCCACAAAAAAAAGTTTGGGGGCAAAATAAGTGGAACCCCCCTTTAGTGACGCTCCTGTACAAAATATTAAAAATTTGTCAACACTATCTTTTATGACCTAATCAAAGGTATTTGTGATCTAAATTTAAGTATCTTAAACCGTTTCTGATATAATAAAAAAATGATTTTGAGCCCACCTTTATAGGGCCGTATCTTCATAAGGAGGCATTTTCGGACACTTGTTTATTAACCAAACTAACGTTATTTTTTAATATTCTATTTACCCTAGAAATTATCGGAACGTTTTTTGAAATACCCAGTATATACACACATTTATAACCCAGAAATCAAACAGGGCACACCAATGAAGCTGCCGAAGTGAACACGTTAGCATGTGTTATGCAGAATGCATCAATTTCGATGCGAGAAATTAGTATGAAAGCGGGAAATTCACAACGTGCAGTTGTATGAGTGTTAAAAAGCATAAATTCCACTCCTATAAGTTTCCAAATACTACTCCCTGGTGATAACATTCGGCATGTTGAGTTCTGCACGTGTATATCAAACTTGCAATTTTTCCCCAAAACAGTGCTAAGTATAAATTTATCCTAATATCACCATAAAAAAAGTAAAGCTGCGTAATTGAACATGGCTATCAATCGTAACACTGACGAGGGCAAGTTGCGATATTTTGCTTGTGATAACCTCACATTTAATTAATTTAGATATATCAAGAGAAGAACCTCTCTGGTACGTGGAAAATCTTTCATAAACGTTGCCCTGAAAACGAAAATTTATGTATATACACACACACACATAAATATATATATATATATATATATATATATATATATATATATATATATATATATATATATATATATATATATATATATACATACAGTACATACATACAACCGCAATAGTTGACTTTAGAAAGATAACAATCCCACTCGCTCACTAGCATGCATGTACAAGTACCTAGATACTAATGATCTGACAACTCTAATCCTTAAGAAAAGAAAAGTTGTACCTAAAAGTTAACAAACATAGTATAAATAATACGACATAGACAACCGGTATACACACAATTTATGTTTTGGGTTTCTGCTACTGCGCAAGGTATCGTAAGTAGTAAATAATAACATATTATCAAAAAATGGACGCTAAATACTAACATAGCACTGGGTGTTCTATGTAAAAGTTCAGTAATAATTAGTCTAAATTTCGTTAAATTAAGTACACAAAATAGTAGTTAATGGTTTGATCAAATTATAACCGTCTGATATTAGTGAAATGTTCACAAAATTAAATAGATTCGGATTACAATACGACACCGAGGTTGTGACATAGGTAAACAATTTATTAAAATTCTTTGTAATATGGTTAATCTAAAGGCACTTTTGTGTAGATACTGTAGTTATCACTGCTGAAGGCAGCGTATAACAGATGGTAGGTTCGAGAGTAAACTCAGAAATACAATGTTTATTAGTACAGGCGATAAAGGAAAAATCTGACCTATATCAAACGATACTTGAGCTTTAGTTAGTACAGTTGAGATTCCATCCTCTCCAGTGACAATGTACTGGGTGGCCAACTAAGAACGGCCGTCGACCATATCTCAGGAATGGATTATAGCACAGGTTCCGGAAAAAAAATTTTATAAGAAAAGTGGCCTCGAGAAATGCCTGGAAATTATTTTCAGAATTGTAGGTCCACCGCTAGAGGGCGTATTTGACAGTTAAAATTTTTAAAAGCAAAATTTTTCAAAATTTACTCAATTAAGGGGCATATTAAACATTATAATCAGATTCCTCGACAAATTCTGCATATTTTTTATTTGACAAGTTTTAGTCTATCTCTTCAAATAAGGGGTGGGGGAGAGTGTGAACTTTGTTACGAAAAAACGCCTTTAATTCAGGTTCTGCTTGACCGATTTTAATAAACTTGATGTTGTTTGAAAGAGCTTTTGTTAAACAATAGAAAATTTGTAAATTTGAAGCAATCTGATTAATAATATAAATGCTAGAGGGCTAATATTTTTTTAATATTGTGTTTTCTCTTTACAATTTTAAATGGAAGCGTAAAAATTTAAGTAGGTCTTTAAAAAGTATACTAAATTAGTAATAAAACAAAGAAAACTGCAAGTGGATATCTTTTTCCTATCCTGAGATATCGTAAGAAACAGGTAAATGGCGGGAATTGTTCTTCCAACGTCTAGTAGGCTAGTTCGCGTTAACGGAAATTATTAAATTTAGCCTGGATGAAAAGATCTTACATTGGTCTGCAGTAATTTAAACTGTTATACTAATGTTATGGTTGCCGCTAGATTACCCAACTGTAATGCTGTCTCTACTAACAGTGAGAACAAATTATAAAATAATAATGTGATAAATCTAACATTTTTTTTAATTATATAAGAATGTTATATTTGTTTTCAAGCGATGTGTTAGTAAATCAAAAGCATAAAATATCAATAAAAACCGATATTTGCCCAGCAACATCAAGTTTATTAAAATCGGTCAAGCGGAACCTGAATTAAAGGCGTTTTTTCGTAACAAGGTTCACACTCTCCCCACCCCTTATTTGAAGAGATAAACTAAAACTAGTCAAATAAAAAATATGCAGAATTTGTCGAGGAATCGGATTATAATATTTAATATGTCCCTTAATTGAGTAAATTTTAAAAAATGTTGCTTATTAAAATTTTAATTGTCAAATAGGCCCTCTAGCGGTGGACCTACAATTCTGAAAATAATTTCCACGCGTTTCTCGAGGCCACTTTTGTTATAAAAATTGTTTTCCCGAACCTGTGCTATAATCCATTCCTGAGATATGGCCGACGCCCGTTCTTAGTTGGCCACCCGGTACATCAACGATAACGAGACAACAGTAATAGCAGCACAGCTACCAGTCATTTACGAGCAGTTCTAGTTAAGAACATCGCAGCAAAACCAAAGCGAGACGAAAAGGTACGAATACGTAAAGAAAACGAAGAGAATGAAGGACGAGAAAAGAGTGCTAAAACTAAGGTAAGATATATAATAGCAATTTATTACTACCTCTGTAGATCGAAGACGAGCTCTATGTGATGATTTAACTAGATCTGGTCAAACGATAATTCTTTTAACAAACAGTATTTAATTTTCGTATGCTAAGCCTGATAATGTATGAGGTAAATTTGAAGACTCGCAGTATGCTGGAGTGGTTTCAACACGATGGCGCACCGCCCCATAATCAATTAGAAAATCAAAATTGTTAAATACAAATGTTACCGACTTATGTATAGAAAGGAATGCATTAGTTGGATGGCCACCTCGATCACCCGATTTGGTTTAGATAAACAAGCGTTGTTTAAGAAAAGCCTCAAATTCTATTCTGAAAAGGTGTAACTTGTGTCTTACTTCTAATCGTAATCATTTTCAACCTATGAGATGACTCATAGATAATCATAAATACCTCCCTAGGTTTAATTACTTTAAATAAGTGTTTTGCGTAAAAAGTGCAGGTATTTATTTTTATTGTTGCTTTAACGTGAGCTTAAAAATAATCTCGTTTCATGACTGGTACACATTACATACTTGGTGATAATTAGATGTGTCTTTAATATAATCCATAATTATTCTACAAATTAAGTAATTATTCAACATTTTAGTTTCCAACTGTAGTATTTTTAGTAGTTTTAATTAGGTTTAAGGTATTACATTAATTAAAGTGCTAGCCGATATCTTTGCACCATTGGAATTTCGTACATTCGACATTATATAAAGGATCGTAGTAAAAATAAAACGAAGAAAACATGTTTAATGGATATTTGACGGGCTAAACGTAAAAATATCGCATTTTTTTATGATAATTAAAAAGCAAACAAAAACGTAAAAAAAACAAATACAGGCCCTTATTTAACTCGTTTGACCTGATGATGTTATCTGGAAGCCTAAACGTTGGAGTGCAAATCTGGCGATATCACGCTGATTCTCTGAAAAAGTGTCTTAGGAATGTGTTTACAGAATGTAAGTGTCTTTTATAATAACCGAGATATGGCACCCTCGCCAAATTGGACAATTTTCAATTCCGCCCTGTATCCTTAAAACCAAAAATGATAGCAAAAATTTGTTTACGTCATCTATTTTGGGTCAAAAATCTAGGAAAGGGGAAACTACAAGTCGCTAGTTCTAATATTAAGAGAGTTACCCATTTGATCCCATCGAAATGTGGACATACTGTACATAGAGAAATTCTATTAGCAAGGCAGTGATTTTATGCAAATGCATGTTCTAAATTAATATGTCAGATCTGTCGTTTTAGGTCAGTGCATATCCACCTAAATGGAGCTTCTTAAACCAATTAATTTTTTCATATTTTGCATAGTTCAGAAACCTTGTGCATAACATTTTACCAAGAGCGCATATTCAAGCATATTTGGTCTATGTGTTAATACTAAAGATTTTTTTGCTGCAAAGCAAGAAACTTGTCCGTAATTTTATCGCATTTAATTCACAAAAAGAAAAAAAACTACAAAAAATGTTCAAACTGATTTCCTTCATGATCTAAACTAAGCTGACACCTATGGGCTGTTTCTCGCAATGTATTTAAAATTATCAAGGGTATTTCTTACACTTGCATTTCTGCAGGCCATGAATATGGCGCATAAAACAAAAAAAATTAAATGCCTACAAATTTAATCCAAGTTTTAATGTCACAAGCTGTTTAGTTTCTTCCTTGTATTTTCATAAAAATGCCAAATCATTTTGAAAATTTCGAAAAATATGACATGATAAAATGTTATAATATTTGTGGAGAAAGTCCTACCGATGCAGCCGAGCGTTATTTTAAAAGGTACGAAAGTGTTATGATACAAAAACACAATATTGTTTAGTTTTAAATTTATATTGCAGATGTCCGCAACGAAGACAACCTAATAAAGAAATTATAGCCCGACGGCCTTCGAAATATCAAATAGAGGGCTGAGAAATTTCCGAAATTAATGTATTGGGCGCACAAAATTTTAAGGAAAAACAAACATATGCATATAAAAGAAAATAATTCGTAATTTGCACCCAGGATATGCTCAGAAATGATTAACCTCTTGCCGGTGGTACTTAGAGAAAATGACTAATGAAAATTTTCACAAAAAAGTAATATTGTCTGATGAGTCTTATATAAGCAGTGCAGGTATTTTAAACCGCATAATACTCGGCATTGGGCACAAGAGTATCCGCATTTTGCTCATATTAGGGAGCAGCAAGGACGGTTTGGATTTAGCGTAGCTTGATTTGTTTTGTATGCCAACATAAGATATATTATTTATCAAGACACCCTTACTGGAAATAGATATCTTGGTATTTAGGAGCAAGTTATACCTGATTTACTAGATGATGTGCCTTTGGCTCAAATTAACCAGATCAACTTTCAGGAAGATGGGGCACCTGCTCTTAATTCGAAAATTATTGGACCACTGCGATGGATAGGAACTCATGGATTTATAAATCGGCCTCCTAAATTACCTGATTTTTATGTATTAGATTTTTTTTATTTGGGGGTTTCTTAAAGACAAAATTTATGGTCAATCACACAGAACAATAAACGATTTAATGTATGCTACAGAACAAAAGTTTAGGCAAGTGCAATTAAATGCGATAAAATCACAGATAATTTTTAATAAATGTTTTATATAAGAACTGCAGGAATTTATTTTTATTGTTGCTTGAAAATAATCTCGTTTCATTACTGATACATATCCAGGACCATAGTAAAAATAAAATGTTCGATGAACTTTTGACAGGCTAAACGTAAAAATATCGCAGTTTTTGTCTTACTATTTTTACAATAGCTAAAAAACGAAGAAAAACAAATCCAGGTCCGTATTTAACTCTTTTGACCGGATTATGTTATTTAGGAGCCGAAACGTCGGAGTTCAAATTTGACGATGCCACGTTGATGCCTAACCGAGATATGACACCCTCGCCAAATTGGATAATTTTCCACTTCGCCCTGTATCTGTAAAACTAAAAATGTTAGCAAAACTTTGTTTACGTCATCGATTTTGTCTCAGAAATCGAGCACAGGAAAGCGGAAACTACAAGTCGCTAGCTCTAATATTAAGAAGGTTACCCATTTAATCCCATCGAAATATGAACATCCTGTACTGGTGATCTAAATGTAGCTAACTTATGCTTTTATGGTGACATGAATCTTTTGGAATTCTAATGTCCTTATGTGTAGGTTTTCTGGATATGGAAAACTGAAACTTGTTCTGCGTATTAACTTTTATGTTTAAATCTAGAACACTAACCACGCTATTTTGTTATTTCGCTAGTGTAAATTTTATGTGGATATAAAATGCTAATATTAGGTAAGAGCTCACTAACAAATCTGATAAACTATTAAAACATGCTAAAATATCAGCAATATAACGAAACTAAAATACAATATTATCAAAAACATTTAATTCAAAAGTTGAGTTTTTCAAATGATTCATAAAGATATTATCTCAAATAGACGAAACTGGACTGCCCATTTTTTTGTAACTAAACCCTATTTTGAATGTGAAATAGTTTTGATTAACACAGAGTTTAAATAATTGAAGTCTATTATTGTTACCAATTCAACGTTATTATTAAATAAAAAATTATGTATTAAACGCGTGCATTCTTGAGGGGGTAATTTCGAAAAAGGTATTAGTAACATCAAAACTTACAAGTATATTATGCAGTAGTAAGTTCATATTTCACTAATTCCACGAAGTAACGTTAAAGAATGTTAATTTAATCAAAGAATCTTCCTTAGAAAAACAAACCAAATTAAATTAGAAACTTATGATTAAACATACAATAGCAAGTCAAAACGTACGGTTCAACCGAGGATGCTTAAATGAAAAGTGATACCTACTTACGTTAAGGTATTTTCCAAAACTAAAAATTTGATAACTGAATAGATAATTAAGGACGATCAAAGATGGCTTAAAGAAGAAGCTAACAAGTGGTTTCGAATTAAAGATGCATGTATATTTAAAAGTACTTTATTCTGAAATTATATATAAAATACAAAATAATAAATGTGATATATTTGACTATAACGCTGGGGTAGTATTTTCCTCACAACCCTAACTCCGTTCCTTCCGATCCTATTCTGACCAAATCCTTAATCCCACCATGCACATATACGTAATGTATGTATGTATGCTGGGAATCCATGATTGTGGCTGAAGGAGCTCGGAAAGCTCGAGCAGCCCGCCCTCCCCCTTGGGGAGGGAGTGAAATACTTGGCCTTTCGTTTCCTTTACAACAACAAATCTGTCTATTTGTTAAAATCAGCTAAGAATAAAATTAACAAAAATAATCTAATTTCTGTTAAAACAGATAAAGTTTTATAGTTTAATAATTATTTCAATAGATAGATATGCAGAAACTTAATAATGAATATAAGTACAAAGATTCTACGACAACATTTTAAAGAGATGTAAAATAAAATTTACAATACTGCAAATCTACCATACGGATTTTAAAGAAGAGCACACAACCACAAAAACAATATGGTTTCATAAAAATCCACAAACCAAATTTGCCTATTCTACATTAATACATCCAAACACCTAATCATATTTTAGCAAATAAACTAAACCACATAACTAACAATTTAAAGTACAAATCAAAACATTCTATTAAGATCTCTTTAGAACTAAGTAATAAACTACAAAACATAAAATTACAACTTGTAAGTTTTGATGTTACTAATAGGGTTTCTAAAATACCCCCTCAAGAATGTTGCTTTATAAAATGATTTTTTATTTAATAATAATGTGGAATTAGTTACAAGAATTGAGTTAATTCATTCGTTTGACCTCTGTGTTAATCAATATTATTTCACGTTCAATAATAAAATTTATTTTAAGAAAAATGGTTTACCTATGAGCAGTCCAATTGGGCTCATTTTCGCTAATATGTTTATGAATGTTCCTAGTAATATTGTATTTTGGTTTTGTTATGTTGAAAGTTATGTTTTGATAGTAAACAGATTTTATTGATGAGTTTTTAATCAGTATTAACAATTGATATCTTGATATAAAATTTGCACTACAGAAAGAACACGATACAGTCATTAATTTTCTAGATTTAAGCCTACAAATTATTATACTGAACAAGTTTGACTTCTCCATATTCAGAAAACCTACACACACGAACATTACAATTCCAAATGTTAAAAACCAAACTAATTTCAATAAAGATATTTCAATTATAAAACAAATAACACAAGGAAATAGTTACATTTCAAATATAATTGAAATTTAGTTAAAAATCAAGAATATGAACTATCTATAAAAACATTACCCCATTAAAACAAAACCCAGCCGAAGATCAGGATAAAACGTGGCAATGGCAAAGTGTAATTTATTTTTTTATATCTGTTCAAATAAAAGAGATATAGCTAAGTATAAAAAATGTCAATTTTCAGCTCTTTCGAATATTTGAAATAGCCTTGATTTCAGAATGTCATTTTAGTGGGCTCAAAATTCCCTAAAACTTTCTCCATTTAACCGTCTTTCGATCTCTTATAGTTTCCAAGATAGCAATACTGCACAGACCAATTTTGGGCACACTGTATATATGTATGTATGTATGTATGTATGTATATGTATATATATATATATATATATATATATATATATATATTGAGATGTTCAGAAAGAAGTAAAAGAAGGATCGGACAGTTTAAATGATAATTTAGTTATAAAAAGGGGTGATTTCAAGCTCGATACATGTGCGAGACATTGTTTGATAGAAATCTGGTTCACGATGTGTTTAAAGTAGATTTGTTTTGTACAAAATAGTCTGAATATTATTTATACAATTTGGTTTCATCATAAAAAGCATTGTGCTACCAACAAAAATGTCAAGAATGTTAAATACACTTATTTTCGTAAAGTCAATTTAGTATTTCCTTTATTTCAATAAAAGTCAATTTTTCGAGGGTATTTTGGCAAGTGAACATTTTACAGGTGTTTAAACATAAATTGTATAGCTAGGATTATATTAGGGATATTGTGTAAATAGTTTTAGAATGCAGGAAATGTGAAAATTTCATAAAAGGGTTATAATATGGACATTTTAGACATTTTTCTCACATATTTCTGGATGCAACTCTGTTACAAACATAATGATATAAGTTTAACAGCAAGAGCAATGCATAGAAGAGTTTAACATAAAGACATTCATAGTTACATACATTTTTATAATGAAAATTCCAGTAAGTGTGTTAGACGATGTGACTTTTTTAATGCAACACTATATGACACAATGCATTAGAAATGAACAGTGAATATAATAAAAACAAGTATTACAAACCTCTAACATAACATTTTGAGTGATAAAAACATTTTTAAATATAAGTTATTTGCAATTTTAGATTTAAGTTTGGTTATGTTGTAGTTTCTAGGTTTTTTGCATAAATTTATAGTTTTTTTATATTATTAGGCTTTAATTATGTTCTTAAAGTAATTAATAGGAGTTCTTTCTCAGTATCTCACAGTTTTTAGAAGGATACAATGCATTTCACCGCAAAATTTTGTGAAATATGAGGTGAATTTAGAATATCTTTACATAAACTTAAAATTTCTTTAAATTCGAGATTTCTAACTCTAAAAGTGTGTGTTCTTATGTAACATTTTCCCAGGATTCCGTTTATGTAATTAGATTAAGTGTAGCTTGTAAGTTTAGGTAGTTATAAGCAAATTCAAGTTGGATTAAGTGATTTCGCATATTATTTTTAGGAAACATATCTTGTTGGGTGTCTTTTTATTCAAAATTTTATGTAGTTTTCTGTCGTTAGTTCTTAAACCCGTTAATATATAAGAAAGTTATGGCCAAATTTCTATTTTAGTCCAAATTTTAAAATGTTTCAACCAATCAGAGCCTTAGTTACATAGGTAGAATTGCTGAAAGAAATTGAATTTTTAGTAACAACCAAAAAGGTATAAAAGGAATTGCCCTGGAAGTGCTGAGCTCCCTAGAATTTGTTCAAATTGAAAAAAAAGGGTAAAGCAGTGTTGTGTATTTGTGTAATAAGTAAGTTTTCATAACCTAATTTAATTATCGGAAAGAAAGTTATAATTAACGAAGAAAATATTCGAGAGCAATTGTTTTTATACCGGCAATTAAACTATATAGTTCGGTCTCCGATACCTGTTAGTTTTTACGATTTAATTTGTGTTACGATTTTGTTAAAAGTTTTCGTGTTATCAAACTTGATTTGATTCCGTTCTACCAAATTAAAATCACATTTATCTGGTTATTGGTGTTTTATTTCTGGGTACAATTTCTTTTAAATAATTTATATTTGATCCGGCATCTAAAAATAAAAGTGAAATTAAAACAAATTTTGGACAACATTTAAACACTTTATAAACGATACCAATCAATAAGCTTTAATTTATTTAAATAAAAAATTTTACCAAGATAAAATAAGTGACTGGAGTGTTGCCGAATTGTAAGAAAACATTATTAGTTTTTGGAAGTTGGTCTCGACAACCCGAGAACCGGTCAGCAGCATATGGGTGTATGGTAACAGTCAGAATCAAGTGGGAAGTGCCTGCATCAAATTGGAACAACTCGAAGACATCAATTTGCATTGGGAACAGTATATGTGAGTCACATTTTTTTTATAACCCTATTTATTGTGTAAATTGTTGTGTTAAATTTCCTGAAAATTATTATTTATTAGGTATATGTATTGGTATAGAATTTCAAACAATACTTGTATAAACACCTGTAAAGGATTTTAAATTTTAAATTATTTATTATTATATAATTATTATTTTCATATTCTAAATTTAATTCTGAACGTAAACAGTAAATTTGTAAACCATTATTTGACAATTTTGACATTGTTAACTTCATTCAATAACGTTACAACGCATGCGTTGGAAGTAAATTATATTCAGACTCATTCTTATACATTTGTGATAATTTTTATGAAGTGTAATTCATATAATTACCTCCAGAATAAATTTAATTTCCTACTAAATACATGATCCCTATCCCCAAATTGAGATTGAGCTAGTTCGGTGCACATTTAATCATTTAATCATATAATTACTTACACACATTTAAATTTATTTTCCTAACTAATTGATCCCTATCCCCTCATTTTGAATATTATAATTATATAATAGCCATTACAACAGAAGTTGTTAGCTATTTATATATTAATAGAAAGCTTTCGGAATTATTTATTCCTTCTTCAGTCAAAATATAGAATGGTAAATACAGTAATAAATAAATTATAACATTATTACTTAATGTATGCTAGATTATCATAAAATTGGCAAACACCAAAAACTAAAAATTATTAAAATGTAATAGAAAATTATGACAACTAAAACTGTAATTATAACGATTAACAAAAAAGGAAAACGTAGAAAATTTTTTTGTTAACAACGTAATTTGTTATCATTAAAATATTTGATTATGTGGCACTTAAATTTTACGTATCAGTTTTTTTGTTTAATGCGTTGGGTACTCTATTAATATAAAACATTTCTAAAAATAAACGTTTGAAATAATCTGTGGTTAAAATGTTTACTTCATCAAAATTTGAGTTATGACCAGTTTCTAGAGAATGTATCGCTAAAGCACAAGATTCTTTTTTATTCGTAATATCACTTTTATGGGAAGTATTTTACTTTAGAAGTTCCTTTGAGTTTGTCCCACGTATTGTTTATTGCAAATATTACATGATATTTTATATACGATATGAGATTTATTTAGTTTTCGTTTTATCTTTAATTTTAAAAAATAAATTATTAATTGTTTTGGTTGGTTTGTTAGCAATAATGACATTTTTTCTTGTTTTAAAATGTTAATGATTTTAGGTGTTAAATGTTTTATGTATGGTAATGATCTAAAAATCCTTTGATTTTTTTTCGTTGCCATTAGAAGAGTTATTATAGAATTATATATTTTGTCAGGTTGCGTTGACGCACCCTGTATGTAGGATGTTATAATGGCGTGTATGACGTGTTTTGAGTGCGAGTGTATTGAGTTTGAACGAAAAAAAAATTTTTTTTTTGTGTATGCATAATGTATGTGGGTGTATGATACGCCACTGGAAATTTAGGAGAAATATAATTCAGTATGTAGATACGTGTATTCGAATATTATAGAGACTTTAGTGTTGGAATAATTAGATTCTGATGAATGTAAATGTGAAGAGAAATTTGTCGATGGGACGATAATGTTTGCTACTGTATTGCTACTGTTTTGCTACCGTAAGAAATGGAATGTTTGAGGATAAATGAGTAATCTTTTCCAGAAGATGTGAGGGTATAAGTGTAGAATGTTTTAGAAAATATGTAGAGAAAGATTGGATATGTTTAAGTGTTAATTTCAGAAGGTTTTCGTAATGTTGTGCAATTGTTTTGAGAATATATGCATGTATATGGGATTTGAGACCTTAGACGGTACTTATTTTTGCAAATGTTGCGGAAGGAGATCGAGCGCAGGTTGGAGATAAATGTTGAAAGTTGCGTAATGGTCCAGAGTGGCTACTGAATGAATGTAATGACGAAAAATGATTTCTTCATGAAGTAATTGTAAAATTTGTAAGTAAGAACAAATATGGCGATGTATTGTAGTTATGAGCGTGGTTGTACAGATGGTAGTAACAGTTGGAACTATGAGATTTTGAGTGAATACTATTGGAGAATATAGCGCGGAAGGAAGACATGTTTAAAGATGTATGACTGAAGTTATAAATAGGAAAGTCAGGGATTGACGGGAGATTTTTCGTTTTTGGCTGTTGCTTGTGGTGAATGTTGGGGAGACGCGCGCGAGGTGTAGTGTGGCTTAGAATGGGTTAAGTTGGAGTTATATTTGTGAATAATATTGAAGGCAGTCATTATTTAAACAACTGCGTAACCCGAAAGGGGATGAATCGTATAAGACATTCATAAATAAAACAATTAATTAAATTGAGATTGAAGATAAAATTAGTTTGTTTATTTTCAAGAAAGTAAAAGTGCATAAGCAGATTTATAAAAAGTTAACAGTTGTTATGTTAAAGTGTTAAGTGCAGCGCGTGTTCTTGTACCGATATTGAGTTAAAATTATTTATGGGACCACCTTTAAGTAAACGAAATTTTGTAGTAAATTAAGCCAATGTTAAGTAATTTTATGTGACATTAAAAGTTTATTTGTGTAAGGAAGGACTAAACTTTCCTAAAGGTTGCTAGAATTTTAAGAGGCAACCAAACGTGTACAGATTATTACGTGTTATTGGACTACTTGTGAGTACAGAAAGGAATAAGTGTTTGTGAAATTGTGAAGCACTGGTTGTGTTCCTTCATGCAATTTAAGGATTACAAATGGACTACAAAGAATTGATTTACGGAAAGAAAGAAGAAAGGAGAGCGTAGGATTAATGGACAATTATAAGTAAGGATTATATTTAAGTACTTTGAAAATTTAGTAAGGCACGATTATCTCTTTGTTTCGTTCATTTGTGTAATGTTGAGTAAATATTAATTAGTTTAGAAGCGAAAAGATAATTGTTCTCGAGTTATGTGGTTTTGATTGGTTGTTTTAGTATTAAGAATTTTGCAGAAATTGGTAGTGACGTTGTGGTTTTGATTTTCAACCACGTTGTTGTGGTATATGTAAATATGTTTGTGTTTGTTTCTTTATATATTTATTGTTAAATTTTTTTTATTGTGTTGTTTATTTAGCCAGGTATGAGACATATTTGTGACGATTACTTAATTGGTGACCTAGTAGATTTTGACAAGTTAAGTGTAGACTTTGCATATTTTGGATTTTTAAGATTAACGAACAACCTGAAAGGTTATATTTGTCAGGTTGATTGCAAAAATTTTCATGTTAGTTTCATTAGCGCAACACACAATTAACGGATCAGCTATTGTTTTAAAAATTTCATTAAGTATAACAAAAAGTTGGAGTTTTGAGAACTTACGCATATTTACGAATGTCAGTACGATTCAGGAAGGTTATGGAAATTAAATTAAATTTAAAAGATATCGTTCATGTTAGGAATTTTAAAAATTAATTACCGTTCCTTGAATTAATTTGAATGATCAATTTTATTTTGGAAGTTTTGGTATACGAGGTGTATTCAAAAAGTTTTTAATAACCTGGGTAGTACTAAATATATTTGAGTTTGAGTTGAATTGTTTGGGACGAGTGTTTGTTTTAGAACCCTCGTGTGAGAGTTTATTGAGTAAGCACAATCCTACTTTCCACAATCAAGTAGGGTTAATTAACATCCAGCTTAAGACAATTATTTTAGCAAAGTTTCGATTGTGGTGGCGCCTAGAGACATATTTTCCCGGACTGAGCTGTTTGAATTTAGGTGTAAGGTGTTTGAGCGTATCAATCATTCATTTTACTTATTATTTCGACCACGCCCATTTCCCTGTTAGCTGGCTTGGCAACCCGCTTACATTAGTAAGCATACACGACGCCTAGTGCGGTTTGGACGTGTAACAATTTGTAATTTATTTTGTCTTACTAAAGTTGGGTTTGAAAAAATTAATTTCTTTAACAACTTATTAGGGTAAGAATTATTAAGTAAAACTTGAAATAATTTCTGATAATTATTTTTCTTGAGAGTTGGATGACAAATTTTGTCGATGCGGTTCACTCAAGCTAAAACCAAATTTATTTTCATTTCTTCTGGATGTTCAGAATAATAATTTGAATATCTTCCAGAATTTGTTAGTTTAATATACTAATCAAGTAAGATTTTATTATATGAATTACGAATGATTTTGGTTTCTAAGAAAGGCACGGAATTATGAGTTTCATTTTCAATAGTAAATTTTAAATAAAGACGATAGCTATTAAAAACATTTAAAGGTTGGCTCTGAGTTCCTTGAGGAATTGTATTTACAACGCCATCAACATATTTTTTTAAAAATGGTAAATAGAAATTAATTTTAGATATAGAATCATCAATTAAATCGTCCATAACTTACTAAGATAAAATTGAGGAAACTTCAGAACCCATTAATTTAGGTAATGTAGTGTGATTTTTATAATTTCCCAATGTTTTTTTATAGAATTAATAACTAAACCTAAATTTGTGAAAAGAGAAATAACGCCAAGGCTAACAACAACATAATTATCAGGAAGTTAATTATTAATAAATGATGCAAACTCCAAAGAATCTGAAACAAAATTTCGTGTAATAAATGCAATAAACAATACGTGGGACAAACTCAAAGGAACCTAAAAAATTGAATTACTTCCCATAAAAGTGATATTACGAATGAAGAAGAATCATGTGCTTTAGCGATACATTCTCTAGAAACTGGTCATAACCCAAATTTTGACTAACCACAGAAAGTAATTATTTCTAACGTTTATTTTCAGAAATGCTTTATTTTAATAGAGGATCTAACGCATTAAACAAAAAAACTGATAAGCAAAATTTAAGTTATATATATATTCAAATATTTAAATGATAAACAACAAATTACATTGTTAACAAAAATTTTATACGTTTTCTTTTATTGTTAATTGTTATAGTTACAGTTTCAGTTGTCATAATGTTCTATTACATTTTAATAATTTTTAGTTTTTTTATGTTTGCCAGTTTTGTAATAATCTAGCATACAGTAAGAAATAATGTTCCGAAAACTTTCAATTAATGTATAAATAGTTGTCACTTTAGTTTAGGCTGCATCCCTTTTATACCAGAATTACCTTAAATGTATACAGCCCTTAACACCTTCTTTATACACATATATGCCAAAGAATCAACTAATGACAGTTCCAAGTCGAGTATGTGTAAATAGAACTGCACATTCTGTTCTGTTTATATTTGACAAACACTTAGGCTTTTTATGTAGCCCCACATGAAGAAATCAATTTTTGACAACTCCTGTCATCGAGCTGGCTATATAGTTTCTGCCTACCCACCTCACAGCAAATTAATTCAGATGGTTGTGAATTGCGGCAGTGTGATGATTTGGAGCACCATTGTGTAAAACCCACATTCTTTGTCAAATATTCAGTAGAAGATGTTGAGGTAACAATCGCAAATGATTATTGAGAATATATATATATATATATATATATATATATATATATATATATATATACACCACCAGTCACACGGCCGTCAAAAAAAATGCGGGCCAATTACATAGTCTCCAACAATACCACCCCAAACGTTTATAGACCACCTAATTTGACTATTAATTAAGGATTGTTTGTTGCATAATAATGAAAATTATACCTATTCACTGTTCCATTTTTGTGAATTGTAGTCTCATCTCCAAAAAGCACAACATCGAAAAAAAATCGGACACCACGAATTTTCTGCTGAGCCCATTCACAAAAAACTAATCAGCGAGGATAACCATCGTCTGTCAATTCTTGATGTACTTGTATGTGATAGGGATGCATTTTATGTTTGTTAAGTATGTTTACGGCCGAGGTTTGACTAATGTCGTGTTGACGTGAAATTTCACGTGTACTAATGTGGGGATCCTCAGTAACGGCTAGCAGTACGTCATATTCCTTTTGTTTGTCATATACGACTGATTCAGTACTAACAAAACGATCCAGTAATCCTTCAAACGCTTTTGTTTTTGGGCGCCTCCGTTCAGAATATCGCTGTGGATATATTCTGCATACAAGTAGACAATTTATCGAATTTTCTCCTAATACTCAAATCATATCTATTAGTTCTTCTACAGAAAAATTCATTTTTAAAGCTAATACGCAAAAAATGCACTGATTAAGAAGGTGATAGTACAAGAACTGTCATTTTTTCAAAGCCTACCTGTTTTGTTTTCTTAAAGATGCTTTGGTCAGATTATTGTTGAAATAATATTAATCCAGAAATTGTTTACCTACATTGCATATTGTTATGGCGTATGCTATGTTTTAATTGTTCATTGTATAAAAATAATTTTGTTACATTATTTATCCAAGATTAAATTATATTTAGTCGTACAAATTTAAGGTATTCCTAAAATTTTAAGTGAATTAAAAATTTCTCGGAATGTAATGAATTAGTGTGCAGGGAATGCTTCATCAAAATGAAAGGGTATAACAAGTACAATCTTTTGAGAAAATAAAATAAAGGACGGTGTATTTAAAAAATTTGAGAAAATCGTAATTCTTTTTGTGGTTCATCCTGTATATAGATATTCGTAGATGGTTTTTGTTACACTTAGTTTTAATACCAGAACATACTGTTTACCTTATTATGTAAAATAAACAATTATTTATTTATTACTTCTCCATATACATAGTGTTTATTTCATAGCTATTTCGATATAGAAATGGTCATAACTCTTTAAATAGTCTGTATGGTTATGTACATTATAGGGTGGTGCGAAAAACTATTTTTGGTATGTTTCTTTTTGGCCACTGCGGGAAAGTTGCTACTAAGAAAGACAATGCTTACCCTATTTTTACTTTAATCAAATTCGAATTTGTTGTACTGCCCCAAGGCCACTAAATATTATTGTAGGAAAACAAATACCCCGTAATTACTAAATACTTCTTTTTTGCATGTTTGTTTTTGGCCACTGCAAAGCAGTTGCTGCTGATAAAGTTAATTGTTACAGTAATTTTCTTTTGAACAAATTTGAAATTTTTCTACTGCCCCAAGATCTCTAAATATTAATTAAAAAGCAAAAATCCCGTAACTACTACAAACCTTCGGCAAATAAATCAGTAAGCGTTTAAAAGAACATTTTATTTTACCAGTATTTAAAACAAATTTAAAAACTTTACAATCAGCCATAACCACAATAAATTATAACAACTTATAATCCTTTTTTGTATTAAAAACTGGCATCCGTTCACGGACTCAAGTGTTGTTTTAATTAAACCGTCCTTCTATCTTCATCACATAGAGTCGCAGCAGCCTCGGTAACGAGTTTGACAGATCTTTCTGTAGCTTGCGTGTGGCAAGGGTAAAGTTTAATTTGTGGCAAAATAAGATCTTCAATTAACTTTGGGTCTTGTATGCACCTGGTAATTACTTCACTACTAATGTTCATAATTAAAGGGGGTTCAGTTACAACCACTTCACTCCAGTTTATAACATCAATAAAATCGTCGGCTTGAAAATTAAACTTAGGAAGAATAAAAGTACGTAACACTGTTCCAGCTGAAGCTCTAGCCTTTAAAATACGTCTTAAGGCTAGAACTTTCACGTGACCCCGTTCGTCTACCAACATCGACAATAAAATATTCTCCGGATGACCATAAAACCCATTCCGTTGTATTACTGGATCGATAATTTTCTTGATATTGTCTGGAAGATACCTTGACAGTTTTATGGTCTGATGTAAATGTTTAGCGCCATAAACAGCTAGTGGTTGTGTTTTATGGTAAACCACATGGGCGCATAAACCTTTAGAATAAAGTTAATTAAAGAAGCAACTCTTCCGTTGGTATAGCGGTTGAAACGAACAATCTTAAAATTCTATTTCCAGTTGTCAGCCATCTTGAATGTACCATTTTTCCCGGATTTCTCTTTGCCAGACTTTCACTACAGCATCCAGACTTAATCGCTTGGTAAATTTCATATAAGTACAATTGGTCTGTACTTAAATCGCTTTAGTAATATCAGGTAAGTTACAATCTATTGCTTTAAATTTTACAATAGGAAGAGTTTCGCAATCTTTAATGCTGTACCTAGATTGCCAGTGAAAGATCGAGGACCAGCCGTGCTACCATCAATATGCTCAAATAAATGGCGCAACGGAAGTTCGTTGGCATGTAACTGACAAACGCTCCACTGTAACGGTCTATTCCACTTTTTCCAGGTATCGTATCACACCTCCTTTATGTCCAGTATTGATTGCAGTCCGTCACCTATGACGACATGTTTAGCACAGTCAATATTTTTGCTTCTAAGAATTCTACTATTTTGGTACACACATGTAAAGCCTTTCCGGAACTCAAAGACAGGTGACCAATATACTCTGAACCTGGCTCTTTAACCAACGTAATGTGCTCTTCTAACACAGTTTTTCTTCTGGAGTATTCAAATTTTAGAGTCCTGTCTTTACGCCCATCGAAATATAAACCAAAATTGTCGTATACTAACGGTGTTGTTGACAGTAATGTTCTCTCTTTTTGGCGAGCTCTACGTATTTTGTATCTGTCGACAACACTAGACTTACTCTCCTCAGAAATAACACCAATATCTTGCAATGTCCCCGAAACGATTGCTGCTCCAAGTCGGTAAGACACACGGAACCTGTCCAACGTCTTTGCAACGGCAGATAAGTGTTGCAATTTTTCACACTTCGAATATTGTAATTTTTCCACACTATCTGCTTCAGGAGTTTCCGACGAGGGCATACTAGTTGAAATGGCTGCCTGCGAAAAAGAGCGTTTACATTTTGGCGAAGTTAAGTCAACAATGTCATCTTTATTTGACTTGACCGCGACGTCCAATTTTAGCTTCCTTTTTAAGTTCATTTGAATTGCTTTAGTTGCTTTAGTGTCTACGTTACCAATACCCATTTTCTCTCCGTTCGTTGATCGTGCAAAAAATTATTTCTGTTGGAGGCACTTTAAATGGTTTTGGACAGTTACACAAATTAAAATCGTTGCACTTACATGCGGCAATGTCAAACAGTTTTTGCGTCTGCTCTAAAGCGGGCAATTCGCTCCTGGTAACTATTAATGTCTTTCCTTGATGCATAAGGTTTTAACAAATTTCGATACTTATCATGATATGCTTTAATTTTTTATCACCGACCGCTCTTCGATGGTAGGGATGGATGCTCTACCCACTGGCTTAGTATACTAGCAGTAACTTCGGCACTAGTCTCACTCACTAAATTCTGATATTGACATTGTTTATTTCGGCTCACCCACAAATACAGTAACATCATATCTTCGTATGTTGGCAAGGTACTTGGTAAATCTCGGCCATGGCCGAAAACAGGACATATTACTTCACTTCTCAATAACGACATAGTAAATTCTCGAAAACGTAATTAAAACACACAAACAACAAATACAATACAGCGAATGTCTCGCTTCTACTAAACAACGTATTTTGAGTCGCGCAGACTGCACTTGATCGTAGTTAGAGAATGGGAGCCTCCCACGCGTAGGTAATGAAAAGCATGCTATGATTACTTTGTGCTATCTTGGTAGTAATCAACTGCATCTGTACTGTTGTTTACGATAAATAAAATGATACATTGGGTTTTTGTAAACTGTCCATTTAAAAGGTATTATTAGAATACAACTTTGTATAGTAAATTGTTTTATGCCTCAGCAGTACTTAAACTCAATATTTTCAAAAATATTCTGCCCTCATAATGCTATATATAAAGGCAACTTTCCCAAACTGTCCCATGTCAAAAATTTTAAAATTAAAATTTACGATATACCGACCGCACCACCCTAATGTACAACCTCATATTGTAAGAAAAAGGATTATAAGAGAAATCTAAATATGAGGAAATATAGAGGGTGCCCTGCGTGTTTGTGTTACCACCTAGTTATGAATCACTCTGTGAAGATCGGCATATTTTCCAAGTAATGAGCATGTCGTTGCCTACAATTTTTGTAAATATCTTTTTTTGAAGTACTTAATCTCGCACTACTCACCCTGTATACACACACACAAATATATATATATATATATATATATAGACACACACCACACACAATAATATTAGGAAGAACTTTGGGTGTAGGGTCTAAAACGGACTGATAATTTTAGAAAATTTTAAAATCCCATTATTATAGTCGATATTTCCAAATATTTTATTTCATCATGACTAAATATAAAATATTTAAGGTCAGTTACATAAAATTACAATAAAATTCCTTAAATATACAGTTTATAATTAAAAGTATGTATTTGATGAATATGTAAGAAAGAACCCTAACCGGATATTCTAAAATAATTTTGTAACGTGTTAATTTAGCATCGGAATTTTGAGATTTTTATACCTATGGTTTCAATTTTGAGAAATTTGGCAATAGGGTGCGTATCTACATTCAATTTTTCTAGTAAATTTAAAAAGGTGATAATGTCGAATTCTCTCATTTGTTATATTATCATATAACTTTTTCTTTCTGGTTTCTTCTGTGACTGAGGAGCGCCATTTTGGGGCAACGAAAAGTTCGTTTTTAGAAAATATTTTCTGTAACTGTTATGAAAGCTTTATTTAATAGAAGTGATTACTGGTTTTACATTCTCTACCTATTATAGAAGTCTACTAGGTATAGTTAGTTCCGTTTTACGGATTTAAAGTTCTCTAACAAAAGTTCTCGTCAGATCAAGAGGTAAGCGAAACCACTTTCTTTCTTTATTTTACACTAATCACCTCTATTTTAACATTTAAATCAATAAAATACATGGTTTACAATTTAAAATAAATTAAAACACACTTTTGAAATTTTGTATGCGACTCGTATCTAAAAGAAGAATTTTTCTTGCTATTGGGTATTATCGTCCTTCTTCGTTCTTCTGTGGCCGATTCTACCACTATACTTAGTCAACGATCTTACGAGTTGTGATGTAACTTGCAAATGATCTCCTATAACTAGGTCAAAGATATTTTATGGCTACGACGTTACATCAGAGCCTCATCTAACTAAACAAATAGGTTTTATATATATATATATATATATATATATATATATATATATATATAGTAGCAAGCTCAGTGTAGTAACCGTACTCAAGCAACCTCCTGGTGAGTTTCTTTTACTTGTTATTCCTTCACGACGAAGCTCTCGCTATATAGACAATTGCTGTAGTTAATCTGGAGAGTATTTTAAGAGCAACCCGTTACTATAACGAATTACAGTTCTAACTATAACACTGTTCTAAATTTGGTTTGGGTGGCCTCTTTTTTAAATTTTAATGGTATTACATCTAACGACGTTATATTCTTGTAACGATAAAAATTATGTACGCTTTAATGAAAATATTATGAACTTTACTAACAGAAGTATTCTTTATGAATGAATCGCTAGCATCAGCTTCAATCTTTTGGCTATTTTCATGTGTAATAACTTTGCATTTGGAAAAAATTGCAACGTTTAAACAGTTATTACATCTGTATACCTACTGGTTTGTAGCGATCAGCTGTTTGTAAATTTAAACGTTACCACTTACTCAACTAGACTGTTGTTATACCGAGTGCTTCACGAGATATGCTAATATTTTGCTTATATGAACTAGACTGCTCATATTAGAGTTACTCATTTATAAATTTTATCGCTAAATGGTTACTGCATGTTGTACTTCACTTTGTATTATATGTACTTACGTTATAACTTAAGTTGTCAACAAACGCTATCATAATAAGGTAGCTATTCAATTGTTTTTTGCTTGTGTTTCGGCCCTCAGTCACATGGTGAAACATATTGACTTTAAATTTCTTGGTAATTGTAATTCTAAATTGCGCTTTTGCTATATAGACTTATAGAAATAGTAGCAACCTAACACTTTCTGATTGCTGAGTGAAAAACTTTATGTTGTTGTGTTAAGAGAACGCAATGGTAGACATCCAAGTGAAATAAATTTGGTTATTAATTTTGGGTTAACTGAGTTTGAGTTTGATTTAAAACTGATACGCCAGTTCTAGAACTTCGGTTTCATTTTGTGTAATTAATTTTGGGTTTGTGTTGTGTTTATGCTTTTTAGGGTCAACGTTGGATGTCGAAAGATGCAAAATCTTGAGTAATGTAGATTCAATTTTTGATATATATATATATATATATATATATATATATATATATATATATATATATATATATATATATATATATATATATATATATTGAGATGTTCAGAAAGAGGTAATAGAAGTATCGGACAGCTTACATGACATTTGGGTAATAAAAAGGGGTGATTTCTAGCTCGATACAAGTGCGAGACAATATTTTATATAAATCTGGTTCACGATGTGATTAAAATAAATTTGTTTGGTATAAATTAGTCTGAATATCATTTGCTTAGTTTGGTTTTATCATAAAAAGCGATTTGATGCTAACAAAATTGTCAAGAATGTTAAATATAACCATTTTCGTAAAGTCATTTTAGTAGTGCAATTGTTGCAATAAAAGTCAATTTTTCAAGGGTAATTTGGCAAGTGGACATTTTACAGGTGTTTAAACATGGACTATATAGTTAGGATTATGTTAGGGATAGTGTATGTTTAGTTTTTGAATGCAGGAAATACAAAAATTTAATAAAAGGGTTATAATATGGACAGTTTAGACATTTTTCGCACATATTTTTGAAAGCGAATTAGTGACAAAAATTATGATACAAGATTCACAATAAGAACAACATATAGAACAATTTGGTATACAGACATTTATAGTGCCGTACATTTTTATAGTGAAACATTTAAAAAGAGTGTTAGACGATGAAACTTTTTCAATGCAACATTATATAACCTTATGCATTGCAAATAATTAGTGAGAATAATAAAGACAATAAGTACAAACCTTAAACATAACATTTTAAGTGTTAAAAACATTTTTAAATATAAATTAATTTCATTTTTAGATTTAAATTTGGTTAGGTCATAATTTTTAGGTTTTTTTATATAATTTTATACTTTTTCCACATTATCAGATTTAGATTTTGCTCTTAAAGCAAATAATAAATGTTCTTTCTTAATATGACAAAGTTTTTATAAGGATACAGCGCTTTTCTCCGCAAAATTATGCTAAATCTGAGGTGAATTTTAGATAATATTAAAAAAGCTTAAAATTTTCTTTACATTAAATGTTTCGAACACAAAAGATATGTATTCTTATGTAGAATGTTCTCAGAATTCCATTTTTGCAATTAGTTTTAGTGTAGCTTGTAAGTGTAAATAGTTAGAAGCTTATTTAAGGTAGATTAAGTTATTTCGTATATTAATGTTAGGAATTATAGCTTGTTAGGTGTCTTTTTGTTCAAAATTTTACGTAGTTTTCATTTCCGTTTTTAATTTTCAATTCCGATTATGCATAAGAAAGTTACGGCCAAATTTCCATTTGTGTCCAATTTGTAATTTTGATCCACCAATCATAGCCATGGTTACTTTTGCAATATGGCTGTAAAAAAAATGAATTTTTTGTAACAACCAGAAACATATAAAAGCAGGCGCTCAGGAAATCACCATCTCTCTAGAAATTGTTCAAAAGTGTAAAAGGTTAAAACAGTGTTGTGAAATTTGTGAGTACATAACCTAATTTATTTTCGTCAAGAAGTTTTACGTTACGAAGAATATTTTCGAGAGCACTTGTTTTTGTATCGACGGTTTGAAATAAATAATTCGGTCTCCGATACCTGTCGTTTTTAAAAAAATAATTTTGTTCGTGTTAATTGGTGTCACGATTTTGTAAAGATTTGCTTTTGTGTTATCCAACTTAAATTATTTCCGTTTATACCAAATTAAAATCCATTTTAATTGGTCAAAGTTGTTTTATTTCCTCGGAGAATTTCTTGTAAACAAAAATTGAATCGGTAGCTAAAATAAAAGTGTTATCAACAAAAATTTTGGTTATTTAAAAATAATTTTAAAACGATATCACTCATTAAGCTTAAAAACTATTTAAATAAAAAGTTACCGAAATTAAATAAGTGTTTGGAGTTTGCCGTTTTTGGAGAAAACATCTTCAAGTTTGGAAGTTGGTGTCTTCGACAATCGAGATTCGAGTTAGCAGTATTGGCTGATGGTAACAACCGTAATCAAGTGGACATTGCCTACATCCAACTGGAGTATCCGAAGACATCAATCAACCGTGAGGACAGTATATGTGAGTCAGATCTTTATAACCCTATTCATTGATATTTTCCTGCAATTTATATTTGTTACATATATGTTTTTGGTTAAGAATTTTAAATATTTACTTGTGTAAACACCTGTAAAGATATTAATTTCTTTTCTTTTTCTAAATTTTCATTTTGATCCAAACATTAATTTTCTAAATTATTCATTTGACATCTTTGACAGTTACTTATTTCACTTAAGTTCATTACAACGCATGCGTTGGATAGCAAATTATATTCAGAATTACTTTTATACTTTCAATTCAATTACATAAAGAATATTTCTTATACACATTTACAGATACAAAATTTATATCTTCAAACTAAATTCCCTGAACTCTATCCCCATATGAGATCCTGAGCTAGTCCGGTGCAACATAATAATAAGATTTTAAATATTACTTCAATCAATTACAATTATAAATAATAAATATCAACATTAAAAATTTAAAATATTTTCCAAACTAAATATAAATATATAATTTTACCTCACAATTGTATAAGTCGCCATATATAAATCTCATTCATAAATTAAACATCACAATATATATATATATATATATATATATATATATATATATATATATATATATATTTATAATGGTAGTACCGATTGTGGTACTATCTTTTTATTATTTATTTTTGTTTAGAATTAAACTAAGTTGCGTTAAACTATCAATAGTTGTTTTCTTTATTCGTGCGGACTAGGATCATAATTCCTAGCCGGACCTATTACCTATCTGGACGTTGTCGAACCTTATTTTAACAGTCGTGTTTCTCTTACTTTGTCGTAGCCCTTTTCTTGGTTTAAGGGCGATTTAAAAATAAATCAGCTAGTGCCCTTTTAATCTTCCTGTATCTCTACGCCAGTCACACGCCCACGAATCCAAGTGCCTAACCGACCGACTGAGCTTCGGGCTTAATCCCTATTTATTGTTACTGCACACCTTTTTCTACTTTTGCTACGACCGCACTTCGTACATGTAACAATTTAAGTTAGATTTATTAAAATAATTATAAATAGAAAACTTACAATTTATGTAAAATGGAATAAAATGGAAAACCACGCGAAAAAACTTTTGAAATTTGATAGTAACAAATTTTTACCAACTTAAATCAAAGTTACACGGCGGGAAATTTAAAAGTATCCCTAAGATGAATGGAAATTTTAAAATTTATGTATTGATATCTATGCTTAGTAAATAATTATGTATTGTACTCAGATTGCTAGTGTCAACTCTATTGTTTATTGAATGTTTATTATTATTTATATGGCACATTTGCAGGAACAGACGTTTCGTGAGGTCCTTTTTTTTTCACGAAAATTTTTGGATTATCAAAGCCGAAAGGGTGGCTATCCTCTACTGAATGAGGTGCTAATTGACATCCTAACCTTTTATACTTTATGTAAGACTTATGGTCAGAGATCCTACCTTTTAGAAAATTAGAAGTTTGTCCGATGTACGTACCGAAGTACGTATATATATATATATATATATATATATATATATATATATATATATATATATATATATATATATATATATATATTTATTATACATTTAGAATTGGTAAGTAATATACTATAATGTTTTTTAACATATTATAATAAACGTTTTTGAAGTTACTATAGCGTTATTTCTAAGAGGTTTAAATAAACTTAAATTATTACACATAATTGCTCTAACTGTAACTATTACATTTGTTAGAATCGAGCTTTGTTATGTAGTATAATATTGTACTGTTACAAAGTGTATTAATTAATAAAATGTAACTAAGGTGCTAAAAATTTCAAATATTCAATTTTGAGCACACAGTTTAATATTTTATGAACATATGGTGTAACGTTATCCATCGTTTAAATAAAACAAGTTTTAGATTTATAAGTAAAAAACGGTTATGACATAATAAAGGTTATTTGCAATTAAGAAACGTTCATTAATAAAAGAAGCTAAAAAATCCAGAATTATGATGAAATAATTTTGAATATTTTATTAGAGAACGTTAGAGAGATGAGGTCATTTTGCATACTTTTTCTATCACAATAAATCATTATAGAAAACTTTATATTTAAAAAATTGAGTTTGCCGATTTTCCTACTTACAATTATTTGAACCAATTCAATAAACAACGACTAAATGAAAAGTAAAACATAAAATACTTAAAGTTAGTTTTGATTTACCAAATTAAGAAAAAAACTTCCTGTCTTTCTTGATTCGAGTGAGTACCCTACGGATATGATCGGTTTACATTGGCCATAGCGCAGTAGACTAGCGAAACTACTGGTTAACCTTCTTTCATGATTGGTATTTAACGTCAACTTAAAGGACAATAATCAAACTTTTTTTAGTTTACACATATTATGAGATACAATCTAAAACATTCAAATGTTAATGTAATCTGTGAAACCGAATTAATGTGTATTCCAAATTAACAAATTGTACACGTCTGTGACGGCTGACAAGTTTTCCGCATTTCACCTAGTTCACTTCTAGATTTAACGTAATCCGTAAACCATCCACCAAATTTCACGGAAGTCTAGATATTGAGGTCTCAAGCACTCCTGTCAAATTTGAATGCAAGCACTGTACAGGTTTCAGAGTTATTACGGCCGAAACAAAAACGACATTATTACCCCTTAACTTCACCACCACTAAAATTCGCTGGGGTCTAGACATTCACATTTTAAACATTGATGCCAGATTTGAATTGAAGCGTTTCTCGAGAACAATTCCGCATTGAATCTTCTTAAAATTAAAGTGAAGGTAACTCCATAACTTAATAAGACGAGTTTCCGTAATCAAATATTGCAAGTCGTTTATTGTACTACGTATATGATTGTAATGTAATTTGATATTGGTATGTGCCTTGTTGTTAAGAGACGCGTTGGGAAACGAAGAATACCGAAACCGTGCACGAATAGCATACAGATCAAATAAAATAGAAATCCAGGTCTAATCAGAACAGATCGTGTTTGGTCCACCAAAGTAGTGAAAGCAGTAGTTATATCATAAAGTAAAACACTTTTTATGAGCATAAAATCCGAACATTTCTCTATTCTTGCTAATTTTCAGTTACTATGATAAGTTAAGAAGAAAGGTAAAATCTCTTTTAATACTAAATACCAGTTGAATTAATTAAAACTTGGTATATGTCAATATTGCTCATGTTTGACTTTTCAAACAAAATTATTTACAAATAAATATGATAAGTGGCTTTTGTAAAGCGAAACAATGCGTTTAGCTGTTTTTACAACGAAATTGTTGCTTAAGCAGTGATTTTGGGTATCTTTAGGCCAACAACATAAAAATATAATATTTCGTTTTTATCTATGGAGGAAACGTGTTAGGTCATTTTTCCAACAAATTGATGAGTAAAGAACAGCCAATGCCCTGAAACCATGTTCGTTCTCACCATTAAGGCAATGTGTTTTGTCGTTTATCTAACGAAATTGGTGTATAAATTTAGTTTTTGGGCATGCGTGGACCCAAATGATGGCCAACGCTTTAAAACTATAAGACTTTGTTCTTGCCATCGAGACAATGCGTTTGGGCGCATCCCAACGTAATTGGTGTATAAATAAAGCCTTGGCCCCAAATGGTAACCAGCAACTTAAAACCAAAACATTTAGTTCTTGTCCATCCAAGAAACCTGTGGGAGTTTCACCTACAGTTGGCGTAACAATAAATTTTTTGGGCATATCTGTTCTAAAATGATGACCAACTCTCTACACTATAAAAGTTTGTTCATTCCATTGATTGTAAGCGTTTGCTCGTTTCCCTATCGAATTTGGCGCATAAATAAAGATTTTGGGCATCATTGGCCCAAAATGATGAGAAGCACAGGAAAACCATAACATTTAATTCATCAACGAAATTGACGTATAATGAAGTTTTTGGGCATATGTGGCCCCAAATGAAGACCAACTTCCTAAAACTACAAAATTTTATTCTTACCAGGTGAAGCAAAGCGTTTGGCTGTTTTTCCAAGCGAAGTTTACCTATAAATACAACTTCTCGGCAGGTTTGACATTAAATGACGACCAAACGTAAAACTTTATTCTTGTTAATTGAGGCAATATATCTGACCATTTCCCCAACAAAATTCTCGTATAAATAAAGGTTTGGGCATGTTTGGCTTACAACGACGTCAAAAATGGTCACTATAAAGCTATAAAACTTCATTTTTGTTTATCAAAGCAAATCGTGTCGTCGTTTTCCTTACGAAACTGGTAAATAAGTAATAGGATATTTTTGGGGCAAAATAGTGATCAACGCCGTAAAAACATAACGCATTAGGTAAACAGGTAACAACCAACGCCCTAATACTATAACAGCTCCTTCTCAATCATCGTTTAGTTGTTTCTCTAATGAAATTTCTGCAAATTTAGTTATTGGGCAAATGTGGCCCTAAATGATGATCTACACAGTAGAACCATAAAAGTTTGTTCTTTCCCATCGAGACAATGAATTGGGCCGCATTTCCAACCCAATTGGTATATAAACACAGTTATTGTACATCCTTGGCCACAATAGAGTGACCAACAACGTAATACCGTAACATTTAGTTCTTGTCCATCCAGACAATGTGTAAGAGTTTTCTCAAAGAATTTAGAATATAAATAAAGTTTTTGGGCATAACTGTTCTAAATTACCATAAAGATTCGTTCTTTCCCATGAAATCGACACGTTAGGCTGTTTTACAGTTAAAATCGGTGCACAAAAAAAAATGCATGCGTCATTGACCTCAAATAATAACCAATACGGTAAAACCACAACACTTAAACAACGAAATTGGCGTGTAATCAAGTTTTTGGGCATACTAGGCTCCAAATAATGAAACTATAAACATTTCACGGTGAGTCAACACGTTTGGCGTTTTTTCAAGCGAACCTGACCTGAAAATGGAGCTTTTCGGAACCTTTAGCCTTCAATGATGACTAACCTATTTGGCCATTTCCCCAACAAAATAGGGTATAAATAAAGATGTTTGAACCTTTGGCTTAAACGATGACCAACCTCTTGGTGTTCTTCGGCTCAGAATGATGACAAAAAACATAAAACTTCATTCTTGCCCACTAAACCAATGCCTTTGGTTATTTTGCTAACGAAATGGTCAATAAAATTTTTGGGCATTTTGTCCCCTAATGATTAAAGAAAAATTCATCAATGGAAACGAAAATAAACGAAAATGCAAACTTTCACGATTATCATTCGTAATTAAAATGCTTATCATTTGGATGTGACATCATGCAATACTAATAATTTTGCTTCCATAACAATCACAGCTTCCATCTTGAGAAAATTAATTGAGGTGTGAAATAGTTGTATGAAATTTGAAAACGCAAATACAAGCTTGCATGTTGGCGAACATATGCGGAATCTAATTTTATTTTAGTAAAAATTATCTAGATCTTTGATAGATTAAATATTATTAAAATATTATAAGTTTTCATTATGAACGAATAAGTTCAAAAGTAAACATGTAGTTAAAAATTATTATTAATTTTATTAAATACACAAAGAAAAAGTTTACCTCGAGTAGGATTTGAACCTACGGCCTGTACTTTGCTATAGTACCGCGTAACCATCTGCGCTATCGAAGTACAAGCCAATCGATGTAAATTTTGTATTTAGATATGCAAAATTTAAAGATATCAATAAAATTGAGTATTGTAATAAAACTTTGACATCCTATATTAGCAGGCAGAGTCTGCTTCCGAAACGTCGTGGTGCACAAACAAAAACTGTAGAAATATTAATATTAATAAATACATAAAGAAAAAGTTTACCTCGAGTAGGATTTGAACCTACGGCCTGTACTTTGCTATAGTACCTCGCTAACCAACTACGCTATCGAAGTACAAGCCCCAATGGATGTAAATTTTGTCTTTAGGTACGTAGAGCTGATGTAAAATTTAAAGATATCAATAAAAACTGAATATTTTAATAAAACTTAATATCCTATATTAGCAACGAGTCTGCTTCCGAAACGTACGGTGCACAAACAAAAATCAGAAATATTAATTTATTAAATACATAAATAAAGTTTCGAGTAGATTTGAACCTACGATGTACTTTGCTAGAGTACCTCAGTTGATTAGCGCGGTACTCTAGCATAGTACAGGTCGGGTTCAATCTCGAGGTAACCTTTTATTTATGTATTTAATAAAATTAATAATAATTTAATTACATATTTACCTTTGAACTTATTCGTTCATAACAAAACTTATAATAATTTAATATTAGTCAAGTTGCTTTGGTATGTGTGAATCCTTGCGATATTGCAGGCTCACATTCCATTAATATAACTAATTTGATTGTTATCTCATTAAAAATCAGAATTTACATCAGTTTTACATACATAAAGACAAAATTTACATTGAATGGGCTTGTACTTCAATCGCGCAGTTAGTTAGCCCGGTACTCTAGCAAAGTACAGGTCGTAGGTTCAAATCCTACTCAAGGTAAACTTTTTATTTATGTATTTAATAAAATTAATAATAATTTTTAATTAAATATTATTAAATTATCTTGAAAACGACAAATCAAAACATCCACTAACGGACGAATGCTAACAATGGAAAATTTAGCAAGTTATATTGTAAGTCCAAAGTTGTGGAAATACTTCACATATTAATTTACATCGGCTGAACTTCTTATTTACGGAAAGGCAGATTCCAATGGAAGAAGAACTTCGCGATTGCATGGAAAACAATTTCTAAGACGAGTCATTCCGCATGAAAGTATCTTCGCTAGGATTCATAGTCGTCTTAGAGAAACAGGCAGGCTACAACATCGGAGAAGTTCACGCCGCCCATTTTTATCGAGGATAGTTGAGCTTGAAGAAACTGAGCTTCAAGAAGTGTAGGTAAATCCTTTCACCAGTATCCGGGCTATTGGATATAATACGAATACTGCACGATCGACAACTTGGCGTATTTCACGCAAAGAACAACTTTTGCCATCTTCAAAAAGTACAAACTTTAAGCCCAGAAGATTACCCATGTCGACGACGTTTTTGTCGATGGTGGTTACAGAATCATTTTTGACAACAGGATTTTGGAGAACGAGTTCTCTTATCGGACATGCATGCTTTACGCGAGAAGGTCTTTTTAATAGCCATAATGATCATTTATGGGAATTGGATAACCCTCATGCTATAGTTCTTCGCAACAATCAACGGCAATTTTTTATAAACATTTAGACCGGCATTTTAGGTTGGTTGTTATCTGCTACCACCTCGTCTCACCAGCCACATTTATGAACATTTTTTAAGAAATATTTTACCAGTGCTTTTGGAGGTTGAATGTTAGGCAATGAATGTGGTTTTAACTGGATGGCGCACCTGCGCACTTTTTTTTGCTTGATCGGAAACATCTTGATTAGGTTTTTCATAATCACTGGATTGGACGAGGAGGACCAGTAAATTGGCCGCCGCGATCCTCTGATCTGAACCATCTTGATTTGTTTTTGGAGTCATGTAAAAAGTTTAGTGTATGAAAGGCCTGTTGCAGTAAAGAGGAGTTGCAAGTACGCAAATCCAAAACACACCTGGAAAATTTCAACATGTCAGGGCATCAATGAACAGGCGAGCTCAATTATGTCTTAACCAACATGGACAACAATTTGAACAATTTCTGTAAGTTTATAGCAAATAAATAATATTTAGAACACATTTAATATTATTAAAACCAATTAGAGGATATCGTGCATGTAGACGGTTTTTATTTGTTTACTGGCAAACGGCGCGTTTGATAAAAAATAGTCAAGTGAGCATTTTTCTTCTAAATTAAATGAAATCTCTAAAAATAATTTTTTTGATAAAAAGCAGTGACACCATTTTTTCTTTAAAAACGTGCTGAGATGAGTCCCTACGCTCGACACTGGTAAAATTAAAAATAATCCTCTTACATAAACATATGCGCCTACATTAACTCTGAAAACATGCCAAATTTCATTTACATGTCTCACACGGTTTTAAAGGTATCAATAAAAATTGAATATTTTAGTAAACCTTTAACACCCTATATCTTCCCATTGATGCATCATTAGAACATGGTTTATGTGAAGAACCACATTACTTTTCGATGCACTAACACCTCCTGAAATATAATGAAACACTTATGGAGACCCTGTATATATATATATATATATATATATATATATATATATATATATATATATATATATATATATATATATATATATCAGGGCGACCCTCGATTTTCATTTTGGGGATTCATAAAAATGATGTTTATTCTGTAGCAATACATAATGAAGAGCAACTATGGACAAGAATTATGGAATCCGCAGATAGATTCCGGAATAACTCAGGAATATTTCAAAGATGCCGTCAATCCTTAGGAAGAAGAATTGAAAAATGTATTCAAGTACAAGGACAACAATTTGAACATCTTCTAAAAATTTAATGCTTTTTTTTTAATCACTGCCCTTCATTGTTGCTATTAAAATTTAATTGTTGAAGTGTTATGTCATTGTTTTTGCAAATAAGTTAGTTTGGCGCTTGTGGATAATTTGCATGCATCGGATGCATTTTTCCCGTAAACCGTTGGTCCTAGGGACTTCAACAAGGTATACCTTTCTGAAGCAGAAAAGATGGGAAAACAAATTTTTCCAGTCGAAAATGACATACAGTGTAAGGCAAAAAGTTGGGACCGATTCAAACAAGATGGAAACCTGTATGTGACACCTCTATCAGTAATAAATGAACTAAGGTCATATTTGAATTCTGCGTGATAAAAATCACCTATACACAAAATTTGGTCAGCTTATTACATCGTGTTGCGGACCTAAATTCATATGAACTTTTTTTCTTATTTTAGTCCTCTGTCGCGTGGAACTATGCATGGCACTTTTTTCTATGTCACCAGTATATATATATATATATATATATATATATATATATATATATATATATATATATATATATATAATGTTCTTAAAAATATATATTGGATTACTCAGTCGCGCTACACAAAATCGGCTCAATAGATATAAGATCATAGCTACAAAACACTTATAATACAGATATAACAAATCTAACAAAGAAATAATTGTCCGTTACTGTTAGGAAGTGTAATCGTTATTATACATTGAATAAAAAATGTTTAGTCTCATCTTAATTTTAATTAAAAAACATGAGATTTGGAATTAACTAAAGAAAACGGCCGTATTTGGCCATGTGTTAAACCATAACGTTAAATTTGATAATATCCAAATTTTGTCAAGGCACACTCATTGTTATATATTTAATTAGATGTCATGTTCTCAGCTGTGAGTACCTTTTCCACTTTCTAATTAAACATATTCAAAACTTTGGGTTTACATTACAATTTGATTAAATTTTGTGTAATCTGTTATGTGATTGTGAGATTTTTCATTGTTAGCCTTCGCCCGTAAGAGGGTGTTCTGGTTTGTTATTTTCAAGGGGGCTTAATAATATTTAATCTATTAAAGATCTAGCTAATCTTTACTACAATGAAATTGGATTTGACACATTACTTAATTTTTGACAAACTATTTATCATTTTTTCAATATGATGTCTAAAATGTAATTCATTAAAACATAACTACGTAATGGAGTTTTAGTTCTTAAACCGACATGATTTTTGATTGTCGAAAATGATTGGAATCGAATATGATAAAATTTTATGGTTGCTTGCACTAACCTATAGCTACTATATCGCGATATAAGTAAAAACAGCTTGAACTAAATCCCTAACTCAAAGTTTATTATTAAATCTTCACGTTTTATTTTTAAATAGAACACCCCATGTATTATTTTATTTTTCGATTCTCCTTATAATTTTACATCTTTTTTATAAGAATTACTTACAAGCTAAATCTTACAGTTTTTGAGATATTTTTAAAGTTAACTAAAAACTGACATTTTTATGTAGTAATTTCAAGTAGGCGTATCTCAGTTATTTTTAAAGATAAAAAAATAATCTTTGGTATAGTATTTATTCATACATGAGCTTACTTTAATCTATTGTCAAAATTGGATTTCAATATACAGAGTGATCACAAAAATTAATTCAATAACATAAATTTGAAAATGCTATACCTTCATTTTTGTAAATGACTCACCCTATACTTTTTTAATGCCTTGTCTTCGTCTATTAATGTTCTATATTTATCTCTAATAGTTTCGGAGATATTTAAGTTTGTTCAATTTTTTTCGTTGATAACACTGATGAAGAGTAACATTAGTCGGTCAAAGCAAGCTGTGGATACATAGGAAACTAAAAAATATTAACTGAAATACATAAATTGTAATTATAATAAATATTGTATGAAACCACCATTTTTAAGAAGTGTTTGAGATGTTTTTAAACGATTCATCGTAAAATTAAACAATTTAATCAAAAGAGCGTAAAACAAAAGATGAACGAAAACAAATGAAGAAATCAAACTTGTCAAACAGTGCTAATATTTGTGTGGTATTGTATACTTACTTCCTACATTACTAAATCAATTTGTCGAAAGAAGAAGT
Organism: Vesta saturnalis; assembly: GCA_036346205.1. NCBI lineage: Eukaryota > Metazoa > Arthropoda > Insecta > Coleoptera > Lampyridae > Vesta > Vesta saturnalis. Next base: position 2,146,973 of record JARFJB010000551.1, on the reverse strand, counting down.
TGTTAATATGATTTGCGTCCTTGGTGAAAGCGATAAAAATTGTCTTTTAGCTCATCGAATTTATAAGCAGAAATTTCCAAATTCACGAAACTGTCAGTTTTTAGTTAATTTTGCAAATATCTCAAAAACTGTAAGTTTAGCTTTAAGTAATTCTTATAAAAAAGATGTAAAATTATAAGGAGAATCGAAAAATAAAATAATATATAGGGTGTTCTATTTAAAAATCAGAAGTTCTATAATGTACCACTTTTATATTACACCCTTAGAGAAATGTGGCTGCAATTAGATGGCGCTCCTCCGCATTTTAGCAGAAACGTTAAAAATTATTTAAATATCCAGTTTCAAAACAAATGGAATGGAAGAGGAGGGCCCATCTGCTGGTCTGCAAGATCGCCTGATTTGATAAAGCTGGACTTTTTTCTTTGGGGTTGGATTAAAGAAAAAGTCTATCAAACTCGTCCAACGACTGTAGATGATATGAAGGCAAGAATTAGAGACGTCATTCAAAATATAAATGTTTCCACGTTACGAAAAGTAAATTTGTCGTTTATTCAAAGACTTCATGTTTGCCAGCAACAAAATGGTGGTCACATTGAACATTTATTACAATTTTAAGTGTTTGTATTTCACTTAATATGTTTTTTAGTTTCTTATGTATTCATAGCTTGCTTTGACCGACTAATGTTACTCTTCATCAGTGTTATTAACGAAAAAAACTAAACAAACTTAAATATCTCCGAAACTGTTAGAGATAGGTATAGAACATATTTAACAAAAATGAAAGCCGGCTAATAGACGAAGACAAGGCATTAAAAAAATACAGGGTGTGCCGTTTAAAAAATGAAGATATAGTATTTTCAAATTTATGTTATTGAATTAATTTTTGTGGTCACTCTATATATTGAAATCCAATTTTGACAATAGATTAAAGTAAGCTCATGTATGAATAAATTCTTTACCAAAGATTATTTTTTTATCTTTAAAAATAACTGAAATACGTCTACTTGAATTACTACATAAAACTGTCAGTTTTTAGTTAATTTTGAAAATATCTCAAAAACTGTAATATTTAGCTTTAAGTAATTCTTATAAAAAAGTTGTAAAATTATAAGGAGAATCGAAAAATAAAATAATATATAGGGTGTTCTATTTAAAAATCAGAAGTTCTATATTCTACCGCTTTTATATTACACCCTGTAGAAACCAAACTATTTTTAGATTATGCAGCTTATAAAAATAGACAACTTTCGTATTTAAACTTATCTTCTAAGTTTAATGGCTAAGGAGCTATCGACCGAATACTCACTATTGGGACACTGTATATATATATATATATATATATATATATATATATATATATATATATATTAGCACTATATTCAATAAGGGCAGACGATTGTAAGTTGGAACAATTCATATATCGAATTTTTTTATTAATCGATAGTCAAAGTATCCATTAATCAAATATTCGATTAATAAAATAATCGTTTAAACCTCGGTTTAAACATATAATCGACTAGTCATATAACCGATGTATCAAATAATTTATTAATCGTATAATCCGTTCACCAAATAATCTACTAATCAAGCGTTAATTAATGAGAGTGAAATATAATACGTGAACTAGAGCTTTATGTATAGAAAATTTGATGTGGAATAAGGGTGGACAATTGTAAGTTTGAATAATTTAAAATCAAGTACTAAAAATAATCGATTTTTTTGATTAATCAATAATCAAATCGATTAATAGTATAATCCGTTAATCAAACATTCGACTGATCAAACGTTAATTAATGGGAGAACGTCAGCCTAGAGAAAAATAGCATAGTATATGCATTAAAAATATAATTGCTTAAAATCTGAATTGCATATAGCAAATTATTTACTGCAAATAATACATAGAACTTAGTAAAATATAATATAAAAACTAGAGCTTTATGGACAGAGAATTTAATGTGGAATAAGGGTGGACGTTTGTAAGTTTGAATAATTCATAATCAAGTACTGAAAATAATCGATTTTTTGATTAATCGATATCATTGTGGATTAACCACATGATCGATAAGTCAAGTAATCGATTAATCAAATAATTGATGAATCAATTATTTTCAAAAACTTATCAAAACGTGATTAATTGATTAACCGATATTTTTGCCCAACCCTACAGCTAATTGCTAATTTACTAATTACAACACTCATTAAATACACGATATTACAACTGTATAATGCGGTTTATCAGGTTGGGGCGCAATATAACAACCTTGTAGTGAACCGAATGCCCTAGAGCCGCCCGGTGAAGGGAATTATCCAAGCTCATGTAAATTTTTAATAAAACCAGGTAGTTATATCACTGAGTCTAATCTTGGTTCTGTCACAAAATTCTAGTCATTAATTTAATTTATCAAATTTTAAATAAAGATGATAAAAAAGGTAGGTACACGGAAAATAGAGGTTGATGAAAGACAGTGTTAAACTACTCCATTATTTCATAATGTTGTGTGCATTCCGGTCCATTCAAAGATCGAAATAAAATTTTCCTACTTTCTTCCTATGTCCTAAACTTTAATTTTATTGTTACAAACGTAAATTAAATACATTTATTAATTAATTAATGTAATTACGTAAATTAGTTCTCAAGCATTATTATTACCTAATATTCTAAAGAATAAAAACAGTGTGAAGTGCAATTACTCTTATGATTGAATATATTCAATAAAACTTTCTCTAAAATTATTTCGCATTAACAAATTGATGTTGGTTTAGGAATTTATTATAGATACATTCTATTTATTTCACAATAAATTCGGAAAGATACACGTAATCCTAATAATCTCATTGAAAGTGCATCATTTATAGACGATGTATTTGAAGACAAATTAATTGGAAATCTAACAGATTTCTACTACCTTGTTAAATAAGTTTCTTCCAATTTTTATTCAAATATTTCAAAAATAATTGATTATTAGTGAAATTAATTTAATGAATAATAACAATTTAATACTATGGAAAGTTTTTAAAAAAATTACTCAGACACTCAGTATTCAATGCAAATTGGTAAAAACTTTATAAAATTGTTGTGAACGTAAAATTTTGTTTTAAATTATGATTAAACTGCAAACTCATGTACAATAACAATTTTGCTGAAATTGTATTCCGAATTAATTAAAAAAAAAAATGGTTAAACCTTGATCGTGTTTTCATTTCATAACTATAAGTGTCAAGAATTCAGAATAAATTTAAGAATAAATCATTATTCCATATAAGAAAGATAATTAATTAAAATGTGTACAAAGCAAATTTCATGTCTGTAAGTGAATTAACTATGTAAAATAAAAAGAAAAACTCACCTATATTATTTTCACAACCGAACTATGTAAAGTAAATAAGTAAATTAATCCAAGGGAGCTCGAAAATTTCACACACACTAATTCTGTACGTTACAGTAATCCCTTCTTATAATATCTGAAACGAAAGTATATGGGCGTTTATGTATCGGTAAAACAAGTATATAATTTCTTTTTCGATTGATGATAATTGTAATATAAATGTAAGCTTATGCAATTTTTTCCACGTACAGCACATTTGCGAATTACACGTTTTATGTTAAAAGCGTCGAATTAACATAATGTTCTAGTGATGAGATTTCATTTGTCGATTGCCGATTAATGATTCAAAAGTAAATAAATTATAATTAATTCAATTCAACTAAATATTGTTATTAATCTTTCGATCAGTAAATCTAGTTTGATATTCATCAAGTTCATTGTCGAATTTTTCCTAAAATTTCTAAGTAATTTTACTTTTCATGGTCTGTAAATTGTATTGATCCATTCTGTGGTTATTATTATGGATTAATTGCCAAAATTTTGTGGTTATTATTAATTCAATATAACAGGTTTAAAAATATTTCGAGAGTAGGTTTTAATTAATATGTGCTAAAATACATTTTATCAAAATGTTGTGTATACGATTAATGTGTAAACTATGCAAAATTGACAATTATGATATAATAATTTAGGGAAAGTACGGCTAAAATGGGATATTTAAGAAAGAATGGTAATTAAAAATACTTAAACTGCAAATATTTTACTAAAAATGTTGGCGTGACATTTGTAACACTGTTCGGGAACTGGACATCCGCCAAATTTTCAGAACACTGGCTATATATTCTAATGGTCGAAAACGCCGACGACCATTCCACCGGATCTTAATGTTAGACCATTACGCCGACAATTTCACCAAAGCGCCGAAATGCTAAAACGCCGAATGCCTAAAGCGCGAACACTATATTTTAAAAGCCCAAACCGGTAAACGTGACCAAAATGCCAACGATCATTTTGCGGACTGTGCCCATTCCGCCGATTTTAATGTTGGACTATTACTCCAAATAATCAAACTAGCGAATTCACAGAATACTGATACGCTAATTCCATATGTCTAAAGCCTATGTTTTTTATAGCAACATAAATGTTAATGAAGATGGCAATTCACCTACTGAAATAAGAAGGTTAGAATTGTGCTTTAGGTAGGTGTTTTCATTAAGTTAAGCCGCCCGGTGCAATACCACCACCGTTACCATGGGCTGCTTAATATTGGTGCTACAATTTTGTGAGTTCGGTAAGGGCTGCCGGTCACTATCTCATATATTCCTTATGTACTTGCCAACACGCACTAATCAAGTGTGCCGTTTTAACGGCTAAACCCTTAAAATGGCGAGTTCTAAAATAGCCGCTATAACCCAGGTGAGTTGGGCGAGACGCCCACACTCTCACATTGATTTGTCGATCTGTCCCAAGGATTCTAGGGGAGACAAGTAAGAGACTAATAAGAGCAAAATCTACCTGGAATAAAATTCTGCCCCATTCGGATGCACGGGAGGGCTGGACTCAAGTGACCTCGGTCAGCGAAAGTACCAACATTCGGATATATTACTGCAACATACGTGGTATCAGGTCAAATCTTAATGTTGTTTCTATTAGAAACAGAATGTCCCGTGGAAGCACTGATTTGCCTGACCTGCAATTTCCCAGATACAACCTCTACTCCAAACTTCGCCTTAAAGGCGGAATATGTGCGTATAGCAAGGACAACGTAGGTTAGAAGAGGAAGTCCACTTTGGAAAATAACAAATTTGACGTGATTTGGTTCAGACATTCTGGGCCTCAATTTGTAAAATTCTACTGTTGCTTGTATAGATCTCCCAATGATAATAACTTCCAAGATCTTTTTGATTACCTTAGTCTGAAAATAGAATACCTCTTATCACGCTTTCCATCTTACGATATCTCAATTCTGGTAGATTTTAATGTCCACAACTCCAGTTGGCTTAAATTTTCATCTACCACTAATCCTGCAGGTCATAGTGCAAAAGCTGTAACGGTATAAACGGGTGGTAGAACGGGATTACAGATAAATTGGCCTTTTTGCCCCGACTAGCCAGCGTATGGGTGTAGGTCAGATGTTAAAAAAAAAATTGCACATCCAGGATAGTAAATCTTACGTAAGTCATAATAGGGGATGAAGACAAAATCGAAGGTTTGGGCGCCAGAATGTTTAGTAGTCAAAATAAGGGTTGTCGTGCCAAAATCCGAGTACATAGCGTGTCTAAACATACAAAAACATACGCTTACCTATCCGTAATCAATTCCAGGTGTGCTGGACGGCAACTCAGCAAACCACCTAAAATAGGGCTTCAAAATGCACTGCACGCATTTTGTCAAATAAAAGCGTGATAAACACTCAATAAATTTACGTTACTACACCTCAGTGTAAATAATTAGGCATTAAATAATGATCAAAACAAAACAAAAAAATAAGCTATAGAATGAACTCTAAACTGAATTAATATTCAACTAAAAATCAAATAAAAGACTAAATATTAAGAACGCTATTACTCAATAAAATCAAAAAAACTAACCTCGTTACGTTAAAAACTAAAACGCCGGTAATTTGTAATTTGCAAAAAAAAACTCTTATGTAACACAAAAGGGTTTCCATAGAAATTAAACACATTTATAAAACCTAACAAACTATAATATAGTATATTATGCAACGAGCATTTAATAACGGCTATTAAGACACGAGTATGAGGATTACGACACGAGCCGTAGGCGAGTGTCGTAAATAATACGAGTGTCTTAATAGCCATTAAATCGAGTTGCATACATATTTTCTACGACCTCTTAATAAAAAAATAACTAGGTAGGTATGTACTTTATTTTGAACATTTATGTTTATAGTATAATGAACAGTTCTAACTTGTACTAAAAAACCTGTATTACAAAAATAGCAAAAAATAAGCTTTGACAAAAAAAGAAACAAAACTTTACAATTACCTATTCTTTTTGATTAATAGTTACATTTTCTATAGTGCAATTATTAAATTGCATTTGCGGCACTTTTGGGATAACATTAGTTGATGTCATTGCTGATGTTGAAGGTAATGGATTAACATTTATTGAATTGTTGATTTCGTTGTATTCAATCGAATTTAAAATTTGATTGGCTACATTGATTTTATTTTGAACTGAATCCTCAATGTAATTTTTGGCTACTGCCGTAGATTTCCACCCACCGTGGCGTTTTAAAGAGGTGATTTCACCACCAGCATCAACTAATATAAATTGGGACCAGGAAGATTTAGGTAGATAGCAATTTCTTTTCCTATCCTACCAAATTTATTTATTCCTACGTTTTGTACGGTGCATTTCCTATTTATGTAATTGATAAAAAATCATCATTTACATCTTTTAGTTCCAATTTGTGGAGCTCGTTCCTTCTGCAAGCACCCATAATGCCAAAAATACATACCACCTATGAAAGAAACACTATTTTTCTTGTACAAACAAAATTTAGATTCACTGACCTTTGCCAATAATTATTTAACATCAGGGGCTTCTCCAATAAATTGTTTCATTTCATTCGTAGAAAACGTTTTAGATTTTGTGGGTTTATACCCTTCAGATTTGCTTTTCATTAGAGCATGCAATTTGGTGTATTAGGATATATCCACTTTATGTTTAAGAGATAACGTAGATTTTAAAATTGAGTATCGTGTTCATAAACTTGAAGATTTAAATTTTTTAGCCGCTTCTTCAAAATAAACTATTAGAACGTTTTCCGAAAAGCTGTTAACGTTCTTGGTATTTCTCCAATCCATAAATTCGGAATAACATTTTCATACGCTTTTGCCGATTTTGCGGGTAATAAATTGTTTGCAGCTATTGTAGCTTGTTCTGTAATTTCTGGTGGAGTTAAGTTTTCTATTTCACTGTCACTATCGTCCATTTTGCGGGTTTTATTTGAAGAAAGTACAAATTTTCACAACTTTTATTCAAAGAGCTTAGAATTGTCACAATTAATTAATTTTATATCTGTCAGAAATACTCATATGGCCACTTCGATATTTAGCGAACACTGTGCTGATGTTGCATTTCTATTGGTTGTAAAATCACAGCAAATTTGACAGTTAGCAGATATTGTAGTAATTTTGCATTTCTATTGGCTGTACACTTGTATCATTATGAAAAATTTGAATCATTATGGGTATCATTAAAGTACGGGGCGTGCACATTTAATAAACCAATTAAAGCATAGGAGTAGAAAAAAATAATAATAAAAGGGTAAATATAAAAAAAAATGTAAACTTACTTAAAAGGCGACAGGATGTCTGATCAGAATACTGCTTTTACGCCAGTCTAAATCGTTTAACCTATATTTATAATTCGTGGATAATATACCCACACTACAATAGGGTCGATTGCCCTTTAATACCAAAATAAAAAAAATGTGAAGGCGGAGCGTCAAAACTATAATTAATTACGCTAAACAATTTCAAACAACAACTTACTTTAACAAAAAAGATAATGACCCCGCTTTCAAACTTTCATAAGCACATAAAAAAAAATAAATCGAAACACAAAAAATCTTGAAATATTCAATAAAAAACAATATTATGTTACCTTAAAGGTCTAGAATTACACCTCTTCTGTGTTATAATGTAAGTGGAAAATAACCAGGTGGTCGGTTACGGCTATGACGGAAATGAAATCTTCCTGGTCTGGCAAAATGACGAATGAAATGTTGACTATTGTTCCATTAAACACAAACAATTTCTTGACTAAACTCGTTAAAATGTTACTGTATTAATTACTAACTTGTTTTAAAATAATAATAATTTGAGCGTTCAAATGACTTGATAACTTTTAGCTTTTAATTGGTTTTATTTCCACTAATAATCCAAAATGTTAATAACTTGATTTAATTAAATATAATTTTTAATATATTGCGAAAGTTTCTTTATCTTTAAATACGCTTTGTACGATAAATAGGTGGCACTGCAAGAACGATGATGTTAATATCCGCAGAAGCGATATAAACCAAAGAGGTCACTGAAGCACTATACAACACGACGATGTCCTCTAGGTAACTTTACGTACAACCGAAATCGGCACTAGGTATAATCCTTTGGTGATGAACAATTTTAATAAATCCCTTTCACAGGTAATCTTCAGGAGTAGCTAAACTACCCTTACTACACAACAAGTACGTTCGTTAAACACCACAAGGTCCCAAAATATCAACGTTCTAAACCACCCCCTTAAAGCGTAACACCAAACGGCAACGTATACTACTCGAAAACACGATCAGTTTCAGAATCCCAAAATTATTAACAAATTCCATCTTTGAATTTTAATCCCACTACTCATAAAAACTCTTATCTAATTTAATTCCACCAATTCAAAAAACGGAAGGGAAAATAATACTGATACACAAATTCGTTTCGTCCGTAAGGACTCGGTAATTTCAAAAGTTCAAACGTCAGCAGAAGTAACGTATACAACCTCTCTATGTTTACCTTAAAGTACGAACAATAAGGCCCACATGCAATCTCTATGGCTCAAAACCAGCGTATTCACTAATACATTGAACAACTATACTTAAGCGTCTTTATGGCGCTAACATGACATCATACACAGATAAGTCCACACTATTTATTTAACGTACTTAATTTTCTAAGGAAATCAAACGAAATAAACCTTAATTAAACTTATAGACAACTATTTACAAATAAGCGTTAATCAAACTTCTATAAACGAGAAATAATAAGGAAAAACAACCTAAATTACAAAAAAATAATTCACAAACAAAGAATCTAAAGCTCACCATACAAAGCATTTGTTGTATCCTGTGATCTCACACAAATGATTTCCGAACCAACCAGAATCCCTGACAGCCTTAACCATACTCCACATCTTCTGGACCTATTTCTTATAACTAACCCACTTGTCGATAATACAAGAGTCCTTTCCCCACTTGGTCAATCAGACCACCGCCTAATGGAAGTAACTTCCTCAGTACCCAATCCAGCTGTTATTCGAAAAACAGATAGAACTATGTAATGTTTGAAATCAGCTAACTGGAGTGAACTGCAAGATTTCTTTGCAACCTTCCCCTGTAGTGAGTTTTGCCTTCAAACATTGCTCTTTCAATAACTGAAGTTATCTTCATCGATATATAGTTATAAATCCCCAAAAAAAGATAATCGTGTAAGTCATGCCCGTTACCAACCCTGGTTTAATAGGGTTTGCACTGATGCATTATCGTAAAAGCATAAACTCTATACCAAATGGAAATCAAATAAATATGTCGAAACTCACACCGACTATATTGCCGCAAGGAATAGTTGCAAAACAAGGCCAAAAAGATGTTTGAAGAATGTAAGTCCACTTTCGATACAAGCTCCTAGAATCAATTATCAATAAACTTGATTCAAACAAGGCGACTGGTCCTGACGGTCCATAAAAAAATGCTACCCCGAGCTAGTACCTGTATTGTCCAAACTCTTTTCGATCTCCATGTCATCTAGAGAGTTTCCCTCTTCGTGGAAGTTGGCAAATGTCCAGCCTATTCCTAAAAAGGGCGACAAAACTGATCCCTTAAACTCTCGCCAATAGCTATCACTTCCATTCTATCGAAAATCACGGAAAAGCCATCAACCACCAACTGATTTCGTGCTTCGAGTCCAATAAACTCCTAAACAACCACCTGTATGGACCCAGACAAGTCGTTCAATGGGCGATCTTTCATATATCACCCAACATTGGAATAACACATTGGAGAGAGTCGTAGTAGCTTTAGATATTTCAAATGCTTTTGACCAGGTTTGGCACAAATCCCTCCTCGTCAAGCTCACTTCGTCCGGCTTATCCGATACGCTCATCAATTGGGTCTCCAGCTTTCTTGACAAAAAAGGCAAACTACTATTAACGTGAGCGTACCCAAAGGATCAATGACAGCTCCCACACTTTTTCTGGTATAAGTGAATGACCTCATTTCCTCAACAACTAACCCGATCCATTGCTTTGCAGACGACAGCACTCTACATTGTATTTCTTTTCAGTTACACCGCAACAGCGAGTCTAGTCAGAACGTTAAAGTGAAAATGGCAGCCTCAATAAACAGTGACTTAAAACATGTCCTTGAATGGGGAAGGAATAATCTACTCACGTTCAACGCCGACAAAATCCAGTGTTGTCTTGCATCCGCCAAGAAAAACCGATCATTTTCTGCTGTAAATATGAATGGCTTAGATCTCAAGTTTTCCAACTCTATGTCTACGTGTCATCGAACCTTCCATGGGTTGACCACGTTTTGTCAGACTGCAAAGCAGCTGCCCGTAAACTAGGCTTTCTTTGCAGATGTAAACAGTACTTCATATCGCAACAACTCCTTTTACTGTATAAGGCTAAAATTCGACCTTATCTGAAATACAATTCCCACCTCTGGGTCCGTGTTCCCCAATACGCCCTTAATATGGTAAACCGCATCCAAAAAAGAGCTATAAGGCTTATAAATGATCCGTCTCTGACTTCTGACCTACAGTCTCTTGAGCATAGAAGAATAGTTTCGGTTCTTTCCTTGTTCTATCGCTATTACCATGGCAAGTGTGCCTCTGAAATACACTCCTTCGCAGGCCATCTTCGCTAGGAACACTCGGTTTTGCCTATTCTCATCATAATTACGCACTCAAAATTCCACCTTGTACTACTAAACGGGCGCAATCTACTTTTTTCCACACGGCGACCAAATTGTGGGATGCACTACCAATTCCTGTTTTCCTCCAAACTTTGACTTAAGCCAATATCCCTAAACCCTCCCAGTGTTCCTGAGTGCTTTAGCATGTTAGGCACGTTTTAGCCTGCTCAGGAATACTTTAAGTAAAAAAAAGGTTACGTACAAATGGGTCTAGGAAATTGGGCCGAATCTATATTTTAAAGGTCCAATCGATGCCCCTAACGCCGACGACCACTTCGTTGACTGTGTCCATTCCGCTGAATTTCAATATTGGATCAGTACGTCGAATGTGACCAAAACGTCAAAGACCATTCCGCTGAATGCGCCCATTCTACCGAATTTTAATTTTGGGCTATGAATTACAAAACACCGACATGATTATTTTATAGGTTCAAAAAGCCGAAACTTAATAATGTAACAATAGATGGCGTCGCTAGTTTTTTTGTGGATTGTAATTAGGTAACCGATAAAAAAGTTAAAAATAAATCTACTGAAAGGAAAAATTCTTGATCTGTTAACAGATCGCGTACGTATTTGCAGTGCAACAATTAATTAAGTGGAGGTTCATTATGGGCAGTTTGTTACTGGTGTTTATATTTTGTTATTTTCGCTAATCATACGTTATTTCATGTTTAATTGCTATTGAGTTAATGGTGTTCAACAAAATTCTATGAAAAAATGTTATTTTTAGGTAAAGACTGGGTTCTGAATAAGAGAAATGCCTTCTAAATCTTCACAGCGATGTTAATTCCACACACTGACTAATAGTAACCCATATTAGTGAAGATGGAGATGATAATTATAGACTCAGATCTAATGACATTTAAAGGAGATCAAATTCTATGTTGGATAAGAACTCAAAGGATGCAGATATCTATTTTAAATAATTCGGCATGGGACGTTTTGGCGTTGCCATTTGCTCGTCGCCGGTTCGGTTTCAGGACGTTTCGGCGCCAAGATACATACTATAATAATAATTCCTTAGCTAAAAGGTTACATTTTCCAATAAGGCTGAAGACACCATCTTGAATAAAGTGAGTTTCCCGAAGGTATCAAAAAAGTACTAGAATTTTTTTGATTTCTCGGGCTTAGACCAACAGTTTAAACAAAAAAAAGACTAAATAAGTTCAATAAAACTTAATATAACGAAAACAAAATGTTTGTACTGTGCAAACACTTACTCAAAAATAAAAAGAAAGACGGTTGAATCAAATGCTAGATATGCAATAGATGAGTGCATAATGCTTGTGCCGGCACTAAGCAGCATGAAGAGAATTTTGCACATACTAAGTAATTTTATTATTTAATTGTAAAACATTACATTTCCTGTTAAGAATACAATTCTGTTCTAAGGATACTGTATATTCGATATTTCAAAATATAAATATATTTAAATATAAATTAGGGTCTAGGACAACGAAACATTTTAAAATTCCCGGCTGTACATTATATTGGTTCAAAACGTCGAACTCGACCAAAAACCGACGACCTTCCAGCCGACTACGCCCATCTGCAGAGTTGGACCATTGCGCCGACAAGAACCAAAAAGCTGAACAAGACTTAGGACATTTTGCCGAATGTCCGAAATGTGGGCACCATATTTTAAAAGTTCAAAAGGCATAAAGTGACCAAAACGCCGAGAACCATTTCGCCGACTACGCCCATCCCGCCGAATTTCATTATTGCGTAACCAAATGTAACCATTCAACGACCATTCAACCGAATGCACAGATTCTGCGGAATTTCAGTGTTGGGTCATTATGCCGACATTTACGAAGGCGCCGAATCTACAAAACACCGATTGCCCAAAACGCCGATACTATTATTTTATAGATACAAAACTCCAAAACTTAATAATGTTTAACTAGATAACGTCACCATTTTTTTTTTGTAGATAGCAAGTAGGTAACTTACAAAAGTGGATAGCTGAAAGGAAAAACTAAAATTCCGTCTGTTAATAGATCACATACGTATTTGAAGTGGAGGTTTACAATGAGTGTCTTGTTTTCTTTGTTTATATGTGGAAACCTTTACAGCGATGTTTATTCTAGCCACTATGAACTCTGATTCCGATAGTGACTCTTATTAATGAAGATGGAGATGATAATTGTTTTCTCAGATATAATAATCCTCAATCCTTTGCGAAGAGAACAATGAGCGTTAATGCAAGATGAAGCGGTTGATGAAACGTCAAAGGTATAAATATTCTCATAAACAAAAATCTGTTAGATGTTTTAAATAATTATGGACGTTTCGGCGTACCGGTTCGATGACGGGACGTTTCGTCGCCAGAATGTTTCTACCCCTTATTTTTAACTACCTTCGATTTTCTTAAATCTGATTTCTACATCTAATGTCCTTATACAAATTATTGAAACTGTCCAGCTTTCCAGCTGAAGACTTTTTGGTAAGACGTGGACCCTAATATCCAAGATTATTTAACTGATTCTTGAAATAGGCCTAACGTCTATGGTCCTTTTAATAGACTCTTGCTCAAAGGTCTAGAAGGATGATTTTGACAGATATTTGAAATTGCACAAAATCTAAGCCCCTAAGCATGATTCTTGAGATTTGCTCAGTATGTAAGGTCGTCTTGGTAGTGTATATCCTCAACACCTAACGTTCTTTTGATAAATTCGTGCGTCAACACCTCAGACTTTTCTTGATGTGGTGATTCTTGAAATTCTTCTAACAGCTAAGATCCTTTTGACAGGCATGACCTTACATATTGCAATAAGGGACAAATTTTTGAAATCGTTCTAGCATTTAAGATTGTAACAACCTATTTTGAGTTGTATTAAAACATACAGTAATTTATGTTCTTCATTCATTTAGTTGTTAATATAAGAAAAATTTTAATTATTAATGATTTATAATATGTGGTAGGCAACTTAATTTGCATATCTTTTTAGGGGTTTATAGTGTATATCTTCTTAAAGGTTTATACTTCCACCTCTTTAAATTATTTTTTGCGCAAATATTGTCGCGCAACGCGTCATCATCATCTGACATCCTAAAGCATCCATTTTGCTTACTTCTTGATGAACGTTATGTTGAGTAGGAAGCAATTTTTGGACTTCCCTAAATTTTGTGAAAGTGCCATTGATTTAATGGTAAGATATATTTTAACGCATTATATTAAAAATTAAAACATTTGCTCTTTTCAGGCACTTTTACTTTCTTTTTTACTATTACACTTTTAATTTTACCGCTTTTGATTGCAGAATTAATTCTACTGTTACGTACGCTTTCATTTTATTATGACGTTTTGCTTTTAATGCACATCTAAATGTGGATTCCATTATTTATTTTCAACCTTCAAAAGAATGCAATAAACATTGGTTTATTCAATTTCAAGAAGACAAATTTATAAGAAATAAAATTCCAGTTTGGGTGTGGTTGACAACGTAAAAGCATTGTTATTGAAATATATTGCGCAACATTGACACAAGGGTTGCGTCATCTTGGTTTACATTTCTGCATTATTTTTTATACCAGGGGTGGTTCTCAAGAAGATGTACTATATTTTGTAACAGGTATTTAATGTTTAATGGTTTTTTAGTAATTTAAGGCTATTTTTAACATATATTTTATATAACCCTAAATTTTAACTGTTAATAAACATAGTTGGTATATTTTTTTTTACATTTTGGTAGAATTTTTATTGTAAACAACCTCGGTTTAGTTATTCCGAGCTTAATTAAAAAATAACTTGGCGTCCGAGATCATTTTATTAGTGTTACATTGCATTTTTATTATTTATGTTCAGCGAAAATAACACAGCAGAAATTGTGGTAATTAAGCAAATCAAAAGAATAAACCACCTTACGTTAATCTACCGACCTAATCAAAGGCATTATTTGTGGTGAATGGTTTGTATCTCGAGTTAGTTAACGATTTGTTTTGAAGAATTTTTGCACTTATTTAATTATTAAATTTTTTAAACCACTTCGACCACATTATTATAAGGCCTTTTTGGAAAATTTCTGCTCTAACATTTAGAAATATGGTCCTTTTGTAGGGACAATGCTTCAACATCCAAAGTCCGTTTCAGAGAATATTCACCCAGAATTTTGTAAAGAAAGATATTCTTGGAATCATCCCAACATCTATGGTTTTTTTAACAGATTTCTCTCCAAGATCTGAAAATAAGAGTTTACTGGTGGTAAACAGAAATCGCTGAATCTGAAGGTAATCACATTTTTATGTTTGCAGAAAATTTTAGTTGGACAGTTAACTTCATGCTCCTTACAAGTGAACTATAAGAACAATTATCATATCAAATTCTGATTTCGTGTATGAACACTAATGAGGTTTTAAACTTTATTGTATGTAATTTTACAGCTGTCTTTGATTTCATTACCCAGTGTTGTATCTTGATACCATTAAACATTCTCTTAGATTCAAAAGCATTTGAAACCACGTTAATGGCTCATACTGCCTTAGGGCAATGCCACTAAAATGTCTCATGCTTATTACCGGGAAATTCTAAGAAAAAGAAGCTAACTGTGTAACCACTAAAATAATGCATTCCTGTTTAGATAACATATTTGTGTATTTGTGTATGTTGACTTGCTTTTGGGTGTTGATTGACGAATAACTTTTATGAGGTTAGTTTGTTGTTTTGGTTTACGTGTTTGGTGTATTTATGTATTTACGTGTTAGCCAGTTTGCTTGTTTCTTATAGGTTTGGTACATGATTAACTACCTTGTTAAATAACTTGCTTAGTTTCTGTAGTGTGGACGTTGCGTTGTTTGGGTTGTTTGCTAAAATAATCCTAAAGCAAACAAATTATAAACGTTAGCCATCACTACAAAAAACTAAGAAACATCAAACAAGTAATAACACCCAAAAATCAACAAACCATCCAATAAACAAATTCACTAATTCTTAAACACTAACAAACCAGTGAACGAACACAGCCAAAGCAATAAGAAAAGCCCCAAATCTAAGAAAAACAAACTAGCTAGTCATCCAACAAACACCATCGCAACATTCTCATACCCAAACAGCCCAAACAACCCAGCGTCCAAACTAAAGAAGCCAAGCAAGAAATTTAACATGCAAACAAGGGGGTAACTATACACCAAATATGTAAGAAACAAGCAAACTGGCTAACACGCAATTACAAAAATACACCAAACACGTAAACCAAGAAAACTAAGTAGACATGTAAAGGTAGTCGTCGATCAGCACCATCAAGGAAACCAACATACACAAACACACAAATACATTATCCAAACAGGCATGACTTTTGAATTTGGCCTTGATATTTTTTAGATATTACATAGTAATATTCCAAACCTATTCTAAACCATAAAATCATATTCCTATATAGGTACATCTTGTAAGCATTAAACGAACAAAACAGACTAAACTGAAACTAGAGAATACTGTATGGTAGCAAAGTACAGCATTGGTTAAAAAATGAAAGACATCTGTAAAATTACAAACAAAACAGTTAGTAACAACTGTATGTGCATGGTTATAAAAGATTTTAAGAATTTTATCACTGCGTATGCGTAAAATAAGAATTTTATATAATAAAGCGTTTCATATTTTGCCTTTAAAAACATAAGGTTAACTCTCCTACTAAAACATTCTGCAAATTTTTGTTTTATGAAACTACCAGAAAACTTATTCCTAGATCTTGTGTAACAATCTGTTAAAAACACATGTTAGGACGATTCCAAGAATATCCCCCTTAACACAAAATTTTGGGTGAATATGCTGTTAAAAAGACTTTGGTTGTCAAAACTATGTTATTATAATGTGTTGAGCCAAAGGACATTAGGTGTTGGAAAAAGAATCACGACTATAAAAAGTCCTTAGATGTTGTCGCACAAATTTATCAAAAACAAACTTAGATTTTAGCGCACACATTTATCATAGAAAACTTTTGATGTTGGAGTCATATTTTACCAAAAGGAATTTAGATGCTGATGAAATTTAAATAATCGTCCCTTGAGGCTTAGATATTGTGCAATCCCAAAATTCTGACAAAAGGGCCCTCCTAGACGCTGAACAACAATCTATCAAATGGTCATACATGTTGGGCTAAATTGAAGAATCTGTTAAATAGTCCCAAATGTTAGGACTCACGTCTTACAAAAGGACTTCAGCTGATAGGACGGTTTTGATAATCTGTATGAAAACTTTAGATGTAGAAACCAGATTCAAGAAAGTCAAAGATTGTTGATGATAGGGGTGAAAACATGCTAGCGCCAAAACATCTTGACCGGCACCAACCAGAATTATAGAAAAGATCTAATAGGTTCTTGTTACTCGCTAAGGTATCATCAAAGTTAAAATTTGATCTTTCTGGGAGTGTTCGTCTTCTCGTTACCAGCATCTGAAATCTCTTCATCTCCATCAGAAAATTAAAAGTCATTAAATTTAAGACTATAATTATTATGTGGATCTATATTAATATGGTTGAATGTACGCAGGTGCGCTTGCGCATGTAAGTGTACATGTGCGTGTTCGTGTGGGTGTGCTTGTGCGTATGAATTTACGTGTGCGTGTGCGTGCGGGTGTGCTTGTACGTACGCCCTCACGTGTGCGTGTACGTGTACGTGTGCGTGTGCGTGTGCGTGTGCGAGTGCGTGTGCGTGTGCGTGTGCGTGCGCGTGTGCGTGTGCGTGTGCGTGTGCGTGTGCTTGTGCGTGTGCGTGTGCGTGTGCGTGTGCGCGGGCGTTTTGGGCTTACCTTGCGTTATATTAAAACATTTTATAAAGAAAAGTTAAGTAAAATTAAATTTTCTTTAAAACATACGTCTAGACTTTTTCTTAAAAAATTTATCGTTATTCAGGTAATGAAAAAAATTCAACAGAATACTTAAATTCTATTTTAGGAATTTTTTGCCGCTACGTAAGTATGTATGTATCTTCGTTCTGGAGTTATTGTGGATACTAACACACATCCACACATACACTCACGCACGCACGCACGCACGCACGTACGCACGTACCCACACACACGCGCACGCACGCACACATGCACGCACGCACCCACGCTCGCATGCACGCACTCACGCGCACGCGCACTCACACGCACACGGACACGCATACGCACACGCACACGCACACGTCCACGCACACGCACACTTTTTACAACGGAATCTGTTTATCCGTTACTAACTGCTACAATATAAATTTTCATAGACCGTTAGGTACACGTTAAAAATAAGCCCACACACACACGACCATTCTAGCTAAGGGTTCGCTAACAAAAACCTCTATTGCGTAAATAGGAAGGGTGCCTTCCTATTTTATAGATTGTCATGTCCGTCTTGACAACGTCACCAAGTATCTTCTCGCTAAATCCAAATTAGCCACTCTTAAAGGGTTCAAATGTCATATGCGTGAGTATATATATATATATATATATATATATATATATATATATATATATAGGGAGTTCTAGACCCAGGGTCAATCGCTGCCTGTATAGCAAGGCCGGTCTAACCCAGATCAAGCTTAATCGCCCTCCGGTGGTGAGCTTCTGTAACTACCCTGAAGGATATGTTGTATATGCTAAAAAGTAGATCAAGGTTAAATGGTTCTTGTATTGGCTAAATTGAGTCAAGGTCTAAACTAAAAGTAGGTCAAGGTGAGTATTTGACATGTTCTGACAGGTACTCTAATGGATGCACTGTTGAATTGCATTTACCTAGTTACCAGTATTGTACCCCTAGTAAAAATTTAGAGAAACGACTCTCACGCGGTGACCCTGGTCGTCAATTAGATACTCAGTGCAATCCTCATGATATCAGAGATTACCAAGATTTAGAATGTAGACATAAAGCAGATCAAATTTTCGAAGAAAAAGGTTGAGAACGAGATGAATGAACTGCAGCTTTAGCAACCAGTACCACCATAAAAGTTATGTATAATTAGGTACTAAGTAATGTACTTGTTTAAAGTAGTTTTTAGTTTTACATAAAAAATTTATTTCTTATGCTTTATTATTTATCTTAAAAGAAAGTGTGAAGGTAATCCGAAGTACAGCTAAAAGTGTTAAATAACATTTTTATTCAAAATATAATTAGCACCAAATTATTGATATTACATGTGCAGGAAAATCTGAAACCGAATCCTAAAAGTTGTTAGTGATAATTTGTACATCAAGGAGATAATTTAATATAATCTTGTAAAAATAGTCACCAAAAGCATGTAAATAAATCAGAAACCTTTAATTCAAATATATGATTAGTCCCTAATACTAAAAAAGTGAAGTAATAACTTGTAAAATACATTATGGAAATAATGCAACGATTTACAAGTTAGATTTAGCAATTTCAATCTCTAAAGTCAAATAAAATGAGAGTTCACATAAATAACGAAATTTTGTGTTTGTGCTTGTGTTAGTGTTTGTGTTTGTGTTTGTGTTTGTGTTTGTGTTTGTATTCGTGTTTGTGTTTGTGTTTGTGCCTGTGTCTGTGTCTGTGTCTGTGTCTGTCTGTGTCTGTGTCTGTCTGTGTCTGTGTCTGTGTCTGTCTGTGTCTGTGTCTGTGTCTGTGTCTATGTCTGTGTCTGTCTGTGTCTGTGTCTGTGCCTGTGTCTGTGTCTGTGTCTGTGTCTGTGTCTGTGTCTGTGTCTGTGTCTGTGTCTGTGTCTGTGTCTGTGTCTGTGTCTGTGTCTGTGTCTGTGTCTGTGTCTGTGTCCCTGTGAATCTGTAGTCTGGTGTCTGTGTCTGTGTCTGTGATTTCTGTGTTGTGTTCTAGTATTAGATGTCTAAGTGATCAATGTGTCTAGTTCTGTGTCTGGATCTGTGATACTGTGTCTGTGACGTCCTAAAGTGTCTGTGTCTGTGTCTAGTAGTCTGTGTCTAAGTGTCTGTGTCTGTTCTAAGTGTCTGTCTGTCTGATGTCTGTTATGTGTCTGTGTCTGTGTCAGTGTCTGTATCCTGAGTACTAGTGTCTGTACATGTGTCAATATTGTGCATGTGTCTGTAGTTCTGTGTCTAGTGTCTGTAGATCTAAAGTGTCTGTGTCTGTGTCTGGTGATCTGTCTGTATCTGTGTCTGATGTCTGTCTGTGTCATGTGTCTGTGTCTGTGTCAAGTGTCTGTGTCTGTGTCTAAAAGTGTCTGTATCTGTGTCTGTGTCATGTGTCTGTGATCTGATGTCAGTGTAGTCTAGTCTGTAGTCTAAGGTCAAATGTGAATGTGTCTGATGTACGAGATTGTGACTGTGCTTGTACTGTGTCTAGTGTTTGTGTTTGTGTTCTGTGTGTGTCTGTGTTCTGTGTTTGTAGTCTGTGTCTTTGTTCTGTGTCTTGTGTCTGTGTCTGTGTCTGTGTCTGTGTCTGTCTGTGTCTGTGTCGTGTCTGTGTCGTGTGATCTGTGTCTGTGTCTGTGTCTGTGTCTTGTCTGTGTCTGTGTCTGTGTCTGTGTCTGTGTCTGTGCTGTTGTTGTGTTTTGTCTGGTTTTTTTCTTGTTGTGCTGTATTGCTTTATTCATTTGTGTCTTCTGTGATAACTGTTCTTGTATGCGTTCGTGTTTGCTTTCTTCTGTCTTGGTTCTTACGAATTTGTGTTTGTGCTGTGTGTGTTGTGTTGTGTTGTGTTGTGTTTGTGTTGTTGTCTGTGTTCTGTGTCTGTGTTGTGCTGTGTCTGTGTCTGTGTCTGTGTCTGTCTGTGTCTGTGTCTGTGTCTGTGTCTGTGTCTGTCTGTGTTCTGTGTCTGTGTCTGTGTCTGTGTCTGTGTCTGTTGTCTGTGTCTGTGTCTGTGTCTGTTGTGTCTGTGTCTGTGTCTGTGTCTGTGTCTGTGTCTGTGTCTGTGTCTGTGTCTGTCTGTGTCTGTGTCTGTGTCTGTGTCTGTGTCTGTGTATGTGTCTGTGTCTGTGTCTGTGTCTGTGTCTGTGTCTGTGTCTGTGTCTGTGTCTGTCTGTGTCTGTGTCGGTGTCTGTGTCTGTGTCTGTGTCTGTCTCTGTGTCTGTGTCTGTGTCTGTGTCTGTGTCTGTGTCTGTGTCTGTGTCTGTGTCTGTGTCTGTGTCTGTGTCTGTGTCTGTGTCTGTGTCTGTGTCTGTGTCTGTGTCTGTGTCTGTGTCTGTGTCTGTCTGTGTCTGTGTCTGCGTCTGTTCTGTGTCTGTGTCTGTGTCTGTGTCTGTGTCTGTTCTGTGTCTGTGTCTGTGTCTGTGTGCTGTGTGTCTGTGTCTGTGTCTGTGTCTGTGTCTGTGTCTGTGTCTGTGTCTGTGTCTGTGTCTGTGTCTGTGTCTGTGTCTGTCTGTGTCTGTGTCTGTGTCTGTGTCTGTGTCTGTGTCTGTGTCTGTGTCTGTGTCTGTGTCTGTGTCTGTGTCTGTGTCTGTGTCTGTGTCTGTGTCTGTGTCTGTGTCTGTGTCGTGTGTCTGTGTCTGTGTCTGTGTCTGTGTGTGTGTCTGTCTGTGTCTGTGTCTGTGTCTCGGTCTGTGTCTGTGTCTGTGTCTGTGTCTGTGTCTGTTGTCTGTGTCTGTTCTGTCTGTGTCTGTGTCTGTGTCTGTGTCTGTGTCTGTGTCTGTGTCTATGTCTGTGTCTGTGTCTGTGTCTGTGTCTGTGTCTGTGTCTGTGTCTGTGTCTGTGTCTGTGTCTGTGTCTGTGTCTGTGTCTGTGTCTGTGTCTGTGTCTGTGTCTGTGTCTGTGTCTGTGTCTGTGTCTGTCTGCGTCTGCGTCTGTCTGTGTCTGTGTCTGTGCCTGTGTCTGTGTCTGTGTCTGGTTCTGTGTCTGTGTCTGTGTCTGTGTCTGTGTCTGTGTCTGTGTCTGTGTCTGTGTCTGTGTCTGTGTCTGTGTCTGTGTCTGTATGTGTCTGTCTGTGTCTGTGTCTGTGTCTGTGTCTGTGTCTGTGTCTGTGTCTGTGTCTGTGTCTGTGTCTGTGTCTGTGTCTGTGTCTGTGTTGTATTACACCACTCCTTTTCCTGTCAA